>JABYQO010000035.1:0-322184 GCA_022606155.1 Trametes elegans | reverse complement strand
GAACGTGGTTGCGTAGGTGTCTCACGACGTGATGACGTCGAGTCTCTGCTATACGTCCTGCTCTGGTTCTATCATAGTACACTCTCGTGGCGGGGACCACCAGCACCTGACTGGCATGCAAAAGCCGAGCATGTCCTTTAGTTCAAAGCCGACCATGCCCCGTCAAAGCCTCTCCACACCTTCCTTGCGCGGTCTCTGCCTGAATTTGCGGCCTACCATGCACACTGCCTTGGCTTGTCATATGAGGAGAAGCCGGATTATGCGCTGCTCCATGCACTGTTCAGGAACCGTATGGAGCAGGAGGGATGGGCGTGTGACTGGATGTTTGATTGGGTGGATGGTTCCAAACTTTGGGCTGGTACGTTACTTCCAGAAGAGTACATTTTGGATTGGAAGATGATCGGCGAGAACGGGTGGGACCCGGTTTACATGTAGCCAGACATGTTCAATCTCTGTTAGGACGCGTGCCGTGGGCAGACCGATGGATAAGGCGGGGTTCCGAGGGATGACCGGCGGAGTTCCGGCCACGACACGGGGATGGTGGGGACTTGGCGAAACTATTGGTAACGCCCTGAGCGATCTCGTCGGGTGTCCCCTACTTACTAGAGTTCACCGGCGCGAGACGGAAGACCGGGGTGTCCGATAGATGTCCGAGACGGGAGTCCGAGGAATGAAGGTGTATTGCGAGTAAGTACCGGAGAGCGTAGAGTAACGGAGGGCAATGAGCAGGGAGTAAGAACAAGTATCCGAACTGAGGCAAAGGCTACTACCAGCGCGCCTTATATACTAAGCGAGCCTAACATATAAGGAAGGGGGCTTGCATCACGGACATCGGAACTCCGGTGGGTCCGAGGTCCCTTGACGCAAGCCAAGAGAACAGAACTTCTACTAGGAACTCTATGACGCCAACGCAAGGAAAGGTCGAGAACGTACTAAACATGGAAAGTCCGGAAGTCCTAACGGAACTCCTTCGGGGTCGCTCCGGAGTTCTGGCATGGATCGTGACAGTGCCCCCCTCCTAGGCCCGAGCCCCCGAGGGCCATTGCGCGGGCCCCGGTATTGATACCGAGCGTGCCAAATTGGAGGCAGCGCAGATCGCTCGCTGTCAAACAGAGGACGCAGCGGAGTGCCCGCGAAGCTCACCTGGCTGGCGGCTATAAGAGCCCTGCTAGAGGCCGGCCCAAGTCCCAACCCCAAACCCAACCTCAACCACTTTCCCTCAGCCAAACCCCAGTCCCCCCCAGCAACATGTCCGGTCTACCCCCTCCGCGTACCCTCAAGGAGCGCCTGGCGGCGGCCGAGGCGGAGACGGTGCGGTTGCGCGCGGAGGCCGAGCGCAAGCAGCGGGAGGAGGAGGAGCGAGAGCGGAGGGCAGCGGAGGCCGCAGCAGCGGAGGCGGCTAAGGCGGCGGAGGCGGCCAAGGCAGCGGAGGCGGCCAAGGCGGCGGAGGCGGCGAAGGCGGCAGAGGCGGCGAAGAAGCGGACCGCCGAAGGAAGTCCGTCGGCGTCCGAGACGGCGCCAAAACCGAAGAGGACGCGAGCGGCCGCGGCCAAGGGAAAGGCCCCGGAGAAGCCCTTGGTGGAGTCCAAGTAAGTCCGTCGGACTCCGTCGGATTTCCGGCTGACTTTGGGTTTCAGGGTCTCCTGCGACGTGTGCGCCCGCATCGGGCAGCCGTGCTTTTACCGCGACAGCGCGAAGGTGCGCTCGTGCATTGCGTGCCACCAGCGCAAGACGGCTTGCCAGACCGACGGCAAGCCTTCCACCGGCCCCGTCCTGGAGGACCCGACCGAGGGGTCCGGTGCTAACACCGGGGGTGTCACGCCCCGCGGACCCGGTTCACGCACCGGGGGGCGGACTTCCGCTCCCGCGGGCGGGAGTTCCGGGGGCGCCGCTCTCCAGGCAGCCGCTTGGGCGGCGAACCCGGAGTCCTCCGACCTCTTGTTGGGGGACCAACTCCTCCACACGGTCCTGGCGGAACTCCAGGGCTTCCGGCGGGACCAGGTGCGAGCGCACGCCATGCACTTGTCCACGCAGCGGGACGTGGCGCTCCTGCGCGCGGAGATCAAGGAATTCAAGGAGGCCGCGCAACTCTTCCGCAAGGAGACCGTGGGGGCCCAGGAGCGCTACCAGGCGCTCGTGGAGTACATCGAGGACCACCGCGAGGAGGACGAGGAGGAGTTCGTCCCGGAGCCGGACGAGGCGGCGGACGCGGCGGCTGCGAGCGCGGAAGAGGCGGCGGAGGCTGAGGGTGACGAGTCGGGGTCCGGGTCGGAGGAAGAGTCGGGGTCGGGGGAATCTGGTTCGGGAGACGAGGGCGAGGAGGAGTCGGGCTCAGGGGATGAGGGTGATGAGGGAGAGGATGAGGAGGATGGGAGTTCTGGGTCGGGTCCGAAGTAGACCGTCGGAGTTCCGAGGCGGACGCTACAGTAAATAGTAAAGTGGTAAATTGTAGCGAAACTTCTTGGCCATAAGAAAGCGTGAAGACAAGTGATAAGGAAACGGTGTAATAAGTGCGTCAAAGAACTTTGTCTAACGGTCCTGGCTTGTCCGGGTACTTCCGGTGGAAGTCCGCGACTAGCTCCTGCGCGTGTCCGAGTTCCGTGGCCAAGATCCACGAAGTCTCTTCGTCCGTACCCTCGTAGCCAGCCCAACGGACTAGGTACAAGAGTTTGCAGGACTTCCGGCGTCGGTCCAGTTTGGAGTCCAGGATCTCCGAGATCTCGTACTCCGGTTCTCCGTCGACGATGACCGGAGGCGGAGGCGGTTGTACGCGTCCCGGAATTCCGTTCGGTGTGGCGGGCTCCAGCTGGGAGACGTGGAAGACGGGGTGGACGGCGTGCATGGAGTCGGGTAATCGAAGCGTGTAGGAGTGCGTTCCCACCTTCGCGATGATTTCGAAGGGACCAAGGAACTTCTCCGATAGCTTCTTGGATGGACGCGTCGTTCGGATGTGCTCGGCCTTCAGGTATACCGGATCTCCGACGTGGAAATCCGGGGCAGGGAGACGGTGCTTGTCTGCCTGCGCCTGGTAGCGGGCCTGTGCTTCCACGATCTGCGTCCGGAGGACCGAGTGGAGTTCCTCGAGGTCGACTGCAAACTCCCGGGCCCGGGCAGAGGTGAGGTCGCGTTCCGGGTGTACCGCAAGTCCGGGGTGATACCCCTTATTCGCGAAGAACGGAGAGATCCCGGTGGTTGCGTTAGGAGCGTTGTTGTACGCGAACTCTGCCAACGGAAGTAAGCGGGCCCAGTTGTCCTGCTGGTAGTTGCAGTAGATCCGGAGGTACTGCTCCAGGGTCTGGTTCACTCGCTTGGTCTGGCCGTCGCCTTCCGGGTGATATCCGGAGGTGAAGTGTAGGCGCATGTCGAGGGCCTTTCCGAGGGAGCGGAAGAAATGGGAGACGAACTCGGAACCCCGATCGGAGGTGACGTTCGATGGAACTCCGTGCTTGGAGAAGACGTGCATGACAAACAGGTCCGCGAGCTCCGAGGCGGTTAAGGTGTCGTGCGTCGGAATGAAGATAGCTTGTTTGGTGAGACGGTCGACGACGACGAGGATGGCAGTGAAGCCTCCGGAGTTCGGAAGTTGCTCGATGAGGTCCATTGAGACGGAGTTCCACGGACGTTCCGGGATTGGGAGTTGCTTGAGTGTCCCATAGGGAAGGTGCCGAGGGGTCTTCGCGTGCGCGCACTGGGTGCAGGACTTCACGTAGTCCCGGACGTAGATTCGGAGTCCCGGCCATGCATAGTCGCGGAACACCAAGGCCTGTGTCTTGTTCTGGCCCCAGTGTCCGGCAGTCGGGTGGTCGTGGCGAGACCGGAGGACTCGAAGGCGGAGGTTCGAGACGTCCGGCACGTAAATCCGGTCGTTGAAACAGAGGAAGCCTTCGTCGTTCCAGGACCAGCGTGAGTCGCCCTTGGTCGCTGCGGCGCGTGCGGCGGAGAGTTCGGGGTGGTGCGAGTCTGCAGCTTGGGCAGCACGGATGTCCGAGCGGAGTTGTTCTTCGTCCAACAGGAAGGTTGCTCGGAGTACCGGTTCCCGGAGGCACGTCGCCCGGAGGGAGGAGGCGAGCTGCTCCTGCGTGAAGACGGGTCAGAAGTTGTGAGGATTGACTACGGAGTAGTCACTGCCCCCCTCCTTTGGGTAGACGTCCCACCGTCGAGTGAGCGCGTCCGGTTTTGCGCCGAGTTTTCCGGGGCGGAAGCGGATGACCAGGTTGAATTGCGACAGGAACTCCGACCAGCGGGCTTGTCGGCGTGTGAGGAGTTTCGTGGTGGAGAAGTACTCGAGGTTCTTGTGGTCCGTCACGACGTCAATCGGGGTTCCGGAACCCTCGAGATAGTGCCGCCAGTTCCGGAAGCACTCAAAGATCGCCAGGAGTTCCTTGTCGTGAGTGTCGTAGTTGAGTTCCGCTCCGGTCAGAGTCCGGGAGTGGAATGCAATGGGATGGAGTTCCCCGGACTCCGTGGTGATGGAGAGGATGCCGGCGATGGCGTAGTCGGACACGTCGGTTTCGACGGTAAGCGGGCGGTCGGGTTCCCAGTGGTGCAGGATGGGTGCAGATGTGAAGGCCTTCTTGAGCGCGTTGAAGGAGTTCCGGCATTTTTCGTCGAAGTTCCACGGAACTCCCTTGCGCGTCAAGCGTGTTAAGGGAAGGACGATCTCGGAGTAGTTGTGGATGAACCGACGATAGAAGTTCGCAAATCCGAGGAATGACTGGATGTCCCGGACCTTCCGGGGTTCCGGCCAGTCGAGGATCGCCTTTACCTTTGACTCCGACATGGTCAGGCCTTCAGGCGACAAGATATAGCCGAGATACTCGACGGACGTGGCGTGGAACTCGCATTTGTCCGCACGAGCAAAGAGCTGGGACTTCCGGAGCCTCCGGAGGACTTCCCGGACGTGCTCCCGGTGTTCCTCGACGGAGTCCGAGTAGATGAGGATATCGTCGAGGTACACCACGACGCACACATCCAGGAGGTCCGCAAACACCTCGTTGACGAAGCGTTGGAAGGCCGCCGGGGCGTTCGAAAGTCCGAAGGGCATGACAAGCCATTCGAAAGAACCGTACCGGGTCCGGAAGGCCGTCTTCCACTCGTCGCCAGGTGCGATCCGGACGAGGTTATAGGCGTGGCGGAGGTCGATCTTAGTGTAGATACGGGCCTTCCGGGGGGTGTCGAGGAGATCCGAGATGAGGGGTAGCGGGTACCGGTCCTTCCGGGTGATCTTGTTGAGCCCCCGGTAGTCCACGCACAGGCGAAGCAAACCGTCTTTCTTCTTGACGAAGAGGACCGGAGCTCCGCACGGCGAGTTGGACGGCCGAATGAAGCCCGAACGGAGGTTTTCCTCGATATACCCGCGCAGCGTGTCCAACTCCACCTGGGACAGCGAGTATATCGGGCCGAGAGGTGGAACCTTGCCTTCTTCAAGGGTGATCTTGAGGTCATAAGGCCGGTGTTCCGGGAGGGTGTCCGCCTTCCTCTTGCTGAAGACGTCCGTGAACTCGTGGTACTCCGGTGGAACTCCGGACAAGTCCGGCACTTCCTCCTCAACCGACGAGCTGCGTGCCTTCACAGAGTTCAGCGAGACGGCCGACAGATTGAGAGTGAAACTCTCAGCCCGGGCAGTCGGCACGCACGCACAAAGGTGGCGGCGTTAACCAGCGTAATCCGGGGTTCTGAAGGGAGGTCCGAAGGAGTGTCCGACAGGGGGTCCGAAGAGGGGTCCGAGGGGGGAGAGGTCGTAGAATACAACTCTGCCGGGGGAACTCCGACCACGACGGACGGAGGTCCGGACAGAGAAGCCGAGGGCGCCAGGGGTTCCGAAGGTACAGGACGCGTCGGAGGCACCGTCCGGAATTGGATGCTGCGCTTCTTCCAGTCAATCAAGGGATTGTAAGCGGAGAGCCAGCTGTATCCCAGGACGGCGGAGACCGACTTGTCGAGCGGAGTTACGAAGAATTCGACCGACATGACCTCTCTCGAGGAGAACTGAATGGGCAGGGTGGAAGTCCGAGAAATGACATGGTTTGACGAACCGTCAAATAGTTGTAAGCGGATGGGAGGTACAGGGTTCGTCGGAAGTCCGTGGCGTTCTACGAAAGCCGAGTCCACGAAGCAGTGCGAAGACCCGGAGTCGACGAGCGCGCGGAATTCCGAACGGACGAGCTCGGAGAACAGGGTGACATGGAGGGACAGGGGATCGGAAAGAGCGGACGCGTTGAGCCGGAGTACCAAGAGGGGTTCCGTGCCGGGAGGGTCAACGCAGTCCTCGCCTGACACGGAAGGCCGAGGACTGCTGACTAGTTTTTTGGCTCCTCCACCGGCTCGGCGTCCTCCTGGACGTCCGACTGAAGGTCCGACGGCTCGAGTTCGGAGGTCTGAGCAGCGCGACCTTTGGCGGGGGAGGCGGACTTCTTCGGGCAGACCGCGGACACATGTCCGGCTCCGCCGCAGAAGAGGCAGAGGTTGTTTGCGAACCGGCGCTGCCGTTCCTCCTGAGTCAGCTTTCCGTCCTTGCCCAGCTTGTCCGAGTAGGGCTTGGAGGTTGGCTTGGCTGGGGTTTTAGAAGGGGTCGGAGGGTTCCGGGAGGTGGAGGCGGACGATGGAGAACTTGCGGCAGGAGACGATGACTTGTACGGAGTTCCGGATCTTGGCTCCGAGACGGTCTTTGTGGGGTTTGCTGACGACTTGTGACTTCCCGAAGACTCCCTGGCTTGCTCCGCCTTGCGTTCCCAGTACCGATGGTCCAGGGACTGCGCGAGGTTGCGGAGTTCCTCCAAGGAGTCCGGCTTGCCAACCTCGGAGATCCGATCCTTGAGCCGGGCCGGAAGTCCTTTGTAGAACTGATACCGAAGAGCAGCTCTACCCCAGCGGACTTGCGTCGCGAGCCGAGTAAACTGGGTAATGTACTTCGCGATCCGCTGGTTATCCGCCATCCGGAGGTTCTCGAGGTCGTGTTCGGCTTGTCCGGTTACGTCGTAAGGGCCGAAGTTAACCCGGAGTTCCTCCTGGAACACCTCGTAGGAGTACAGGAATTCCGGCGGGTTTCCGGGCTCGCGCTCTAGGAGGTACGGTTCGAACCAGGCAAGGGCCATACCCTTGAGGTAGGAGATGGCGTAGGTGACTTTCTTCTCGTCGGTATTGAATGTCCTAGGGCGGGCCTTGAAGACTAGTTCCAGCTGCATGAAGAACGAACGGAGCTTGGTGGGATCCGATCCGTCAAACTGGTCGGGCTCCCGAACATTGCTGCGTTCGGATGATGCGGACGGAGTTCCAATGTGGGCAGCGGAAGAAGTCTGAGTGAGCCGGAGCGTCTGGGCGAGCAGCAGCATAGCCTGCGCCAGGTCCCGTTGGGGGTCGGATGGGGGTGCGGAAGTTGGGTCGGGGAGGTGAGGTGGGTATTCGCGGAGTTCCGGGGCTGGTGCGGCAGGCTGCGGGCTCGACCGAGGCGGTGCGACGAAAGGGTTGTTGGGAGACGTCCGCGGGTTGCTGGAAGGATTACGAGGCGGGTTGGTGGGTGTGGATTGGGGGAAACCGAGTAGTGGAGCTCCGGGGAGGCGAGACGGAGCTGTCTCCGGAGTTCCAGCGTGTGACTCGGCTAAGGGGGACTGAGTGGAGACGTCGAGAAGTGGTTGCAAACCCGCGGGACGTGTGGGAGTGGTCGGATCCCCGACGGGGACCCGAATGCAACGCGCAGAGAATCCGGACCAAACGCCTTCGGGTTCCGTAGACATGACGAGACCCTCAGTGTGAGTTCGGATACACTGTTAGGACGCGTGCCGTGGGCAGACCGATGGATAAGGCGGGGTTCCGAGGGATGACCAGCGGAGTTCCGGCCACGACACGGGGATGGTGGGGACTTGGCGAAACTATTGGTAACGCCCTGAGCGATCTCGTCGGGTGTCCCCTACTTACTAGAGTTCACCGGCGCGAGACGGAAGACCGGGGTGTCCAATGGATGTCCGAGACGGGAGTCCGAGGAATGAAGGTGTATTGCGAGTAAGTACCGGAGAGCGTAGAGTAACGGAGGGCAATGAGCAGGGAGTAAGAACAAGTATCCGAACTGAGGCAAAGGCTACTACCAGCGCGCCTTATATACTAAGCGAGCCTAACATATAAGGAAGGGGGCTTGCGTCACGGACATCGGAACTCCGGTGGGTCCGAGGTCCCTTGACGCAAGCCAAGAGAACAGAACTTCTACTAGGAACTCTATGACGCCAACGCAAGGAAAGGTCGAGAACGTACTAAACATGGAAAGTCCGGAAGTCCTAACGGAACTCCTTTGGGGTCGCTCCGGAGTTCCGGCATGGATCGTGACAATCTCCCCATTCAGGCTATGCCGCAAGGTCGCGATCACCGACTAATTGTGGTGTGCGTCGGAGCAAAAATTGTATGATAAACGTTTGACGTGAATTCTTCCACATAACCAATAAACCTGGCAGGAATGGCACACCACCGGCTAGTGTTGCCGTAGAGCAAGGTCAAGGTACGCCCAAGGTGTCGGAGTTCATACATTGACTCACTCCGATGTGCCATCAAGGCGACCTTGGGGCCCGCACGTGACTGTCCAGAGACCCCAGCGCGGAGGGAAGCTACAGAGAATTGATGAAGGATGGCGCGATGCGAGCACCAGAACGACAAATTTAATGTAACGGGGTAGCGTAAAGTACCATACATGTGTAGAGTCAATCAGAATCACCGTGGACCTCATGTACAAGCTGCAGAAGCGTCTCAAGGCGTCCCGGACGCACGAGACTCGAAGCCTCCGCCGTAGTGACCATCTCGTCCCGCCGCAACTCATTCTCCATGCTCGGAGGCGGGGGAGGCACGGTGTACACGTTCATGAGCTCGCGCGACTCCTTCAGGATAGCATACTTGAGGACTTGAAGAATCTCCATCATCGCCGCATCAAGCCCTGTCCGCTGCAGAGTATTGGTCTCCTTGCTTGATGAGAAGATACGGAACCGTTTCCATATCACTGAAACTGTTATTTCGAGGCACGGTGGAGCGTAGCGGCGTGGTGGTCAGCGCAGGTAGCAGACGCGTCGACGCGCGCGTTTGCAGACTCGCGCCGGTCACGTGGATGCTGTCAACAGCCGGACATTCGGACCGCTTCGTTGCGGTGACCTTGGGGCGCCCACCGAGTGGCATTGGGGACACCTTGACCGGTTCCGCCGAGATGCCGGTCAAGGCAAGGTATACATTGCTTCAAGGCACCTTTACTCTACGGCAACACTACCACCGGCGGTAATGGCCACGCCTACCGTCCTCGTTGGCGGTGTCTTCTCGGCAGCTCTTGCCTGTCTACCCTTCCCGGCAACATGTCGCATTCATTCGTTGTCGCTCGGTTTGACCCAGTGGCGTCATCGTGCTGGCTGTCAGAATCTGGCCGTCGCACTGCAGCCTAACTCATAACCGAGAAATTCTGGGCGATACGCTTCAATCTTGGCACCGACGGCGCGACTGGGCACAATATGATTTCCTCCCCAACAACACTTTGTGTGGTATCGTCCAGACCATCAGTGATACCGTTTCCCGATGCATGTCTCACCGTAGATCCCAAGACGCGAGGCAGGACTACAATCGGCACTCCAACGGCAGACCTCTCTGAGCTGACATACACTGAGGCCGACCTGACCGTCCACCCGCCGCTGCTCAGCTCTTTGGATTAACTCCAAGATCCTGTGTATCTGTACACTGTGCCGTACATGAATATCTTGATGTGGGATCCTGCCCCACTCAAGAGGATCGTGTTCCAGCTAGACAAGCAGAATTTGTCCCGAGTCAAAGCGGCAGCTTGGCACAACGGGGATTGCATGATGTACTATCAGAACAACGTGAGGAAGGCGCGATGGATGGAGGAAGCTCACTACGAAGTCCACGACGAATGGTCGATGTTCACCGAACGAAGGGATCCAACTAAGATATTCGACGAGTTGCATGGTCCCCACGCATATGCCTTCGAATTCTTCTACGACGACCTGCCATTGACGCAGCAACCCCTATTGAGTGAGATTATGGGATACGCCAAGTACGCACCTGTTTAGTGCTTTCTATGAACACTGACCCAATTCTTTTGGCAAAATATGCAAAGACTATCGTTGGGCAGGGGTAGAAACCGCAATTGCTTGGGTCCGCGCAATGCGTCAGGTACGGATGCGAGACTTGGTGGCTCTCAAATGTGCTCACATGCATATCGCTTCTTCCTCATACGTCGAATGCCCATACCAGCCGTCAGACGAGCCCCACCAGCTCCCCGATGGGCAGTTATCTCTAGAAAACGAACCCGGATTCCGTAACAAGCTTGACTGTGTCATGGACCTGCTCTTCGCGGCCGAATTGAATACGAACAGCAGCTATGTATCTGAGCCTCACGAGTCTGACGACACCCCTCGCAGTACGCACAATCGCGACGTGGGTGCGGCCGTCCCGCCTAGCAGGAGGAAATAGCCTTCTCTGCAGCCCTATGTGGCAGGGAGATATCCGCGCATTCCTCTGCGTCGCACCCAGGTTGTGGCTTTTGATGTGTTTGGCACGCTCCTGGTGAGTTATACACTTCGTGTCCTCAGTTCCCGGAGGATATACATGTGACAATGTGTGCTGACTGGCAGATCCTGTAGGATCGAGAGGGAGCTATTCGGACAGCGCTCGTGCCGTGGCTTCCTCTGGCAACTCACAGCGGATGCCTTGAAGACGTCGTGAAGCTCTACATCAATACAGAAGCGATCATCGCGCAAGAACAGTTCGACGAGGCGATGTCCCTCCCCACCGCAGTCCATTCCGCGCTACGTAGGTTTGCAACCCTGATAGGCATGCCGCCAGTGACCTCGACGCCCGGTTTCTTTGCGGACACAGCGGCCTGCATACTCCGTCCGCGCGTATACTACGATTCCGAGTCAGCGATCATCCGGCTGGCGCAGCAGGGTTGCACGGTGGTGCTCCTCGCGCCGTACTCATCCGAAACCCTCACGTTCCTCCGCGCCACCCTGTCCGAGGCGCCGTTGCGGCATGCCCACGTGTGCCCAATGACCGTCTCGATGCACTCCCAGACCCCGCACCTTGAGTTCCTCCCGGCATTCCGGGCGTGGTGCAAGGCGGCGCTCGGGCTCCCCGACCTCACAGCGGGGAAGATCCTGATCGCAACCACCGGCATGGGTCGGCTCGTCAACTCTGCGTCCTTGCAGCAGCAACCGACCGCGCTGATGTGCGCGCCGGGGAACATCGAGTCTACCGTGCGGTACGTCGTGGACAAATGGGAGCTGCACAACCCAGCGGCTTCGGTCAGTATCGACGGCCTGGCAACACTCTGCGATGTGGTGCATGGTGCTAATCAAGAGGCAAGGCTGGCGGTATAGACACCTTCAAGTTCCCGTAGCACGGTTCCTGTTGTCGTTGGTTACCATTGCAGCAGCCTATGTAACAAGTAGCGACTGTGTTCGCCTCGCCAATACTCCTCACGCCCACCCGCCTTGGGCGACACCGGCGTTACACGCGAAGTACTCATAACTAGCTGCGTTCCAGACCGCCTCGTCCGGTTTGGTCGCGGCCAGCTGCTGGCATGGCGCGACGCCGTATGCCCAATCGTACGTCTCGCCATTCTGCGCAAAGTGCGTCGCCTGTGGACGTCTACTGGTTAGCGCAGGCCCGGAGAACTTGCGCGATGAGTTCCGAAGACGCACCTCGTGCAAGATTACGCTCGCCATTGAGGACGACGGCCCGCCCATGAGCGGCAGCTCGAAGTACGGCGGGCAGATGTAAATGACCGCGAACCTGCCAAGCCAGTCAGCCAGGTTCGGACGCACAAGAGGCGCTGATGGACTGGAAGCTCACTCGTCTACACTACCAATGAACGCGTTCGTCTGGAGAGCATCCCCCTCCGGTGACACGCACGTCGGAGTCGTGTCCGGGACGCATCGGTACGTCCATGTCGTGAAATCGCTCATCTCGGCGATCAGCGTGTAGCGGTCGCTGACGGTCTCGTACAGGTCCTCGGTAGCGACGCCGAACCAACGCCGGTAGCGCTCACTCCTCCCGTGCGGGTCCGCGGCAAGAGCTCTGTGAGTAGCGGCTGTCAGGGAACTGAACCATCATAGGAAGGGCAGGAAGGCAGCGAGGCTCACGCGATAGCGCCATCCAGGTACGTCTGGGCGAGTTGGGCAGCGTGGTTGACGAGCACAGTGTTGTCCCCACAGCCCTCCACGATGGCGAACCGCTCGAAGGGCGACTTTGTCCTGTTTAGTCGGGGATGCTTGTTGTAGAAGTCGATGTCCGGTCTCGAGACGATTTGCGGCTCACTTGCACGGGAGACGTCGGCAAGCACGTCCACGTGGACGACCAAGGGGGAGGGTGCAGCGAAAACTGTGGTACCTGTGGCAAGCACCAGTGCAGCAAAGGTGAAGGCAATGCGCATCGTGAAGAGTTGTGAGGAGGCGGGAGGTATAGAGCGGGCTCGGGTGGAGTGTTAGTTTGCGGCGTATTATCAGGGAAGAATACCACTATATATGAAGTTAGCCAACAGAGTCCCGGGCTGAAAAGCGGCACATACCATCACAGAGTACGGCCGGCTCATGTCTCCGTGGGCACGATGATAGAATATCGACATGCTGTCACAGAGATAGTTCGTCCCCGAGCTCCGGTAGAAGTCTGCGCCTCGGGAAGACCGCGGACGTTTTCGCGTGTTGACCTGCGACCGAGTCTGCGGCGTTTGAGCTGGAGTCGCGTGTGACACAATCTAACCTGTGCACGTTGTACATACCTCAAGAGTGCATACTACGCTCACTGGCGTCCACCATACCTCAAAAGCGCTCAAGACAAACACACTGTTGGAGCGAGACAGCTTGTATTCAGATGCAAGTATGCTTCAGGATAAGGTCTAAGTACACAAACGTACATGTGAATTTACGGTGGAAGCGTCGAGGTCGCGAGCGCTCCGATTCCCGGTCCCTGGTTCCTGGCGTTTGGACGCGGCACTTGCAGCTGTGTTTGCACGAGTTACATCTGCCCGCGACCGATGCCAGATCCCTCCACGAGAGCTTCCTGTGGCAGCATCCTGCCATCCTCTCTGGTTTCTCCGCACAGGACAACGTAGCCTTCCCAACGCTGTAGCGGTGGGTCCGCGCGGTCACGAGAACTGAGGCCGTGATGGCCTTGACCTCGAGCTACGGCGAGGTTGGGGTGCAGCGCGTTCGAGCCACTGTGCGAGCGAGTGAAAGAAGAACATAGAGTTTGCTGTTGTTAATTGTGTTCAGGAGCGCGCTAGGTCGTCTTTGGCGAGCTTGGAATGCGCGGGACGCCGTAGTTGAAGTGTGCGCGACCTTGGAGAATGAGCATGTGCGAGTACGCGTGCGCGTGCGCGGCGCGGCTCTTGTCGCTGAAGACGACGAGCGTGTCCCGCCATGCGCCGCCAACGTCTTTGCGTAGAACTTGCGGTCGCGCTTGGGGAGGCGTGCAGGCGTCACCAGGAAGCTCGGGATGTTGCGCAAGCGGACGTCCATGATTGATGTGACGCCAGGGCTAATCCCCTCTGTGTGCCGCCATGCAGCTTGCGGCGCTCGTGAATGGGGGGGGGGGGGGGGGTTCGATTGTCGTGCTTAATGAACAAAAAAATTGGGATGCAATCTTCGGGGCCAGCTAACCATCTCGATAGGTTTCCGGCAACGTCGTCTTCATTTTTGGGATTGAGGGAGGATGGTGTATGGCGTGTCGGTTGTTGTACGGGATCCTCGACGACAGATTTCTTCCATTTCAGCGTGTGTTCATCAATTAATATAACGCCCGCAATTCTGTGGGACGTGTTCCGGCTGAGTCAAGGAGTCCGTGGGAGTAGGTCAAGACTCACTTACTCTCGTATTGAAGAGCAACGCCTCGACGTCTTCCTCTTCTGGCTTCCGAGGCCCCGACAAGTCAGCCCGAAAGAACCCCTCCGGGCAGCACAGCAAAAAAACACACTGTATCTTCCTGAAAATCCACGCCGGCCCGTGGTTGAGCATCCTGCAGTGCTGGCGGACTCGAACGCGAAGCCGCCGAGAACTGAGCGTCAGGTGCTGCAGGCAGTGTCACAGCCCTCGACTTCGAGTCGCGCTCGTCCTCTACTCCTCGCTTCATCCTCGCGGGCGACCGGAGAGCAAAGGCCGAGTAAATCCAATGCGCACGGGCTCGCTGGCTTCCAGCTGAGCATGGTGGCAGTGAATGCACAAGGCTTGCATTCAATGCGCGTGTGTGTAAGCGCCCAAATCTTCTTCGCATCCGCTTCTCGCGTCGGACTGGGAGTGAGATTGCACCTCGAAGAGTATTCAGGAACAGAAATGTGTATGCCTTCCAATCCAGTTCTGTTCTTACACAGTTACATGTGACGCGCAAACACAATGCAATTCTGCAACCGCCCACTCGCCCGCCTTCCTCAGACTGGAACACCGCTCAATAGCCGAGGACGTTCTGCGCACGACCCGCCCCGGGGCTGTCGTACCCCGCCCCGATCCTCGGCTTGTCTTCGTTCGGGTTGCTCGCGAAGAACTCGATGTTGCCCGCGTTGTTGATCGCCCACTGCGGGTTCTCCTTTGCCCATGCCTCGCAATCCGCGAACCCGTACGCGTCGTCCTTCGCGAACCCGTTCTTGTCGAAGTGCGACGCCTGCGGGCCAGTCGCGAGCCGGGTCAGCACGCCATGCATGCACTGGTGGGAGGGTGTACCGCGGCGGGACTGACCTCGTGGACGAGTGCGCTCGCTTGCGAGTGCGCGCCCGCAAAGGGCAGCTGGAAGAAGGGCGGGCAGAGGGAGACGACGCCGTATCTGCCGACCGGAGCGCGACGAGGGCGTTAGCGCCACTATGATGTCTGCAGCAGGATATTCGCTACGCACACGTCGTGGTCCACATGCGCCTCGATGTGCCAGCCCGGTTGAGGGGGGTTGATCGGGCACTGGGGCTTGCAGATGAACTTCCACTGGGCCATGTCGTTGAACTTGATGTCCGCGTAGATGCGCTTCACCGTGTTCAGCCGCAGCCCGTTCGGCGCGCCGAACCAGGTCTTATACCGCGCGCTCGTACCCGCCCCGGCCGTGTTAAGCGCACTGTACGGTCCGATGTGCAGAGACTTGGTCAGCCTAAAACATGGCGGGATGGCGGGCGAGATGCTCACGCGATCGCGTTGTCGACGTAGCGCTTTGCAAAGTCGACGGCCATGTTGATGCTGTCGACCTGTCCGGGCTGACAGTTCTCGAACGTCGCGAGCGGCATGGGAGTGGGGGGGTGGAGGTTGTCCGGGCCCGTGCTGTTCTGAAACTGAATCACTCGGGTGATGACCGCCACGCCGTCGCCGTCGCCGCCGGTAACGTCAGTGGAGAATTCAACGTCAAGCTCGACGTGGAGGGCGGAAGGGGCGGCCCTCGAGCTCGCCATCAGGACGGCGGAGAGCACGAGAGCAGAGAAGGCGGGGGTGAACTTCATGATGGAGGCTGGTCGGAGAACGAAGTTTCGCAGGTGAGGATGGCGCTGCAAGATGAGTGCTGTTGTGTCAGTCGATAGTCCGTCAGAACCAACTTATATACTCACAAAGAGCTCCTCAGTTCTTCGGACCACAACGTTGTGGCGGCCCCGCCAAGCCAAGACCGGGCGGAGTGGTGGGCGAGGTGCCACCGGGAAAGCGCATTATTCGGCTCTGTTCGTGTCTGCCCGGTATACTTCCGCCATATACACAGGACAGCTTGGGAACGGCGGTGGGCATAGGACGCACGCCTCCGCGCTATTGGCGCGAGGGATTCGTGTCAACAGGCGTCAGTGCCGCCACAAGTCGGGCAAGCGTCGGGGACGGAACGTCAAGGTCCAATCAAGTGTATATGCCGACTTCAGCGCATCGTTTAGACCGATGGACCGAGCAGCAGCACGTACAGTGGCCGGGGTGTACCCCGTGGGTCAGTCCATCACGCGCCTCTTCCGGCTGAGTGCTGGGCAGCATTGATGTCTGGCGAGACGTGGTCAGGTGCTTGGTACGGGCACTGCAGTGCTGAACCGTAGCTCACAGACAAGGCGCCACGCAATCTTCTGTCAGCACGCATACTCGTCTGAGGACCAATATGTGTTTGTTGTGACTGACTCACCATGCTTGTTCATGCGCGTTACGATCTGACATGTCTTCGTACGACATGTTTCCCTTGACTGGGTTCCCCTAGCCTGCATTGAATTTCCTTTCTTGCATTTCCATGTGAGATGGCTTGACGGGTTCGAACATGCCCGCCCTAGCATAAGTCAATTCTTTACGGCTCGAGGAGCAACGCTGCGACGTCTTCTCGCCTTGCTTCTGACGACGACACGAGTCAGCACGGGGGAGGTCATGGTACACAATGCAGCACAACAAGTATACATACCGTATCTTGTTGACCAGCGAGTCAGAACATGTATCGGTCTCTGGTCCATCATCCTGCGGCGGCGGCAGACTAGGACGCAAAGCCTGAGCTAGCTGAGCGTCAAGTCCTGCAGACAATCCACGACTTTGACTCGGTGTCGTCCATGATTTCGGACTTCATCCTCGCGCGCGGGTGGTCTTCTAGGAGACTCACTGCGGGCTCTATCGCTGGCAGCCAGCCGGTGGCACTTACCGCACACGGTAGTCCACATCAAAGTTGCGCTCATGTGTAAGCGCTCGCCTCTTGGGTTCCCTCTGGCTCGCGATCGAACTTATCAGAGTGGTTTTGCGATTGGATATCAGGCACGTCTCGAAAGACGTTGACATGTATCTCGGTTCACACACAGAATGGTCAAAACACGGGCCGACCCTGCTGCTTCCCCAATCGACCCTCAATATCCGAGTACGTTCTGGGCACGACCCTTACCGACGCCGTACCGCGACCCCGCGAGCACTGTCGGCCTGTCGTTGTTCGGGTTGCTCGCGAAGAACTCGATGTTGCCCGCGTTGTTGATCGCCCACTGCGGGTTCTCCCTTGCCCACTCCTCGCACTCCGCGAACCCCCTCGCGTCGTCCTTCGCGAATCCGTTCTTGTCAAAGTGCGACGCCTGCGCGAGGGCGGAGACGAGAGTTAGCACAACGTATCTGCGTGGTCACGAGCACCGGACGGGGGCAGGACTGACCTCGTGGACGAGCGCGCTGGCCTGCGAGTGCGAGCCCACGGTGGGCAGCTGGAAGAAGGGCGGGCAGAGCGAGACAACGCCGTATCTGTGTCCGTGTCACGAACGCCGTGGAACGGGTCAGCGCTCGGACGCATGGATGGGGCAGGTCCCTGGAAACCCGCGGACACGCACACGTCGTGGTCCACATGCGCCTCGATGTGCCAGCCCGGTTTGGGGGGTTTGATCGGGCACTCGGGCCTGCAGACGAACTTCCACTGGGCCATGTCGTTGAACTTGATGTCCTCGTAGATGCGCTTCACCGTGTTCAGCCGCAGCGGGCTCGGCGCGCCGAACCAAGTCTCGTACCGCTCGCTTGTCCCCGCCCCGTCACTGTTGAGCGCGCTGTGTTGATATTTGATCAGCTCCGACTCACCCAGGAGAGGGAGGGCGGGGCGTGCTCACCTGATTGCGTTGTTGACGTAGGCCTTCGCGAAGCCGACAGCGATCTGGATGCTGTCGATCTGGTCGGCCTGGCAGTCCTCAAACGTCGCAAGCGTCTGTAGGCCTGGGTCAGGGAATAGCCCCGTGTCGTTCTGAGACTGAACGACGGGTGTGATGACCTCGACGTCTTCGGCGGTGTCGGCGGAAACCTCGACCTCGACGCGGAGGACAGAGGGTGCGGCCCTCGCCATCGCAACAGCGGAGAACACGAGAGCGGAGAGGGTGGGAATGAACTTCATGGCGGGAGTCCGTTGGCGAGGATGCGATGCAAGCCGACTGTCGTTGGCGTGTCAGTCGATACGCTAGACATAGATTATATACTCACAGGTAGGCCTTCAGTTCTCCTGACCACAGCGTTGCGGCGGTCCCAACGAGTCAACACCGGACGGAGTGGTGGGCCAGGTGCCACCGGGAAAGCTCAATACTGGACTCTGTTCCACTCTGCCCGGTATGCATCCGTCATACAGGGCAGCATGAGGAAGGCGGTGGTGCATAGGGCGCACGCGCCGCACTACTGATGCGAGGGACACGCGCGGGCGTCAGAGCAGCACCAAGCCGAGCAAGCGTCGGGGACGGGACGTCAAGGTCCAAGAAAGAGTACATGCCGATTCCAAGGTGCTCTCCAGATTGTCGGACCTCGGGTCTGAATTCAGCGCTCTGCAGTTTCAGCGAACGGCAGCAGTACAGGCCAGGGGTTACCGGGGTAAACGTGCCTGTCGCGGCTGAGCGCTGAGGATTTATGCCGAGGACATGCGCGCAGCGCAGTTGCTGGTACCAGCAACTCTGGTTCGTAGCCCTCCAGCAAGGCGCGAGTTGAAATCGATGAGTAACACTTGCCTCTGTACCCAGAGCATCAAAATGTGCATGATGTGACCGACTCGTCATGCTGATTCGAGCACACAGTACGGCAGGTTTTTTCACGCTCTGACAGCCAAACCCAACGTACGGCCTAGTATGAGAGCCGTCTATTCGCAAAAGGAGCGAATGATGATGCAGAAGACGATCATCGTTGAGATACCCGGATGTAAAGCTCTTGAGTGCGCTGCAAACTTCCCCGTCAATATAGTATAGTAACTTTTGACACGCCTGTCACACGGGCAGTGAGAAGAGGAGGAGCGAAGATGCTTGCGGGTTGGACAAGATGGATGAGGAGAGCAATCCTACACACTCAATCCTACACACTCCGAATCAATCGGATTCCGGATCCAGAAGGGTTTCTGGTGCTTCAAAGTTCCTGCCGCCATCGTTGCCTCGTGCTCGCTATGTACCACCATTCGACACATCGATAATACTTTGTACTTCAATCCGTGACGTTCGGTCAAGCGTCAAGTCTAGCAGCCAATCCGTGATTATATGTACAGGTTACATGTAGTACAAGTATGCTTCTTCCTCCAGCCAATGATCATCAAGCAATTGACGACACTTCGCGAGGCTCACGGCTTTCGGTCTCCTTGGACGGTCTCCCGCACTCCTGTCGAGTTCAGTCGCGCGTCGCTCTCGTTGCTCTGCAGGCCCTTGGACTGATCTGCGCTCCCTGAGAGTGAATGGGTTATTTGCGCTGCAAGGACGGCAACTTACTGTATACTGATGCAGGGCCCTCTTCCTTCTTCGTCTGCGAGCCGGCGACATACATGTATCCCAGGGTGGCGACAGTACCGACGACAGTTGCGATAGCCTGTGCGATGCGAGGTGAGGTGTCTCCTTTACTGTACGCGCTCAAGGCGGGATCACGCACGAGGGTACGACCGGGGGCTCTGCTGTTCACGCTCATGTTGATTCGGTTGCGTGTGCGGGTGGTGTTGGCAGTCTCAAGGAGTGTTTCTGGGGCGACTGAGAGAGGAAAGTGGGTGCGCGATGGACAGGAGAGGAATGCAGATACGCAGGGGTGCGAGGAGGTCAGGCTTATATGGAGGGGCGTGACGTCATAGTACGCGGTGGCCCGTACGCGTTTGCGAGGCAACGGTCCACCCACACCATCCCTTGGCGCGTGGAATCCACTACGATCAGCGTCGCCATTAATCGAGGCTAGTACTCGAGAGCAGCTCCAGGCAGTCCACGCCGGTACGGGAGCAACAGACTCCACCTTCGCATTTGCATGACTGCACCCTATCCGCAGGGCAGCAGGAGTCAGCCACCCCTTTCGTGGAGAAACAGACGCAAAAGACGAAGCGGCCGGACGACGGATGCTGGTGCGGGCAAAGGACGGGCGGAGACGCGGGAGAGGGAGGCGAGAATCTATCAAGACCCAAGACGAACCCGAGAAAAGTACAACAAGGGATACGACGACAGGCATGGGGCTCTTCAGAGCGGCATGGCTGGCGCTCCGAAGGGGGTATATGTGCCCTCAAGCCATCACAGCTCCAGCGTCTCTACCACTTCCGAGTCCGACCGCCTGGTCACTTCTTGCGCAATTTCTGACGAGATCACCCCGGCGGGATCTTGGCCGACCTTCGTGCAAATCCATGTCGATGCGTACATATTGACTCTGTTGAACAGAATGCTTAGCGTATCGAACACCTGGTATAGTCCCTGCAAACATACCGATCGACACATTTCCCAGATGTCCGCGCCGCAACACGCTCACACTTGAAGCCCTGTGCTGAAAAGTTCGCGATATACCAGGGCTTGAGACCCGCGCTG
Organism: Trametes elegans; assembly: GCA_022606155.1. Classification (NCBI taxonomy): domain Eukaryota; kingdom Fungi; phylum Basidiomycota; class Agaricomycetes; order Polyporales; family Polyporaceae; genus Trametes; species Trametes elegans. The sequence continues at coordinate 301,984 of JABYQO010000035.1, read as the reverse complement.
CGCAGAAGGACGCGCCCGCCCAGCTTCATGGCCTTGTTCAGAGCATTGATCTCCTGAAGTGAGAGGGCATGTTCAGCTGGCTGGGCGACACAATGTAGATTGAAGAGTCGTACCTTTGTGGCTTGGTCGCCTTCGGGGTCGAACCAGTCCATATGGTCCATTATCTACATCAATGTGAGCAACAAGCATTGCCCTGACGAGGAGAGACTTACCACTGCGATCGTCACGCTCTCGCGCCGGATGCGGGCGAGGACCTCGACGAATGCGTCGGTGTGCACCCTCAGCCCATCAAGCGCACCAGGTTGGGATAGGATCATGTGCGTCTCCTCCGAGAGGTACTCGGGATGACATCTGCGAGTCCGTCGTCAGTTTCCGAGCGCCGTGAACCCCACGCAAAACCACTCACTCTTTCGAATAGCAGCCCATCAAGCATAGTCGGTAAAAGTAGTTGTCATCCTTCAGCAGCGTGTTCTCCACAACCGGGTCGAGGGTGTCCACCACATACTTCCACATTGCGTCCTTGCGGTCGAACGCGCCCCCGCTTGCAGCCGCGGCCGCAAGCGCGTTGTCGTAGATCATGTCCCGTTGGTTCGGCGGCACGCCGAGCGCGCGCCACAGGAACCGCTCGTTCGCGACGACGAGGTAGCTCAACCAGCGGCTGAGCACGACCTGGCGGAGGCGCGTGCGCCAGATCGCGCGCTGCTCCCGCAGCGTGCGTGCGGCGCACAACGCGCGGACGTCCGCCGTGCGCCCCAGCAGCGCGAAAAGCGCGCGGCACAGCTTCAGCGCGATGCGCGTCCCGCCGGTCTCGTACAGCCCGCCTCGCCCAGTAAACGTCGCGGTGCGGTCGAGCCAGAACTGGAGCGCGCGCGAGGAGAGGAAGGGCGAGAGGCGGTCGAGGAGGAGCGACCGGAAGCGCGCGTGGCGGCCCTCGCCGAAGAGCGCCCAGACGTCCGCGTGGGGGAGCGCACGGAGCGCGGCGAGCTTGAGCTCGAGCAAGTGGTTCTGCGCCGGGTTGAGGTCGACGGCGTGCACGGAGCGCGGACGGCGCGCGGCATACGCGAGCACGTTGTCGCCCGCGGACGTGATCGCGAGCACGACGTCGTCCGTCCCGATGCGCAGCAGCCGCTCGTCCTCGGCCGGGTCCTCCCACGCAAACGCGTAAATGTATGCGTTCGAAAACTGGGTGTGCTGTGGGAGCGCCTCGTCGTAGTACAGCCGCCAGCGCTGGTTCTGGTAGAAGAACGCGGGGAGGGGCACGTTCGTCGATAGGTTCAGGATCGCCGCCTCGAACCCCTTGGAGCGGAGCTGCTGTTGCGTTGCCTGGGCTGCCGCGTCTGCAGCTTCCGCCCGCTTCTCGGTGTAGTGCACTGGGGATAGGTACGGGCTTTCCGTCGCGAGTGCGTCGATACGCTCTGCCGCCTCTCGTGCGAGCACGCCCGTGGTCCCAGCGGACGTCGCAGTGCGCTGGCAGCCGAGCCAAATGTAGTAGGGAATTCCACCGAGGGCGTAGTTGCGCTCGTTGACGTTGAGGATCGTGCCGAACCGGTGCTCGAGGTAGTCTCGGCGACCTTCGTCGAGGTGCACGCGATCCAGTTGGAACCAGGTGCGCCAGAAGAGGCGTGAGAGCCAGTTGACGTGCCGCGAGTGGTGCCCACCGGTGAAGTTACGGAGGAAATAGCTCGACGCGGACTGTACGTAGAAGTCAACGCAGGAGATGATTCCACGCGGTGCGAGGAGGTCGGTGATGGAGTCGATGACGGAGTAAAAGCTGCACATCTCAACGTCAGCCGTGGACAACAGCGTGGGTGGGGTGGTAGGCGTACTCTGGGATCATACTCAGGGAGTAGGACATGCTAATGAAGTCTGCCTTGACAGCGTGCTTCTTGTCCGCCTCCCCTCGCTCCGTAGTGACGAGGGCGTGGTCGGACCCCTCGATCGCGAAGGTGCGAGCGTCGTCGCAGACAACGTGGACGTTCTTCCAGCCTAACTTGGCGAACCGCGCTCGAGCAACATCGCACAACGACGGGCTGAGGTCGACGAGGTACACAGCGGAGAAGAACTCCTCGACGGGGACAACGTCGTTCATCTTCTCGATGTTGTATCCGGTACCGCCCCCAACCTGCAAGAAAAACATGAGGGCATACCACAGGCATAGCAAACGTCGAGGCGTACATCAACCCAGATCGGTTTGGTGCTCTGGTCACCCAGCCGATGCTTCAGTTGAGCGGCGGCAAGCTGGAGCATGTCTTCGCGGCCGCAAAGGAGTCTGCCCCTGGTAGCATCGTATATCTCCGCCTGGGTCCGGTAGAAGCCCTCCAGGGCACGTTGTTGTCCGATCAGGGTCTTCACATCCGCTGCGTTGCCGTGGTTGACGGGCTTGAGGAAGCATGCATAGCAGAACTTCCAGTATATCCACAGCTGACGTCGGCAGAGGAGACAGAGGGCCACTACCGACAGGACAAGGCCGTAGAGCAGGATGTGCTCTTGGAAGCCCGGTTGAACCTGCAACCAGAGGTCTGACATCTATGGTCTAGCGATGAGCTGGAGAGAAGTGTTGGTGGAGAGGGGGGCTGGGGGATGCGAACCACGAATGATTTTGCCCGCGATTATCGTCAATATAAGAGCACCCGCGTAGATGACAGGCTGCCCTAGGGTGTCTCCTCGACTCATCGTTCGGCTCTTCCTTGAATGTACAAGACGCCGCCATCCGTGGGCTTCTCACCGTGTCAACTGAGGAGCATGTGTCGGAGTACTGAGCAGATGCGAGCGATAAGGAGTGCCAATGGCGCTCTAGTGAGCCCCGGCGAAACGAAAGCGCGCCAAGGACCGCGGGCGTGTGCGCACCCGGGGTCCACGTTCGACCCTGTGGGAGGCGCGAGCGGCGGTTCACGGCGGAACGTGAGCGACGATGGGAGTCGAACAGGCGGTGCCACCGACAAACTCGACCGCAGCCGGGAACGTGGGTGGTCTGTGGTATTCCGTCCGCGCTCGATGTGACCATGGTGGTGGCCGCCGGAGACTGTCGGTGCATACACGTGCGTTCTCGATCACTCGCTAGGTCGGGCACTTTGTCCAGCAGACAGCCTCCACATCGACAAGAAAAGTCCGTGGCTTGGAAGGCTGAAGGAATGGAGGTGGTAGTCGGATCGGCGTAGTATAGCAACTAGCATCTGGTGTAAAACAGCTTGTGACTGAGATCCCGGTCGTGCGGCATAGCATGAGGTAACGGGCGCTTTGTCCGACTTGACGGCGCTGCCAGGCATCACCTGTAGCTCGCATATGTAGTGAGGGCTCACCTTATAAACCCCGCTTTGCAGACGGCTGCCAAAACACTGCTTATGAATTACATTTTGTAGCGTACTACACCCCGGAATAAAATAGAACGCAAAAACAAACAAAAAAGAGGTGACGGGGGCTTATCTAAAGCCTGGTACGCCGACGGCTGTCACCATTCACCAAGACTGGTCGCGGCGGTCCTGCCAAGTCGTGCTGCGTCAGTAGCTCTCAGCAGTTGGCTTGAGAGTGTGTCAGACCGGAAACATACATACGAGGGACCAACCGAAGAACGTACCAGTAGAGTGATCCTTCCAAACGAGTGGGCTCACGAGGGATACTATCCTTGCGATCGGTGGTGAACTCGCCATATCCCAATGCAAGATTTGTGCCCTTCCTTCACTGCCGCAGAAAGGTATCGCAAAAAACATAGGAATCTCCAGCTCACACACCTCGTAGTACGCCACTCGGTACGGCTGAGGGCCGTGCACGTGCGGTCGCGTCTGCGGTGTTTGGTTCTCACTGCAAATTCTGTACACATCTGATAGCAACATGGTCAATGAAGCGGAAGAACAGCACTAGTACAGTTCGGCTGCTTACTAACGAGCTTTGTCGACGAGGCCTGCAACGAACTGCTTCTCTCCGGGCTATGGAAGGACCTCTGAAATTCCCTATAGTAGGCGGCCGATAGGCGCTGGCGTTTGAGCATCTTCATGTCTGGGTGGATTTTGGTACAGTATGTTTGGGAAGTTTTGTCCGGATGATCGGCCATCCCAGCCCAAATGATGGTCCAATGTCCGGATTTTCCGGCCAGCCCCTTCGGGGCCGGTTGTATGTCTGGATAGTCCCGTCGGCCACCTATTTGGCGCAATCTTACAGACATAAGTGCCTTTTTTTCTTACACAATGGTTTTCTAGCGACCTCGTCAATTTATGCCAGTAAAGCGCACTTGTTGATGAGGCGCTGTGGCAAATGGTGCCCCAAAGCGAGTGAAGGAAGTCTTGATGGTGGCGGGCAGCTCAACTTCCAAATAATTGAGTCAGCAAACACACCAGTACATGGAGTATGGACAGCGTTTGAAGCAAACTAAAGCAGTACTAACAACGGACTCTGGCCCACCCGGTCCGCCCGGAGGATCCCCCATCTCCCTCCATGTCCGGACGCCGGACTGGCCGAGCGGACAGATGGCCTAGTATGTCCGGACTCTCGGCCAGCCAGAGACCCCATTTTGGCCCTTCATGTCCGGACTTTCAAACGTCATTTGGCCCAAAACTCTTGGTCGTCCGTATAACCGGACGGCCTACCATAGAGAATTTCAGCGGTCCTGCTATGGATGTGGTGCCTCAGGAGACCGGCTCACAAGCCGTGGGCAACCCAAAGCCATTACGTCTCCCGACACGACGACGACCGGAGGGGTCTTTGCCGTGCTGTAGATTCCCGATGGTTCGACCAGGGGTGCATACTTGCAGCCGATGACCTCGAGGACGCCATGAGGATACCAGGACGCTAGTCGAGCTCAAGGCTGCCTGAGCAGACCGGGGCCAGAGGCCAGGGCCGGTCCGGTAAGACTGTGTTAGCATTGTCGAGCTTTCAGCGCGTCAGCAGTGAGACCCCAATTGACATCACAGTAGTTGTTGAAGGGACACCGGCCGCGGCTCGTAGACATGAGGCGGTCACCTGCGGGTAGAACAAACCTGTTGGGGTCAGAGGGGTGAATCGAGAGGCGACGGCTGGCTCACTATTTGCGAAGCTCATGTTCCTGCTGCTTCGAAATGCAAGGAACACTGGGATGGAAGATCGCGCCCGAGCGCATTGTATCCGTCTATTGCGAACATGGTAAAGTGCACCGGGCAAGGCGCACACAGCATGCATGTCGACGCTCAATGGCAACGAGTGTCCACGACAGGCACGGCCCGACGTTCGCGTGAGACAGCCAACGTCCGCAAAAATCCTCCTCATTGTCTGCAAAGGCGATGGATCGCTACACATGAATTGCCAGACATTGTGATTGTGCCGGACACCCATCGACTCGACCACTCACTGCTGCTCTCTGGCTACGACCCACGCAGGCCCCCGACCTTGGCCGCGTCGGGGTTGTTGACCAATGAGGCCGACCCGATACTTCGCGACGGTTGATTCGCTCCGAGCCAGTCACGGAACGTCGGAACTTGCGGTGGATGGTCAAGCCACACTCAGCTTCTCAGCCTGGCTCAAACTGCAGTATACATGCATCGCGAGTCACAGCGAGGGTATCGTGCAGCTAACACTGAGTCTCGCGTCGTCCACACAGACAAAGGGGGGTAATGGGATGGATGGCATTGGTCTGCGGCCAAGGCGGAGAGGGCGTTCTGAGCGCGTCGGATTTGTTCGGTGATGGGCGCCTACGGGTGCGGTGATGATGTCTTTGCGCCGCGTCGCTGGCCGCCTCCAAGTTTCCCTCCAACGCCCACCTCCTCGCCCCCGCCGGCCCCCTCCTGTGCTTCACCCTACGCTGTTCTAATATGCTCTCGAGACGACTTATTCTTATTGCGCGCGGGCGTGCTCTCGCCGCGAGCCGCGCCGACGCTGCGGCCATGTCTAAGGGCTGGTGCGCATCCATGCCACACCTGATTGGCTCCCGCGTGTGCGTGCGTGCGTGCTTGCTGACGGCGCGCACAGGAAGGTCGCCAGCTCATATTCGCAACGGGCAAAGTTCCACTCGACCAACCTCCTGAAGGGTACGTCGTTCATGCACACACCGGCCGCGTACTCGAGGTGACGTCAACCTCGCCTTCCAGCGGAGACCGTGAAGGTCCCCCAGATGGCCGAGTCCATCTCGGAGGGCACCCTCAAGTCATGGCTGAAACAGCCGGGCGACCCCGTCCAGGCGGATGAGGAGGTCGCGACTATCGAGACGGACAAGGTGCGCGCGGAGGCTTCCCCGATGCAAACGTCAACCCTGCTAACAAGCGCGCTGGCGCTGCTCTGCCTGCAGATTGATGTGTCTGTGAACGCACCAGCAGCCGGTCGCATCACAGAACTTCTTGCAAGCGAGGAGGACACCGTCAGCGTCGGTCAGGATCTGTTCCGCTTCGAGCCCGGCGCGGTCGAAGACGCCGCGCCCAAAGAGCAGAAATCCGAGGAGGTGAAGGAGACTCAGGACCCCTCGGAGCCGAAAGACCAACAGGTCGACAAGAGCACCCCCCCTCCTCCCGCACCCACCCCCGAGCAGATCCGGAAACCCGACCCCGCCGGCGTGCAGGGTGGCACCGCGAAGAAAGAGGTTAAGGAGACGTCGAAACCCGCGCCGGCGCCGAAGGAGTCGAAGGAGCAGCCCGCGCCCACGCCCCGCGTGCCCGGCAGCAGGAACGAAACGCGCGTGAAGATGAGCCGGATGCGTCTCCGCATCGCAGAGCGTCTTAAGGAGTCGCAAAACGCCGCGGCGTCGCTGACGACATTCAATGAGATCGACATGTCGAGCATCATCGACTTCAGGAAGAAGTACAAGGATGCGGTCCTCAAGGAGCACGATGTGAAGCTCGGTTTCATGTCCGCGTTCGCGAAGGCGTCGTGCCTTGCGCTCAAGGAGATTCCTGCTGCGAACGCATCTATTGAAGGCGATGAGATTGTGTACCGCGACTATGTCGACCTTAGCGTTGCCGTCGCGACGCCCAAAGGCCTCGTTACCCCCGTCGTGCGCAACGCGGAGACGATGAACTTCGTTGAGATTGAGAAGGAGATCGCTGCGCTCGGCAAGAAGGTGCGTCTCTTCAGTGCAATGCCTGTTGCCCTAGCTCACATTCTACCAGGCGCGTGATGGCAAGCTCACTTTGGAGGATATGGCCGGTGGCACCTTCACCATGTTCGTGTCCCATGTCATTCTTGGTGTCCGGCTCGTACTCATCATGCAACAGCTCCAACGGTGGTGTCTTTGGTTCCTTGTACGGTACTCCCATCATCAACCTCCCGCAGGCCGCTGTTCTCGGTGAGGACTTTCTCCTTTTCAATGTTTCCGCCTCGTTCGGGGCCGCGCTCCCGCGGCTGTCGTTGTTCCCCGCATACCCCGCCGATCGTCAGTTGCGGCTGGCGGCACGGTTATCAGCTCCTTTGTGTCCCCGATCATTTTGGCGGCTGGAGATGCTGACAATCCTGTCCGTGCCAGGCATGCATTCTATCCGGGAGCGGCCAGTCGTCGTCGACGGCCAGATTGTGATCCGCCCGATCATGGTCGTCGCGCTCACCTACGACCACCGCCTCCTCGACGGGCGGGAAGCGGTCACCTTCCTCGGTACGTCATCCTCCCCCGCTTCTCCTCAGCTTGGTGCGGCTGACATGTCCTCTTCTGTCGGGTGCAGTCAAGGTCCGGGACTACCTCGAGGACCCGAGGAAAATGCTGCTGTCCGTGTGAGGTGGTTCGGCGAGACGAGGACGGGCGAGCGCGCGGGCGCGGTGAGAGCCGCGCGTGGTGGACTGTTCGAGCATAGGAATGTAATCCGACGCCTTTTTTGCTGCTCCCCGTCCGTTCCCGTCCGCCGGCCGCGTGGAGCTCGTACTGTGCCCGTCCATGGTTGCTCTCGACCTGGGAGACCGCGGGCGCGTGCGTGCCCGCGATGCATGTTTGGCCGCTAGTACGCACGGCGTGTTCTTGCGTTCTTGCTTCTTTCTGTTCTTCTGTTAGGTACCGTAGCTTATCGTGTCTCGTTCATGCATGTCTCATAATCTACCAATCCGATTTCTGCCTCCGTACCTTGGTCGCTTGAACGTTCTGAGGATCTCAGCCAGACGCATCCGGGCGGACGAGGAACAAACCGGCAAACCACCCTCGCGGTGACTTCAGTGGCGTACACAAAACCGGGGCAGGGGACCGCTCCATTTCGGCCGTATCGCCGCGGTTCGTGGCTGTGCAGCGGCGGAGTCCGAACCTGGTTTCGTGCTCAGCTGCTGACCAAGCGGAGAAGCAGACAGGGGGAGGAAGAGGGGGAGTCTGGGGAGGAGTCTGGCGGGGAGAAGGCCGGAGGAGGCACCGCTCCTCCGCCCGGAGCCCTTCCGTTCCCGCCGACAGCCACCGACGGCGGACCAGGGCAATCGCGCTGGCACTTCTGCGAGCCACACGACGTCATTCCGTCCCGTGCGATAACGCTCGAGGAGGGGCAGCCGCCGCCCGCCACCGCGTTCATCTCCTGGAGGTATCCAAGGATCCGTCGTTTCTTATCATGAGTCTCCGTTGTGCATACCATGGCGCTGGCCGGGAAGTTCGAACCACATACGGCCGTGCATCAGCTTCTACGAACGACTACATACGCAACTAAGTAGCAGCACGTGCTCCCGCATGCAGTAGCTCCAACCGTATCAGCCGAGACCGACCCCTCGCGAGTCGCGGCGAAAGCGCATCTCAAATTTTCAAACCTCGGGCCACGCCTCCGCGCGCCGCAGCGGGATCCGCCAGCACGCCGCTCGCAGCCGTGGGCGAGCTCGGAGCGGGCCCGCTAGCGCACTCCACCGCGCTCGCACCAGAAGGCGGCCCCTTGCACGACCCCCCCCCCTCCCCCCACTCTTCCCCGGCGGACCCCGTTGCTGAGAGCTTAGAGCCCGGGGCGCGGCGCGTCGAAGGAGAAGCGCGGGGCAGGGGTGCAGATGAGACAATGCGCGCGCGGTCATGCGGACGCGGACGCATTGGGTTCTGTGGGACAGAGTTCTTCATTTGGCCGGCGCTGCGGCCATGGGATCGCGGCCGTCGACGTGGCTGCGAGGCTGGGGTGGCTTTGTGCGAGCTGCGGTTGTCGAGTGCACGAAGGGCTAACATGGGGCTGACGACACGATTGGGAGGCTCTACAGAACGATCGTCGGCGACTTCATGATCTCGAGCTCGCAGCACTTGATCGCGAAGTAGGTGCGACGACAAAGGCCCGCCGTCTCGAACGCGGCTTTCATGTTTGCGTGCCTACGGCGACAGCCATGAATTGCGGATGGCCGTGTCGAGGCTTGCAACGTCACGCTTGCTCAAACGGGCGTGCGGATCTTCGTGTAACCCGGCTTCGAGAGCGTGTGCGGCGGTCACCAATACTGTGAGTGTGTGGCTTACAGACCTTCGGGGTTCTCAGAGGGCGGCGCGATCAAGAACTCCCGACCTCGCGATCGCGCACACTCCAGAAGGAATGAACACTCATAGAGGCACAGTACCCCGCTGTCAACGCTCGCGAGTGAGAGTTTGTCGAGTATGTAGACCGGCCGAAGGCGGAGTCAAAGTCGCTGAAGCTTCCCCTGCGCCGGGCAGAAGGCGCGACGCCTTGGTCACTCGACCCGGTCAAGCACGCCACAGCGCCCGGTGGCGACGAAGAACCCGGGAAGGGCACCGCGGGGCTCAGGAGGCCCAGCGACTGAGCATCGTCAAGGTTCGCCGGATGGCAGGCGTGTCGACGGGCGATACCCGATCGCGTGCTTCTCGAGGCCCCCCGCGCGCAGCACAATGCTGGGCAGTCCAGGAGCCAGCACCGATGTCGAAGCTCGCGGGGGATCCGGGAGCAGGCGTGTGCCAGGGAGAAAGGAAGAGCTTGTTGTAAACATAGCAGCGCGGGGGAATCGAAGCGAGGGGCCGTTGGCAGATGACCAGCGCAGGACGCCCGCCCAGCCCCTCTGATGGATGATGGCGTGGGACGCAGGGGCTGCGTGGGGACACGCTCCGGCAGGTGCGCGAGCGCGGGCACCCAGCTCGCCGCGCCCCTGCGCGGGAGGGTGGGAGGAGCGACGTGCACGAGGCGTATGCATCAGCCTTCAGTCTTCGCGGTGGACGGCGGGACCTGATAGAATGATGAGGAGTGTATGCTGGGGTGTAGTTGCGAGATGCATACGCCGGCAGCTTGGCGTGGGCGGTACGAAATCGTTCGGGTGCCTGCGTGCACTACTCTGAAACCGAGGACGGTCCAGCGGTGCAGCGCTGCGTGCGAGACGGTCGGGGAGGACGACGCACCGATACGACTACGTACGTACGTGTGCAGTACATGCACGTAGCGCACAGGCCCCAAGAGGGGCACGCATGCATCCGCATGCATACAGCCCCAGCGGGCCCGTGCTGCACCAGATAGTCAACCCGTCGCCGGATGTCTGTTTGTGTTGCTGTCTGCCTGTCCGCCTGCCTGTCCCGTTCAGTACGTCCAGCCCGGTGCGAGCGACACAGGAGCGCCTCGCGCTGGGGCCCATCATCCGTGTACTGCATCGAGAAGAAGGGAGGCACCCGTGGCGGGATCGCTCCGCAATCGGGACGCGGACCCGGGCTGGCGCCTGCTGGAGGCCCCCGCGCTAGCGCGATATGGGAACGAGCGTGAACGGACCTCGCCGGGCCAGTCGCACAAGGTTCGCCGCCGCACGCGCGATTCAGACTCAGAGGGGAGAGGGGAGAGGGGCGCCGGGATAGGATGGGGCGTGGCGGTATCTCAGCCGTGGTGTGATCAGCAGGCCGCTAGAGCCTAGGGGCCCCACCGCGAGCACGGATCCTCGCGCGCGACGGGCGCTGGGCTGGCCGTTTGCGACTGAATAGCTTGCGTCGAAGCGACAGCGGATTGGGCTTTGTCGAGGCGGCGCAGGCCCGGTCTGGGGCTTCTTCCCGTGTACATGCTATAGAGTCTGTGCTTCGCCGGGCGATTCCCGCGGTGGGAGGCGTTCGACCGGGGCGCGTGGGGCGCGCATCGATAGGCCTGCCCGACCAGAGTTGGATGATGCCGCCGCCGGGTCGACGCGTGACGACGAACGTTCATGTTCAACATTGTATGTGTTTGGCAATAGGGAGGACGGTTGTAGGTTCGGAAGCGCGCGCGTAGACAATGAGGGCGGCGTCAGCCGAAGCTGGAGACCGCTGTGCATTGTCGCGATGGTGTCGCGGTAGGGACAATGAGGATATCCGCATGCACAGGTCGGGCTGTTATTGTGCGTGTCTCTGGAGACAAGGCGGATTCGATTCCTGTGCGCAACCTGTCCATACACATGCGAGATACATCGTTACAAGTAGGGTTGTACTTCGACGGGTCGGGGCAACGACAGATCGAACCCCGGAACGGGGCTTCGAACACGTTGCTCGCGCTGAAGATTCGGTATCCGGAGCGACATGTTCGGAGACGCGGGTCAAAGTTGTGATAGGCGTGGGCGATTGTTGTGCGATCCGCCTGGCAGCCCGCGCAGCTGCCACCCTCGGCCTCGAGACCGATCCTGTGTGGGTGCACCGCCGGGAGCGCGGGGGATCAGGCAGGTGGACGATGGGATGACGCAGGGCGCTAGCGGAATGAACACTGATGATGGGGAGGTTCCAGCCGCGGCGACGACCTGGTCGCGCCGTCGCGGGCGGTTGTCGACAGATTGCACGTCTGATCAATGATGGAACAGACATGGGCCCCGCGCTTGGGTGCGGAGGCGAGACGACATGTTGGCGGATCCGTCGAGGCGGAGACGCGGGCAGGACGGCCCAGCTGACCCGATCCGACGAGGCATGTGCGGGAGCTGGGGCCGTCTGCCGTGCGTAGCATCGGGTAAGGTACCGCAAGCACACCTGGGCGGTTTGCGCGTGCACGTACATGTTGCGGGCGTGGACAGACAATGCGGGGTCGCGGCGGAGGGTGTGTTGCATGGGCCTGGCTGGACGGAGCCCGTATCAGAATCGCGGACTTGCTCTGGCGATCGAACGCACGGCTTCTGGAAGGAAGGAGGGGGCCAAACAACGGCCTGCCTCGTGGCTCTCGGACGCACTTGCCCAAAGTTGCCGTATCGGTCGCGAAGTCCAAGCGTCACCACCAAGCGCCCAGTGCTGTGCCGGAGGGGCACTGCTTACGTGTACATCTTCCGGCCTGGGAGGCTGTCGGTGGCTGCCGTTTGCCGGCGTAACCGACCCAAACGAACCGTTTTGGCCGAGAAAATTGTTCGTTTGCGCCGCGTTCTCGTAGGTGCCGTCGTGTGATGTCTCGATTTTTGTCTTCCCAGGTCACTGTTATCCGGCCGGTAATCACGCTCTAAACCTTCACCAAGGCAGAAGGGGAACTTACAGGCAACGTCTATCTTTGTTCTGTACGGTTGCGAACTGTTTATGCTGATACCTGGGTCCACAGAGAGAGACATAGCACTCGATGCATGTGGCAAATGAAAGTTCCAGATATGGGCAAAGGGGCTGGGTTGCTCAGGAACGCAACGGTGCACAAACAAGGCCCAACCGACGCGCCGTCCGGGCGGCGGGGAAAGGGGGGCGCGGGTAATTGATGTGGACTCTGCCGCCCAGTCCTGAGTGGATCTCCGAGATGGACCGAGCGTGGTGACCTGGCTCCCCGCTCGTTCGGAGTTCAAAGCTTATCCCAATGCAGACGAGTGAAAAGAGTGGAGGGTGCCCCGTCAGCGCATATACGAACCGCCCCCTTTCTCGACGCCTCGTTTTCCACCCTCGCCCCCGTCCCCGTCCCCCTCGTCGCCGCGCCCCTCGCCGCCGTTCCGGCCACCATCCTCTCCCCATCCCCCTCGACTAACACTATGATCGCTGTACAGAAGCCCCCACCCATGTTCAACCCCCCAGCGCTGCGTCCAACGCACTCTCGACACCCCTCGGCCCCCGTCGTAGTACGGCCATCGCACACGCCGGGTGTACTCAACATCGCAAAGGCCGCCGCTAACCCTTCTCCAAGGCCCTCGCACTCGCAAGCCCAACCCCGGGCTTCCCGCGCGTCCCCCAAGGGCAAGCAGCAGCGGTCACCGCAGCCAGCGCAAGCGCAACTCGCCACCGTTGACAAGCCCAAGGCCCCTACGCCAGCCCCCGCGAAGGTTGACCAGTCTTCGCCCGCGGCTGACAAGTCCAGCCGAGGCCGTAAGCAGAGCAAGCAGCCCAAGGATGCCCGCCGCAGGTCAGTCTTTCGCTCCGCTCTTGCCGTTTAGCGCTCGTCGACTCACTCTCCCGCCATGTTCTCTCGACGCAGGGGCAATTCCGTCTCTCCCTCCGAAGCCGCCGCGCGGCGACACGCTCACCAACCGTCCCCCCCTCCTTCCCGGATACCCTCGCCTCAGAAGGCGTCTCCCGCTCCCCGAGCTGAGGTCCCTCGAGGGAAGCCCGATGTTCAGACCTTGTCGACCGATCCTTTCGCCGATGACAACGACGTCCCCCGCAAGACCCAGAAGACCGACTCGAAGACCTTTGCCTCCCCTCCCAAGCTTGCCTCTCAGCCGTCTGGCAAGCTTGCCCGCCGTCGCCAGGCCAGCGCACAGGTGCTCGACTCGCCGACTCCCAAGGTGCCTTCCCGCCGTAAGGACAAGCCCGGCAAGACCTCTCGTCATGTTGAGAACGCCGTTCCTCAGCCTGCTTTCTCGGTTAGCATCCGTCCTCCGGCCCGCCGTGCCAGCACGGACATGACCATGTCTCGCATGAACTCCTTCCCCATCTGCGATGACTCGTCCGATTTTGGCGACGACAGTGACATCACTCCTCCGACCACCCCTATCCGTGAGGTCGCCACGGTCCCCGCCAAGGGTACGTGGCAGCAGGAGGCGTTTTTCGTCGACGAGCCCCCGCGCACTGCGCCGTTGGCGTCCAAGTTTGGTTTCCCCTTCCTGGGCCAAACCCCTTGCGCCACGCCTACTCCCGCTCAGCGCCGCCGCAACCACCATCGCGTCCCCAGCGAGGGTGTCTTCGCGATGTCGACCGATGAGGAGTCTCCGGCGTCGTCAACGTCGGACCTCTTCGAGACCCTCTCTGCCCATCGACGCACGCCGGAGTCCATTCCTCGCCAGCGCTGCCACACGGATCCTTATGGAGGCAGCTCTTCCGCTCCCTTCGCTGCTGCTGCTCATGAGCAACAGACGTCGTCTTCTGCCCCCGCTCCCGGCTATTTTGCAGGCTCGGTCTTCCAAAACTCGCCGAGTCCCGACGACCTCCCCGCGCCATCGTTCGCGGTGTAAGTGTATTATAGCACTATAGAATTCGAAGTGTAGAGGTCAGTCCCCCCATATTTTCCTAGCGGCTGGATCTAACGTCTTTGCAGCCCGGGTTAATCGGGGTCCCTAGACACCGCCTCCAGTCGCTGACTATGATACATCTCCGCCATCCTGAAGCTTGCGTCGACCGCTTAATGTCATCCTACCCGCCACGCTACCCCCACCCCACACCTCGTCTACCCGGCGTCTTGACGCCCGTCCTCGAGGCTGCGCTGGTCGTCACATTATTTCTCGATATCATTATTCATTCGACGTTGTCTTCATATTATCCCCGCCTCAGCTTCCGCGGTGACTGGGTATCTGGTTCCTCTGGGCTCCATACTCGGCTTCCTCCCCTACCTCGGCTTTCCCCGTCTACCGGCTACATCGTTCAGGACACCCTCGCGCTTTCCCTCACACATCAAGATAGATACCCTGCGTCCGTTGCTGGGTCAGCCGTCGGCGCTGGCATTCATACCCCATCGTCGGTGGCACAAGGCCTCCCTGGTGCACGACATCCCTCGTGCTCGAGAGGCGGCCGCCCATTCCGATCCTTCCGTGTATATTCTATCTCGACTCGACCCAGCCTCTTCTCGCTCGCATTGTGTCATTACCTCATCAAGTGCATGCTCTCAACCCCGCTGTTTTGCATCGCATTTCCCTTCCGCCCTCCGCCGCCATTCTGCTCTGCCCGGGCCGCCGACATTCATAGGCGCACCCCGGGCGTTGTACAACAGGCGTATAGACGAGCAAGAAAATGAATCAAGAAGAAGAAGCGAAGCAAACCACCTCGGCTATATGGTCGGCTGGAGGGCCGTACCGCGTATTTATATCTCTCCCCCTGGGTCGCATCGGTGGGACGATCTTCAGTGGGTTCGCCCGGGGGCTAGTATCTCTACGTTCTTGACTGGCATCGTTCCCCGTGTCCTCTTGGGTTTTGGGACATTCTCGTTGGTTGTGTTTATTTCCTACCTTCCCGATATCGTACTGTAGTCTGGCGCCCTTTTTTTATTTCACGGCGTTAGAGTTTTGTCTGTTCCGATCTTATATTTCTCTCCACCCCACGTCTTCTTACGATTGACACGTTCTCCCCTTCTTTCCCCTTCATCCCCACCGCACGATTTCATGCGTCGTTCTTCATCTTGGCGTGTTGCCGCACAGTGTATCAATATCACGTCCCCGTCACATCGCCAACCCCCGTTCACATTCCCCTTGTGCACTAGTATCTACCCGTCCGCAGTAGCTGCTCATCGAGGGTCCGTCTGAGGCCTCCGTCTTACAGTCTACTATAATATTTGCTCCCATATCACCCTGATTCCTGTTCATCTCCGGCCCCCTTCCCCCCCTCCTGTTACTTCTTCCGACATTGTGGCCTACTGGATCCGGGGTCGGTGTACGTTGCTGGTTTTGCTCGTGAGTCTCTCCTTGATTTGACGTTAGTCTCACGCTCAAGAACATACACAGATTCGCATGTGTCTATACTCGCACCGCATACCCAACCTGCGCCCCCCTGGATATCCTTGCCCCCGCTGGCCGTCGCCGACGCCGTGGCCGTCTACCAGGACGGTCGCCCTTATGTACACAGTTCGGTGGCTCCCAGTGCTCCGTCTTCCCCTCTCCCTCCTGCCTGCGCTCCTACTGCCAGGTCACCCACACCCTCCCTCCCGACGCTCGTTGCCTGATCTGTCCATTTGTCTGATATATCGCCGCCGTAGAAATGTCAAATTGTGTTCAAGTCCTTCCCGATCTCGGTCCCGCAATCCGCCCCCGCCGTCCCTCTGTTCCGCTGTTCGCGCACTCGTTCTTCGCTTTGTGCTCAGCCTCGTTCCGTCCGCACCGTCATCGCTGCCGCCGCCTCTTTCCCGCGTCTCGCCGCCGATATTGCAAGTTACCTGCGCGCCCATTTGTACAACCGTTATCTCCTCCATCATCGTCGTCGTTCTCGTCCGTCTCGCCGCATCACATTGTACCAACAGCGCTTCGCATTTTCGACCCTCGCATCGCATCACATTGTCGCGCAACCCTCGCGGTCCCCTCCCCGCTTGCTCTCATCGTCGTCTCCGGCCTCGCTGCTTGCTCGCAGCTGCGCATTGCATCCCCCGCGCCCCTCGGCCGCACCTTCATCGATATCCGCATGGCTTCCTCTTGGCTCCTTCACGACATGCAAACACGATCCTCGATATGCGAGCGGGTGCTCTTGACGAAGTTTCTCTTTGGCGATCGGCGGTTGGGGCGCGCGCACGGCGTGCGATCGCTGGTGTGTGGACCGCCGCGGGATGGATAGGGGCTTCTGACGGAGATGGCCTCGGACAGTCGTCTCTTGGTATGTGTGATGTGTGGTGGATCGTTGGTCGGGAGTGTGGAGCGCGCGCGCGGTGCGGCTTCCCTGTAGATGCTCGTCGAACGTTTCTTGCCCCCCCCCCCCCTCGTATGATGCTCTCTATGGTTATGGTACTCTCAAGTATGGTGCGCGCGCCGGGCTGCCCTCTGGTCCGTCGCGGCGTACACGATGGTATCCTAGGCTCTTCACATGTATGAACTCGAGTAGAATGAATATGAATGCTAGGGCGTTGTTCTTAGATGTCTTGCGTGATTGCGCGTTGTGCATGTGAGAAATGAGTGCAATGGGTTTAGCGCCTCCTCTCTTCGCCGCCTCCCGGCGAAGAGAAGGAGGTCGGGACGGCCAGGGCGAGGATAAGGTGAGCAATCAGGTTTGTGTGGGGAAGACGGCGCTGACGCGTCAGTTATGCTGCGCTGTACAGCCCAAACCACACGAACAGTGTCGAACCGGCCGATTTGTTGCAGTGGGACCTTGTGGGTCCACCCGCCCACACCCGGAACATCGCTCCGCCGCCGGGCGCCTAGCGCGGTCGCCCCTATTACCGTGGTCGACTTCAAGGGCACAGCCCGCCTGCGTGCGTTCCTCCGATCCAGGGTCCTTCGGCTAACGACACACGCACGGGCCCGCATAGTGCTATTGTCCGTCCTCTTTGGGGCAATGGGACCACAGGGCCAAACAGGTTGGTGTTGGGGCCGGGGTTCACCTTCTCGCATTGTCCACCCGGTTCGTCCACGCCACGTCGGGTCCGCCGCGGGGCCCGCGAGCCGGGGCGTCGGGTCGGTCCCTGGGACCGCTTGGTGTGCCCTCCCCGGCGTTCAGGTGCTCGCCGGGCTCCCGGGGGACCCGCCCTTGGGACCCACACGCGTACGGGGCGGTCGACGACGGCTCAGCCGGGGTGGCTAAGTTGTGTGCTTGCTCCACCACCCCGCGAGCTGCGGTCGTCCATGCCTCCCGTCCCCCCCTCCCTTGGATATCTGTCTGAGCTGGGTCGCTCTACGCTTGCGCCTCGACTCGCCTGGTAGCCCAGGCAGCCCAGGTGGCCCATCACGCTCTCTTCTCCTCTCGCGTCGTCCTCGCGCGCGCTACCTCTTGCACCATTCAACGCCGCCCGCTCCCCACACCGGACCCCGAAGAACGTCCCTCCCCCCGCCCCGCCCCGTGCGTCCCGGTGAGTCCTCCATCGTCGTTCCGTGTTTGCGAACGCGTGCGGTGGCGCCGCGCCGGGGAACCAAGACGGGGGGAGCCCGTGTGGCTCGCGGACGTCCCCGGGCCGCTGGGCCCCTTCCTCGTCTTCGCCACAGGCCGCTCCGCTCAGCCCACGCGACCCGCGGCGGCCGCCATCCCCAACGCGCAATGCGACACCTGCAGGCGCTGCGCGAGGTGTCCAGGCAGGTCGCGCTCGCGCGGCTAAAGCGCTGGGCGCGCGGGGGGCCTGCCCCGCCAGGCTCGACGCACACCCGCCCTCGCGTCGTCAGCGCCGCGCAAGGCGGTCGGAGACGGGGGCAGCGATGGTGGCAGTCGCGAAGGACGCGGTCTCTCAGACGCGTGCGGGCCTTTCCGACGGAGCGCACGCACACCCGGTGCAGACGCGACACACACACGACGCCGTCCTTGCCATCCGTCGGACGACCCACCCCCGAAGGCAGCGCGAACGATTGTCGTCGACGGGCGGTCGGTCGGACACCAGACCCCCGCCGCCGCCGCCGCCGCCGCCGCCGCCGCCAGTGTGCAGGAGACCAAGGGAGGGCGTGCCTCGCCTCCTGTGCTTTCCACTGCCCCACGCGGCGAGCCGGCGCCTCTCCGCGCGGGTCAGTGTGGTCCTTGCCACGCGCTGGGGCACAATGGGGTGCCACAGAGACGGTGTCCGCGGCGGGAAGGGGGGTGGGGCAGGCAAAGAACAGCAGAATGGGACCATACCTGCGGCAGCGCGGCCCCCGGCTGGTTCACCGTCGCATCCCAACTCACCAACCCCGCGTCCCGCAGAACACCGACGTGAAGCTTGCCCTCCTCCTGGAGCGGCGTAGTTCCCACAACACCAAACCAGAGCGTCCGTGCGGAGGGAAGAAAAGACCATGGTCGATATACATGTACACGTACAGAGAGACCTCCGCGGCCGTGAACCTACCTACCTATCTACCTACTGCGTACTAAATCCCACAAGTACCGTCCCACCCGGGCTCGCCTTCACTACCCCGCCACCACACAACCATGCTGCATCGTTCCCACCACGTCGATCCAGAGCCCAGTGCGCGCCCATGCCAGCATTTTCCCCTACCACCAGGTCCAGACACCCACGAAGCGTCCGACGAGCACGTCTGTGGATACCCAACCAACTGACCGACCGGCGCCGCCGGGAGGGGCCGCGCACGCGCGGCCCTACTGCGCTTTGCCGTCCATGACGCGACTGACGATGGAGGCGATCCAGCGCTCGAGCCGGACCTGGTCCATCACACCGCGCTCATCGAAAAAGTCGGTGTACGGCCGCGCCTCCTCCGCGCGGCCCTTGCCCAGGAGCGTCTTCCCGCCCGCGGCGGAGCGGACATACGCGAGCCCGAGGCTATATCCGGGGGGGCTCGTCGGCGTCGAGGGCGTCGTGCGCGATGTGACCGTTATCCGCTCGGTGACGATCTGCGGAGTGGGTGTCAGCAGGGCGATAGGGATGAGGGGCAGGGGAAGGCCGCGTACCCGCTTGTCGAACGTCTTGCGCTTCCCGACGAACACGATGTCGCCCTCTACAAAGTAGGCGTATAGAGTTTGTGCAACGGTGAGGATGATATATCTGCACGTATATAGTCAGCTTCTATATCACTCTGCGAGTGCACATCACAAGGGGGCGTACACTATCACGCCTGCCCATACGCCGGGTTTGCTTTGCTCGAAGGGTACACGCCAGCCGTAGAGGCCTGTTGCGCCCGCGACGAGAACCGATAACCAGCCAAGGGCGAGGCGGACGTCTGTATGCGTGTGAATTTGCTTGAAAAGGTCGGGTCGGGAGAGGTACTGTCGAAAGACGGTCAATGAGTTCGAAGATCAATCATGCAGTCTTAGTGATAGCAGGCAGGAAGGGCATGTAGATGGCTGTGGCCAAGACATTAACGCGTCTGAGCCAGGCTGAACGATTGTGCAGCAGGCGGCGTGGCTAACTTGGCGAATTGGTGGGTGATGGTATATGTATAATCTACGCGCCGCGCTTTTGACGCAAATCCTCTCGACACCGTACTCTCCAGCACGCGCAGTAGAGGCAGCAATCGTGAGGCCTGTGCAGCAAAGGAGTGGGGAAAACAGGCGTGAATAGCCAAGCGTGCGTGGCGGACAAGCTTTCCACCGCGCGAGATGACGTCGGGCAAGCAGCGCATTGCGCAGCATGCCGGTGCGATGAAGACAACAAAGAGCACGACGTAAGCCTCTCGCCTCAAAGGCCCAAACAGCATACGTCCAGACAATGACAGTGTATGCTGCACACGACCTCACGCCTGCCTGGAGCAGAACCGCACAGGCGCGCACTGTTCAAGGCAGCGTAGTGCGATGGAATGGACATAAAAAGCCAACGTACACGTTTGAGTGCATCGTCGCACGCGTGCTTCATGTCTGTCGCGCTCGCATTGTTGACTTTGACCTCTTCGCGTTCCTCTCCGGGTGCGGGCGCTAGAAGCGCGTCAACGTCGACGACAGCGCCCGTGTCGTCCTGGGGTGGGAGCGAGGGTGGTGCGTCGCCATTCGTGTCGGTAGCTGGTGAGGATGAGGCTGCAGACTTGCGCGTGCGGGGAGCCATGATGGTGATGGGTAGGTGTATGCGTGGATTTGCGTTTGGGGCGATAACTGAGTTGCCTTTCGATTTAAAAGTTGTCCTGTCGCCAAAGTCGCGTTCGAGTGGCTGTATGCGTGTGTTACGCGCGGAAGGGGTATCACTGCGAGAGCCTGGGGTAACTAGGGCGAGAGGGACGAGGAGGGGGGAGAGGAGAGGAGAGGAGGAAAGGAGGAGGAGGGCGAAGAGCGGTGACACGGTCCACGTCCCGATCCAGGCAGACGCGCCCTCGGCTTCAGGCAACGTGGCCAGCGCCAGGCAAGCGCTCTCCCATTGTCCACTGGTCCAGCTCGCGTGGCACGGGACTGGTTCGGCTCATTGTCCCCTCGGGTGGCGAGCTGAACCAGTCTGGGCGGCTGGACCCCGGGGAGGGCGAGGTGTCAACGGTGCTGACGAGCGCGCCCCCCGATCGCGATTCGCGACGGATTGCCGTGTAAATCCTGGCGGACATCGTCCCACTCGTCCTCCCCGCCGTGCCATAAAACTCGCGCTTGTCTCCGTCTGCGCTCCCCCACGGCCCCCCACATCCCCGCGACGCGACATGCCCGCCAACAAGAAGGCGTCTCCAAAGGCTCCGTCGGGCGACAGCCCCAGCCCGACCCTCATCAAGTGGGCCAAGCGCGCCTTCATCGCGTTCGCAATCTACGCAGTCTGCGCAGTCCTCGACCGCGTCAAGGTGCGGCACGAGCGCGTCGGCCCGCGCGACAAACGCTTCTCGCTCCCGAACACAAGCTCACAATGCTACATAATAGGACCGTTGGTATGTCTTCACGCCCGAATACCTCCACGAAGTCGCGCAAGCTGCGGTGCGCGCGCACCCGGACGACATCAATGCCATGATCCCTTTCATCGTCGGCAACCTTTCCGAGACATACCCGGCCTCGACCGTCGCACTCAACTACGACTCGTCCGAGTGGGTGTTTAACAACGCCGGCGGCGCTATGGGCGCCATGTACATCATCCACGCCAGCATCACCGAGTACCTCATCATCTTCGGCACTCCCCTGGGCACGGAGGGCCACACCGGCGTACACACCGCTGACGACTACTTCATGATCCTCGTCGGCGAGGAGTGGGCGTTCGCGCCCCCTAAGCTCGAGCGCGAGGTCTACGCGCCCGGCGACATCCACCACCTCCCCCGCGGCGAGGTCAAGCAGTACAAGATGCACGACGGCTGCTTCGCGCTCGAGTACGCCCGCGGTATGTCTCCCTCCTGCGGATGTTTCGCATAACGCCCACATGTGACTGACGCGGTCACGTTGTCTGTTTGTGCCAGGATGGATCCCGCCTATGTTGCCGTTCGGCTTCCTCGACACTTTCAGCTCCACGCTCGACTTCCAGACGCTGTTCTGGACCGTGGTCAACACCGGCCGCGAGATCATCCGCAACCTCTCCATCGGCAAGATATGATACCTGCTTTGATATGTTGTCGCGCCTTGTCATGAGGGGAGCTTGGGGCGGTCTCTCCAAAAGCATCGCTGCTGATGTGTGCTCTATCTATCTCTGTGATAATGACATGGAATGCCGACGGAACACGCATGATACACGCCCTCGCACGCTCTCAGAAGACCTCGACACGACCAGTACCGTCCAGCATATCATATTCGGACTCTATGCATACTTCAGTAAGACAGCCATGAGCATCGGCGTGTGAACTTACCTTCCCGATGATCGGTATGGTATTCCTCGGTTAGTTCAAGGTGAGTACATACAGACCTAACTCCGTAGCGTAGACATTCACGCTGACGCGTAGCTAGCATCGCGGGTCTTTACAGGACCGACCGTACGGCACTAGCACTGCCCCCGCCCCATCTCAGACCTACCAGCCTTCTGGAGTACTGGCAGCGCCTGACCGGACCTGGGTAACTGCAGACCTACATGAATATGTATGGAGTACAAGCAGGGCAGCCGTGTTCCGGGACTGGTACCTGCGTTGGAGGAATGCAAGCTTACCCTAGATGTCTCCAAGATCGCTTGCGATCACACACTCTGAGTCCTCCGTATGGTCTACACCAACATGCTTCTAAGCTGCCTACAATGAGATCCCCGCCTTCGCAGGTCGCGCACACCGTTTGCACCCTGGAGGTGTGCTCTGGCGTGTATATCCCGTCGGTCTCATCCGTCGCGCTCGACACTTTCCCTGTAGTGTAGCTTAGCGCCCCGAAAGCGCGTACAGATGCGCGCACGCTACGCTCAAGTCGACGTCTCACACCCCGAGCCGACTGGACCCTGCGGCACACTCGTACCACACCTCCTCGCCGAGTCTCCCACCGGTACGTAGTACGCGAAGATCGCCGTTATCCAGATACCGCTGCTGACGATTCCGCTTCGGATGGCGATAGAAGGACCGGGCCGTGCAGTGAAGTCCAGGAATTTCAGGCTGACATCGTCCCACCAAGTGTATGTACCACATGTACGCCTTGTACGAGCCCATTGGCATACAAATTCTCATAGACACATCAGCACATCCCAATGTCTGCCTGTTTAGCGGGACGGCGATAAGCAGCAAAGGATGGGGAACTCCACCGCCGGGGTGGTGAGGGGATGGGAAGGGGCATACATATGTACATAGCAGCCCGAGCGGGTCATCGGATCCGAAGAACTAGAAACCATCGGCCCCAACACAGAACCGTGCAACCTGATAAGACCTTGTCCGGAAATACACAAACGCACCACCGTGTGTTCAGGGCGGGCGGCGCCGGTCAGGCGACACCGTCTGATCCATCTTGGGCCCTCCGACCGCGAGCGAAGAGCCGCCGCAAAAGCCCGTCCCGGGGATGTGCCTGCTGGAGCATCGGCGGAGAGTTGTCGGCACGGTTTGTAGCGGTGCCGCTGGCCCCGCTACATAAACCACTCCCCCGGCAAGAGTGCTGTCCTACTAGCAGAATTACGTCGGGGTCTCCCAACGACTCTCGGAACAGCTTGTAGGATTCGACGTTGAAGGCCGTGAGAATCGCGGAGAACAGGGTGGCTTGCCGGTATGATGTCACAAAGCCTGACCTGACAATAAATGTACCAAGGACAGAGCTTACGTAGACCAGGAACTTGTCCATCTCATCCTTCGATCTTGTGGTAACGTGGTCGAAATGGTTCATGACTATGTCATCGAGTTTTTGTTGGGCTTCCTTCAGATTTTCACCAGCGAACTTGATGGCAGACTCGCGCTTCAGTCTTGAGCGTCGTTCCTAAACAACGAGTTGTGTGTAGGTTATGGCATTGCAGGCAGATACGATGCACGGTAGAACTGTTAAGTATAACCCATTTGCCGTCTTCATCCTGATCAATGTGTCAATGAATGCGCATCGCCCCAATGCATCCGATTGTCCGGACATTGCTACTCACTATGGCGACTGGCGGGTCGGGATGTGCCGGACCTGTAGGTGGGAGGAGGTCCCCCATGTTATGAAGAACACTCAGAGGGAGTCAGGTATCGAACAAGATGAGCAGCGTATCTGGGTAAGTGGGGCGAAGCGAGGCATGCAGGGTTTTTGAACCTCGTCAGAGACGGCGCCAGACGGGGGCTGTTCTTCATAGAGGGATGCATGCCGGGCTGAGAATGGAAGTCAGAAGATGCCTTACTACAATTGTCATCGACTCACGGCGGCCACGTTGACCAAGCTGCAGTGATTGTAGGTTGTACCATAGCCAAAGGAAGGAAGGACGTACTCGATTGCGGTTCGAGTGGCCGTCGCAGAATCACTTCGCGCAGGTGAACCTGTCTGAGAAGGAACCCTGCATGCAGCCGCTTGTGAGAGCGGGGCAATCTGCTTGCCAATTCGGGCTCCGAGGGCAAAAAATGTCCCCAACGCATATCCGCAACGTTGCGCAGGTGCGGCTTGGGAATGTCGACACAGTCGCACCGATACCACGATGTTCAGCATAGAAGGGATACACGGAGCCTACTGCTGTGGGTAAAGGCGCGAGGTGGCCAGTCGAACCGATACCACGATGTTCAGCGTTCGAGGGATACACGGAGCCTACTGCTGTGGGTAAAGGCGCGAGGTGGCCAGTCGAACCGATACCACGATGTTCAGCGTTCGAGGGATACACGGAGCCTACTGCTGTGGGCAACGGCGCGAAGTGGCGTGGCGCGACTCACAGCCAGAGTGCATCATGGACTGGTCTTTGATACGCCTACAGTAAGCAGCAGTCCCTCCGAAGGCAGGCGTGAGGGAGAAAACCACATACCTACCTACACGACCCATCACCTACGGCGATCGGAGTCGCCCCTGTGCCGGCTTACTGAATGACCAATAGCCGGACACCATGTACACTTCTGGAACGTTTCGTGTGAAACACAATGACGTTGTCGGAACTGCATGGCATGGCCGTGAACAAGTGCAGTGTGATGGATCATCTGGACGCGGGGACAATGTCCAACGCACGTTCCTTCGGGGCTGTATCGAGCTACTACGCACTTATTTGAAGTTGCAAGTCGATGTCTTCCGCTTGAACATCGACCACGCCGGCGAAGCACAACACGTGCCTGCCTGAGGCGCGCCCTTCGGCATTGCGATGAGCGCACACCTAGTTTGTGTAGGCGCTTGACTGATCCGTGGAAGTCAAAACCCCCGAGGTCTGGAGGGGAAGGGGAGAACAGTGTCTTCGTGCTGCTGACACGTGCATAAGGGATGCCCACATATGTCCATCAAATGCGTACGGCACACCGGGACATCGGTACTAACCGGTCTTTCAGCGTAAAGATGAGAGACAGGATATCGGCGCCGACTGTTGCGTTGTTGAAATAAGACCACCCGCCCTCTTCAGTTGGGCACATGACCTGCTCTTACAGCAACTCCAAGGATAATACCTCCTTATTGGTAGCAGGTCGTATTCAACCCGTAAATCAGGTTGTGCTAGTGCAACCCGTAACGTCATTCGGAGATGTTTGGATGTGATTAATTGACCAAGCCTGAACAATGTCATGAGCTCGCAGAGGGAGGCCTACATGAGGTTTCGTGCCCGACTTAACCAATACCTCCTCCAACTTGATAGTATAGGCCGAAAAATTATCGTGATGAAAGAGCACCGACTTTGAAGAGAACACCGTACTGGTTTCGCGGCGAGGGATGCGAGTGGGGGCAAACTAGGTTTATGAAAAAAGCCATAGCCATTGCAGTACTGCAGTAGAGAGACCCGGGGACTTCGCGATAGTAAGAGCGTAGGCGTGGATCGCCTGCACAGCGGTATATTTCTAGCTGTCTCAGCTCTCACAATCATAATAGGAAAGCAGGAAAGACGAGCATGAGTAAATGAGCTTTGTGCAGACGTTGTGGGTTTGATACTAATGGCAAGTCTTGAGTGAGTGAAGTTGGTTGCCAGAATCGCAGGTGTGCAGTGATCCCAAATACCGGAGTCAAATTGAGGCTAGCGCTCATAACTCGTACGCTAGATACCACTCACTGCCTGGGCCGAATTGTTCATGTTCAGAACAATCTACTGTTTTCTTGCCAGTGTGATAGTATGTGATCATGCATTCATTGGCCTAAAGGCTTCATCAGAAACGTCTGCTGTGAGCTGTTGCTCCATATTGGCACTTGCCGGTGCGAACGCCTCCGACTGCCATTTACCACAAATGCACGCCGGGAAGGGAGGTAGAAGGCTCCGAAGTAGGTCACGCACACCACACACCAGAACTAGCCTTGAGGAAAATTCGACAATGTCTTGCATGTCGCTCTTGATGATAAGACACACGGCTGTGGTCAGCGTGTGGTCAGCACGGAAGCCTGCCACCAGCCTCGCCCGGCGCTGATGCCCATTGTGCATCAGCCCCACACCTAGGTGAAGTATGACAACTGGTAAAAGCACAAAGGCAATTCGGCAATAATAGACACGGCCTGCTCATGAGGCCATGGGGCCATTCAGCCCATGTACATTTTCCTGAGTGTGCTTGACTTCCACCCCTGAAAACTTGAAACCCTGCATATACTAGTGTCAGTTGATTGTGTGCTCTTTATGGCGAGTCCCCCGGTCCTTGCCCGACCAGTGCCCAAAAACTCCTCCGGTGCGTGACGCATCCTCAGCACAGCCATGCTGTGACTAAAAACCCCGCGACACGATCAGACCAGCAGCTCATAGAAGAGAGCATGCATCCTGGAGCCAGTCATTGTTGCCTGCTCTCAAGCGCCGACGATGTACAATGCTTTCCGTAAGACGGCCTGTTCAACAGCGCGCTCAGACGGGATTCGACGGCGTCATGATCGGAGTCGCAGTCGTATGTGGACAACAAGCACGTGTACGCTTCGCTCTGAGGCCCCTTCCCGGGGTCGACAATCAAAGTGGATATCATGGCACACTGATGAAAATGTATTACTGCAGTGTCGTCCTCGAAGAGCAGAAGGGCGCATGGGCCCCGACCGTTGAAATGATGGGTGGAGGGAAGAGGAACGGCAATAAGTTATGTCGGGTCGTGAGCCCGAGGAATACTGGAAAACAACCCCAGGGGCCACCATAAGAGTCGTTCTCATGGCATACTGACCGAGACGCAGACGCTCAGGCATCGGGAAATGCATCTCGAACTTCACGCCCATGGGTAAAGAGTCGCCGCCAAAGTCCCTCCCGTGGGTGCGCCTATGATGATTCAGATTGTCAGCGGCTGGGCATATATGTGAAGTGGGGTAGAGCAAAGTATTCACCTGGGGCGTGAGCGACGGGAGCTCCTTGTGCACATCGGACTCCGGGGTCGAAGGCTCCATAGTCAAATGCTCTGCGTCCGGAGGTTGGAGCACCTCGACCATGTTCTGAGGGAGGAGCGACCTCACGTCTGTCCACAGCAATTGTAGACGCTCGTCCAGTGGAAGAGACGCGCTGTCGTGTGCGCTATAAGATGGGAACCAGTGGGGCTTGAGGACGGGCTTGATCAGGGACCAGGCGAGGTCGAGGGAGAGCACGATGTCTGCGTCGACGAGCTCGAGCCCGCCCTGCATCGCGGTGATGCAGACGAGGTGTTCGACGAGCACCGATAGCCCAAACCAGAGCTGTCCGCAGAAGTCGGGGTCTGGTGGTGGGGCGCCGGCACCCGGTCCAGGCGGCAGGAAGTCGAGCAGAGAGCGAAGCGTGACACGCGCGCGAGCGCACGTTGCCCTGGCCCTGATTCGATGGAGTTCCGGGGATAGAGCCGAGCCGGAAAGTGCGCAACGCACGCAACAAGCGACGGTGGAGAACGCGAGCATCCAGACTTGGGGTTTGCGTCGCAAACCGGTGTACGAGGCGTGCTTGTGTCGCTTGATCCATCGCTCGGCACTTTGCAAAACTGTACGTCCACATGGTCTATGAGTTCAGTGCTGCCGGCGGGACACATGCTTTAGGACAAGAACACTCACCCAAGATGGCAGTGGCAGACTCGCAAGGCGGAGATCGGTTGGGTCGAACGGCCTCTGCCAGACAACACAGAGTAGCGTATTTGTTGTTCACTGACGCAGAGATCATGGAGACGAAGAAGCAGATCCTGAGGGCGTCATCGGAAAGAGCGTGCTCGTTGATGCGCTGCTGCAGGAGCATCTCCACATCGGCCTCCCACCGCTGCCGGGCACCCTGCTTTGTGCGTTTGGACTGCGCCGAGTTCTCAGGGGGTATAGGCTGGATGATCAGTTGTTGCAGGGCTTGGAACGCAACCTCCCAGAAAGGGACGGGGGCCGCCTTACGCAGAAGAGCTGCAGCGCTCGTGCCTTCCACGGCCGCTGGGTTGTCGTCTGTAACCCGAGTCAACCCGAGACGCTTCAGGTGGTTGACGAGGGGGACATCGGGGTTCGCGCAAACGACGATCTTCAGCCAGTCGAGGCAGTTCTCTGAGTCGAACATCGTCTCGCAAGCGGTAAACGCGATTAACACGTTGAGCGGACCCGCCATCATGGACGATGGGAGGATGGATTGCTCCAATACGGTCCACGGCGCGGGTTTGGTCTTCTGTACGCGTAGAGGAAGGTATTTCCATCGCAAGCGCGCCTTCAGTCTGGAGAAGACTTCGCTCTCGGGCGTGGCAGACCGGCCCGTAGACGTCGACTTGGCCTTCGCCCCGGACTTCGATGGTTGCGTCTGGCGCGGAGTCGTCGATGGTTCTTCTGGCGACGCGTGTAGTGTATCCAGTAGATCGGAGGAAGACTGTTGACGGACATGTCGAAACGATAGGAGGAGCTTGAATATCATCGACGCCTGAGGAGAACGATATCCGCAGTCCCAGTGGATGGTCGGAATGATGGTGATGATGATGATGAACAAGAAGAAAGCGCCCGTCAAGCCTGTGGCTGTACTTGCCACGGTGGTGTCCAAGTTCCATAGCAGGACGAGTAGACCAGCGAAGAAGAGGATGAGGGCGAGTTGGAGAACCAAGGGTATGAGGATGATGAACGTCTCGACACGCCACTTTCTCACACTTTCCAGGCGGAGTTGGCGTAGTTGTGCGATGCTCCGCGAATTGCCGGACAGGCCGAACGTGAGCTCATAGATCCACTGCTTGACCAGGAGCACCGCCGAGGTCGACGCAAGACTGAGGATGAGACTGGCGAACCAAAGCGAGTTGAGCAGGACCACCGCAGAGGAGGAGAGCAACGGCGACTCGGGGCTGCCCGCGCGGTTGATAATAGCTGGAATGAACCTGTCGTGTAGACCACTATGCTGGCCAGACTGCTGTCCGACAAGCAAGACGGCTTCCGCTCCGCCACCCGAGGACTGCTGGAACAACTTGTAGGATTCGATATTGAAGGCAGTGAGGATCGCCGAGAACAGGGTAGCCTGCTTGCAATGAGGATCCGGACAAACAAACAATCATCCAGGGACTCACGTAGAGCAAGGAATTGTCCATCTCATCCTTCCATCGTTGGGTGACATGATCGAAGTGGTTCATGACTGAATCATCGAGTTTCCCTTGAGCATAGCGCAGCTGTGCGGCGTCCTGGGACATGGCGGGATACTCGAACAGGTTCTTGCGGATTCTCTGACCAACGAATTGTCGACAATGACTTCGGGGCCGTCTCAGGATACATCAACGCACCTCTTTCTCGCGCAGTAGGAACCACGTCTCGCTTTCCACAGCCTGAATGCCATGTCAACTGCGCCACCGCATTGGGTAAGTGACCTGACTACCCACCTTGGTCCACTTGGAACGTATGTTGCCATCGACGTGTGCGGAAGCGTCTCTCATGTTGGCCGGAACAGAGCTAGGGCGACTAACGGCTCGAAGGGTGGGAGGTGACCACAGGAATGAGCGGCGAGTCCGGTGAGCAGGCGAGTGGGACGCCGCAGGCGGGATCTGCTGTTGCTTTATAACTGTAGCGATCACAGAGGGACTGAGTACCAGCGACCATCAGAAGTGAAGGCCCGTTACACGTTCCTGCAGGGGTTCTTGCGAAGCACATGTGCGCTACACTGCACCTGGAGAACTGGCCGCGCCCGCGCAAAGACGGTCTTCTTGTTTGCGTCAGTGGGACTTCGGCATACAAACAGCGTGCATACCACGGTCCATGATCAGCCAATCGCCGCAGGCTGCCCGACTGGCAGTGCATGCCAGCTTCTGCCTTACATCATCAACGCGTTCTTCCCTGGTTGTTGACTCTGGCATCTCATCACGCTGTTCGGAGAAACCTGAGATGAGAAGACGCCAATATATTGTCACTGTATGCATACCGAGTACTGGCACAGTCACCGTACACCTGGAGGCCACCGGGCTGGGCGGCGGTGTCGGTAACCATCAACGACAGCTGCTGCCAGGAGTGACACATCGCACCGAGTACGCATGCCAACTCCGCCGGCGAGGTCTACCGCACTGAGGCGTCGCATTAACGGCGTTCCGGACACGCCTCTCATCCCATTGCGACGCTCATCTGGTCAAAACGGTCAAGTTCGACCTCCTGGACTCAATAGCCGTCGTGATGGTGTCAAGCGCAGGAGCCTGAGGGCGCCCGCTGGAGCGCTCATACGCCTAATGTACAGTCTTGGATCATACCCGCGAGGACGCGGCTGCGGGAGGAGTGAAGACTTGGTGCAACGCTGCAGCGTGCCTTATTGAAAGTGGACCTGTGCCAGCAGGGACCTGACACATGCATGGAGGCGTTCTTGAGAATCGTGAGAGAGGAGCTGCACATTTGTACTTGTCATTCTGGACCGTGGCCGGCCGCACTCGCGAGGATCGCGTGCAGCGCGCGCTGGTCGTCCGTCTCCGTCGCCGCTTCCTCCTTCTTTCCCTCGGTGTTTGAGGTATTGGCAGGGGGCATCGGCACGTCCTCGGACTCATCCACCTTGGGCCGCTTCTTGACCTGCAGCCCGACGGACTGAGGGCCGGAGTTGATGACGTCGCGCGTGCCGAGACCGCCGACGGAGCCGTCCGCGCCGGTGGCGGGCGCGGCAGTGGGCGGGACGTAGAGCTGCTTGCGCTTGCGCGCGAGCTCCCGCCAGTCCTTGTTCTTGAGCGCGGGGATGACGAGCGGGCCCTGTGCCTTCGGTTTCTCATGGAGCCTGCCGGAGAGGAGGGCTGCTGTGAGTTGAAGACCCGAACCGGGGCAGAGGAGGGAGAGGACACACCGCTGAGCACCAAACTGGTCAAACCCAGTCACTAGCTCGTCTTCTGGCCCGGAGTCTTCGTCGGAGCTGTCGCGCTCGGTGTACGTGCGGGGCTTGTGTTTCGGAGAGGGCGGGCTGCTGCGTGCGAGAGGGCTGTTGGGTGTGCTGTCGCCCGAGAGATGTCGGGGGAGAGTAGGTATTTTGAAAGACGAATCTGAGTCGGACGCAGGGGTCGGGCGGCGGATGGTGAACGACACCTTTGCCTGCTGAGCGGCGGAAGACATGGTGGATGGAGGCAGAGGAGGGAGCGCTAGCAAACAGGCGCTCGCACTGGTCAAGGTATGGGCGTCAATGCCCTTGCACAAAGGACTACTGCCAGTTGTCCCAGTACTACTAGACGATTTATCCCCGGCCTTCTGAACGGTCCCAATGTTGGTTCGCCACGGCCGTCCTACCCAGTTTTCCGCATCATGCGCGGGATGAGTGCGATGGCCAAGACCGACGGAGCGCCCGTCGGACCGGGGGTGTGGGAACGACGCTGGTGCCAAACAGCGCCACACAGGGCTGTACTGGGTTCACTCGCCCTCGCTCCCGCCTCGTGCTCGCCGTCGTCCGCCTCGAGTCAGTCTCCTTCGCTCGTTTTGTCTCTGCAGATCGCTTTTTGTTCGCCCAGGATGGTCTTCGCTCCAATTGCGTCCGGCGAGATCGATAAGCCCAACCTCAGGACGCCTCATATAGTCCTCCACACCGTCCCCTCCCTCTCCTTCTCGACCCCCACTCACACCGTCAACTTCCAACTCTCGCTCCTCACACCCCCACAGGACAAATTCCAGAGGATGGCGACCGTAGGTATGATCCATACACCCGCATCCTGCTCTCGCGTTTTGACTATCGGTGACTTCGTCCAAGCCGATGCTCAAAGCGCCGTCAGCTATGGTTCGGACCGCGCCTCGCTGAGCTCCAGCATCGCGCGTGCACAATCGCGCCAGTCATCCGTTGCCGTCGACGAACGATCTGAGGAGCTTTCTCAACGACAGCAGGAGGAAACCGCCTCAACCAATACGTTTGGGGTGATAGAGGAGAAGATTGAGCAGCGCGTTGACAGGCTGGAGAAGCGCATCAACGAGCAGTTTGAGGCCCAGAGTCGGGCCATCAACAAAGTGAAGAGCGACATGAAGAGCGACATGGACGAGCGGTTCAAAGCCCAGGACGTTCGCATGGACGAGCGGTTCAAAGCCCAGGACGAGCGCATGGACAAGCGGTTCAAAGCCCAGGACCTGCGCATGGACAAGCGGTTCAAAGCCCAGGACCGGCGCATGGACGAGCGGTTCAAAGCCCAGGACGAGCGGTTCAAAGCCCAGGACGAGCGTATGGACCGTATGGAAGCCAACATCGAGGCAATCAGGAAGACCCTCGAGACGCTCACAACTTACGTGATGGACCCCAACCGCGGCACCTCCCTCCCCATCGAGAGCGCGCCCCGTCAGACCGCCTTGACGCGCATGCCAGCCGCCGCGTCTCAGGCCAGCCTCGTCACCCACACCTCGGGCAAACGCTCGCTCAAGAATACCAAGTTCTACCGCAACCTCTCCGGCTTCTTCTCCGGCTTGCGCGCACATATCGACCAGGTGGAGACCTCCGCCGCGCGGGCGGCTGAGGAACTCGAGATCCGCGTTGAGGAGCCTGTCGCGGGACCGTCCCCCTACCTCGCTGCCGACGCGCAGTCGCTGGGGGTGTCGACTGAGCAGCTGGCTGCCAGTCCCTCCTCCCAGGCCTCCGAGGCGCAGCGCTTGCTCATCAACCAGCCCATCCTGCCCGACTGGCGGTAGGCATGTCCCGTTCGTGGCGACCAGTGTTTCTAGTGCGCATGTTCTGTCGTCGGTTTCGTCAGTCGGTACACTGACATCGGGGTTGTTCCTCTAGGTGATGGAAGCCGATCGTATTGTGCCCCCATCATCGTTTCCTTGCCTGATATTGCTTATGCAACATAAACACCCACATCGCGCACGTCACCTCTCGCTCCAGCTGTTTGTACTGCTCTCCGTTGTTTCCCTTGCATTTGCTTTCTGTCTCGTCATCGCCATGAGCATCGCCATCCTCGTTCTCGTTCTCGTTCTCGTTCCCGTCGCCTCGTTGCTTGCTGCCATTTTGGAATACGGGCACTGACCTTAGCCCTCCACACTCCTTGCCGTATATCCTCTGCTGTACCTATCAATGCTGGATCCAGCAATCTACGTTATCAGTTCACCAGGAGCGATGTAAACCCAGCGTTGTCGTCTGCGATAGGATTGGAACAGGCACGACGGAATGTCAGCAAATGTTGCACCGACACCGCATATGGTCAGTATGTGAAGGATACATGAGAGCCAACTGTGAGCACACTGCGCGAGGTGGGGGGGGGGTATTGAATGCAATGCGGGCGCGCAGCCCAAAGCCAAACTACATCGCAATTCTGCGGGCTGGATCCGGCAAAAGTGAGCAAGAATCATTTAAGGAGCAAGCATATAGGACCAAACCACGTACCTACAGATACACGTTGTTCTCTTCTTGCTCTATCGATCGTCATACAAGCTTCAACAAATCACTCATCACCCCCATAGCAGTCACCGCTGCTCCCGCACCAGCGCCTTGAACAACCAGTGGCCGGGCACCGTATCGCTCGGTATGGAACATGATGATGTTGTCGGAACCGCCTAGCGCAGTCGCGAACGGGTGGGTGATGGGGTACCTGGTCGCGTAAACAACGCTCAGCACACGTTCCTCTGGGGCTTTATCGAAACTCTACGCACTTCTCCAGGTCGGCCTTGATGATTCCTGCCTGTACATCCACCACGCCGGCGAAGCGCAGCACGCTGCCCTCCTTCGCCGCCTCCGCACGCATGGTGTCGAAGCGCGCGTCAAACTCGGGCAGGCGCCGAATGAATTCATCGCCGGAGGCGATGCCCTCGAGTTCGGGAGGAACCAGCGATTTTGTGCTGACGGACTGGAATCCGTTTGGCAGGGCAGTGCGCAGGGACGGGATGAAGCGCGAGAGGATGGTGAGCTTCCGTGCGACATCCGCGCCGTTCAGGTCGTCTGCGGGGTGTGGCTCCTGCGTTGCGAACCGTTCATACAAGGCAGTGGAAGATGGCTGTATGCACGTACCGTGTATCCCTTTTCACGAGCCACACTGACGACGGAAGAGAAGCTCGGACCACTGTCCTTTCCGGTAGAGAACTCGTTGAAAATGTAACTCATGGTGCCGGAGAAGACACCCTCGATTTTCAACACCTGCAGGTTTTCGCCCACACGCGTTAGCGATTACTGCGAACTCTCATTGAAACTGGTACGCACCTTGTCTCCCGTCGCGACCAGATCCTTCAGGGTGGAGATGATAGGCAGACCCGCGCCGACCGTCGCCTCGTTCAAGAACCGCGCCCCGCTCTCCACACTGGCCGACAGGATCTGCTCATACAGCGAGAGCTCCGAAGAGAACGCCTTCTTGTTGGGCGTTATCACGTTCACCCCAAACTTCAGGAACTGCGGGTAGAGCGCGGCTACGTCGTTCGAAGACGTGTTGTCCACCAAGACGACCTCCTGCCCAGGCTTCACCAACGCCGCGAGCTCGCGGAGGAGTGCCTGCAGATCGGGCTTCTTCCCAGAGTTCGCCAATTCATCCTTCCAGCTGGCGGTAGAGACCGAGAGGCCATCAGGATGGAAAAGCGTCGACTTGGAGGAGGATAGAGAGACGAGACGGAACGGGTTCGGCGCCGGGAAGGCAAGCAGCTGCTTAATGAACTCCCCGCCGACGAGACCGACGCCGACCACGGCAACCCGGAAAGTCTTTGCTGTCGACGCTAAGTTCAGGACGGAAGACATGGTGGTGGTGTGATGGAGAGTAGCAAAGAACCGCGTTCATGGCATGAATTGGCGACTTGCGCAATAATCGAGTCATGGCAAAGTTATCGTCTGCTGATCAGTACTTCCAACTTTCTGCGCTTGTGCATATTGGGGAATTCAAAACCATTGAATAGAGAAGTAGACATGGAGCGTGGTTCGGTGGTCAACATTCCCCGCCAAGACAGGGACCAGGTGGGTGCAAGGGTGGGTACCCATGACATACGAGATGGTGGTAACATACAGAGGGTCGAGCCGCTTGACGATCAAACGAACTCGCCTAGCAAAGTCAGAATCCTAATCGACACCGAGAAGGCGAAAATTCAATAAATCACAGAACGCAAAGCAAGGCAGGGATTGAATTGCTCTTGTCAACGGCGCAGGACAGCACCGGACCGCAGACAGAAGAGCTCTACTTCGTACAGGTACATGAACACATGAAATACTTATATCATCAATGCAACTCATAACGTGAAGCGTAAGGATATAGTACAGACTCTAACGTAAATTCATCATCATCGTGGCGACATACTTTTGCACATACCGAACTGTTGCATGATGGAACGAGGCGCTGCCTCGGAGACGGAGCAAGGAGAGGGGACCTCATGTTAGCTAGACGTCTCCGCCGGTCGAGACGTTGCGATTAGCGTTGTGGACGACGCCCCGGGCCCGCGCGCGTCTGAAGCTTCAAGAGTCGACTCTGTAGTACCCTCCTGCGACTCAGCGCTCATCTGCACTGTTGGGCTATCCGTCCGGTAATCCGCGTCGAACCGAGCGGGAGAGGCCGACCGAGGGGTGTTCGCCGGGGTGGTCGTCGGGCGGCTCGGAGGAATCAAGCTGTCGAACGACGCTGAGAAGTGCAGAGGCGTAGTCCAGATCCGCACACCACCGTCGTGGCTGCCGGTTGCGAACATGAACGTATCCCAGGCGTGGTTCCATGCTATGCACGTGAGGTCGCCGCCGACGGTTTGAGAACGGATGTGGTGCAGGAGGGTACCAGATTCGCGATCCCATATGTGAATGTCCCCAGCTTAGGCGGTGTCAGTATCAGAATTCTCACGGACGAGTAAATGACTAACCTTTGCCAGCACATAACACCAGTTGGTCGTTCTTGCCTCCAAAGTAGCTAGGTCCGGCAAAGTCAACAGGAACCTTCGGCATGTACGTATGTCTCAGGGAGAGCCTGACGGAGTCTTTGACAGGGTCGAGCTTCCATAGTTGCGGTGGAGCCTGAATTGACTTCAGATAACAGGAACGGGAGATGGATTGGGTAGCACTGACCTTGTTCTCGTAGCTAACCAGAGCAACGTGATCATGTCTAGCCAGGGTGATATCACGAACCTCATGTAGCACCGGTACCCGACTGCGGGTCGCATCATGAGCACCTTATCACCTTGACTGCCAGGGAATCAACTCACTTCTCTATCTCCTCTTTGACCATGTTGTATGCTACGCCGCCGGTGTCAGTGTCTCCCTGACCTGCTAGCAAGAGAGTATAACCACCTATTATTTGCTTCTCCGCTCTGCATTTGCTCGGGTGGAAACCATCTGCCGAGGCCGTGAGCGTGCCCACGCAGACCATGCGCACTCCGTCCTGTGTGACTGCAACGTCGTGCAGCACCATCCGGTCGAAGTGATATGTAGCCAGTACCGCTCCATTGAGATCCTGCATATGGTGTTACAGGGTGAGCCCGAGAGAAACGCCTGATTGACTGCGCGGCACATACCAGCTTCGTGACGTCGCTGCCCTCGACAGACAAGAACGCTAGCCGCATTTTAGCATCATCGCACATCTCCCACAACGTCAGTGGCGATGAACGACTAACCTTCGCCGCCGGGAAGCCATGTGATGGACTGGACGTTCCTGCGGCGATCAATCGTCCGTCGGCACACGCCGTCCTGTATGGGTGCCATCGGTCAGACCTTAAGTCCTCAAGCTGCACGCGGCACACGATAGCCCACCTCTGTCCAGACCTTGACCCCACGACCGAGCTTGGTTAACAGCAGGTGGCCGCTAGGCGACCACGCGACTTGGCCCACGAAGCCTTGAGGATGGGCGAGG
The DNA here is from genome assembly GCA_022606155.1 of Trametes elegans. Classification (NCBI taxonomy): domain Eukaryota; kingdom Fungi; phylum Basidiomycota; class Agaricomycetes; order Polyporales; family Polyporaceae; genus Trametes; species Trametes elegans. The sequence goes on along the minus strand of JABYQO010000035.1, from coordinate 265,219 downwards.
ACGCGATGCGATGTGAACGTTTCCTGTATACCGATCGGTCGGTGGACAACACCCCCGTGAACGGTCATACTCACTCCGACTTTGAAGATGACGGACGTCTTATCCCAACTGCGCCGCACGAGCGTGTCAGCCAGCCTGCTACCAACCTCTCGCATATACCTGCTCTTTTCGAAACTCACCTCGAAGTAGCCAGGAACTTGCCATTCGGCGAGAACTGCAAGTGTCGGACGAGCGCCAAATGGGCCTCAAACGACTGCGTCGTCTGCAAGCTCCGCAATTTCGGCACGAGGGTCCCAACGCGCGAGTTCTTGAGCACGCCCACCGGCTCTGCCTCCTTCCCGTTCCCGTCCGACGACATCGTTCGCTGCCGGCGCGCGTGGCGCCCCCCGACGGGGAACGCCGTCGACGCCGCGCGCATCTTGATCACCGCCCGAACCGCGTTGGCGAACCGTCCGCGACCGGTAGGGACCAGGGGCGCCATGTTATCGCTCAATACGCTCGCCGTGCCGTCGTCCTCGCCACCGTTCGCAACAGACGTCGCTGTGTTTGCGCGCACCTGCACATTCGGGAGCAGAGGTCCAGTGTCCGACCCCCCGCGGCGGATCGCAGGCGATAACGGCGTGAGCGGTTCCGGGCTGGCGCACGCAGTCATAGGGGATGTGGGGGTGATGATGCCGCGTTCGTTGTCCGTGAGCTTCTCGCTCGAGTCGGAGCCTAGTCTCGAGATCGTCCGCGCGCTGAGTTCCGACACGGCATCGCTGAGCTTGCGGAAATGGCGCTTCGTCCAGCGGGTGCACGTCCACGCCATGGCGCGCGGCTCGTAGATGAGCCACCTCGCGCCGCGCGTAGACTTGACCTTCACCTTCGTCTCAGAGAGAACGTCCGCGAGCCACTTTGTGCCGTTGTGGCGCGAGAACGTCCAGCGTTCCGACGCGAACCATATGGATACCGCTGCTAAGCCGACAATGCTGCAGGCTGAGAACACAGTTGTGAGGGTGCACGTTATTTGGTGTTGATGGGAGGAGTATGCGAAGAGGACGAGGCCGATTGAGAAACAAGCGACGGACAATACTAGAAAGGCGAGCGGCGATCGCTTGATCCAGATGAGCACCCACCAAGGTACTCGGTGTCCAGGAGAGCGACTGCAGTGCTCATGTCAGTAGGGCAGTGAGGATGCAATGCTGACATAACTTACTACATGGCTTGCTTCCAAGTAACGCCGAGCAAACTATTGACAGCCGCACCGATGCTGAACACTAACGACGTGAACCAAAACGAGTTCACCGCATTTGCTAACGGACCATCCGTCATGTCGAAAGAGAACTGCATAGTTGTAGCGGTGACGGCGCTGAAGAAGGTAGCCACCGTACTGAGGTTAAGGAGATTCTGGCTTGCGTGCTTCTGTGCAAATCGAATCGTCGGCACACCTGCCATGTTACTATGATGAGATTGTGCAAGAATTGACTAACAGGCAGAGAGACAAACCTATTTCTATGAAAACAGAAAGCGATGCTGTTATGTTGTCAAGGTGTTCGCCCATCTCGGAACCCAGGTCATGCAGATATCTTTGCACGGCAGGATACTTGAATTGGCCTAATCCGGGGTCACATCAGTATCATTGTGTGTCTGAGATGATATGGATCACCGTTACCCTCGTATGCCTTAAGGCACGAAGCCCAGTACTGCAGCAGAATGTCAGTAGCTGAAAATGGCATTTGTACTACTATAGCAAACCTTCAAGTCGCCCTCGAGAGCAAGAACCGCGGAATTGACTGCCTCATCGGTAAACTCCGGGAACTCATTTAAACAGTCTAAGAACGTCGTGACGTCTTGCGCGAACATCTGCAACTGTTCCGGGAAGTCCTCGGGATCTAACTTCTCCATAACAATTGGGTTATGGACATGGGGAGGAGCGCGATGACGTTTTCCCTTGCGAAATTGCGATAGGTTGGTGGTCGATATCGACTCGCGTGACTGGCGCTGAACCTTGCGCGGAAAGAGATCCGCGGCATTCTCGCGGAAGAGGTACAATATCTGAGCAAGGCGGCCACGCAGGTGGTACGACGAGGAGAGGATTCCGACAGAGGAACCTAACTGCCGTGCCGCATTGGCGAAGTTCCGCAGCTGTGGGATGTTCAGTATGAGTACGGGGAGGGGCGAGTGTGAAGCAGACCTCTTTGTCTAAGTTCATGACACGTCTGCAGGAGATGAATAAAGGAGCCACCAATATGCCAAAGTTCTGTATTTACCTCTGGAACTTATTGAACGCCTCGGCACCAACTTTCTGTAGATGCTCGTCGACGGTGGCTTTAGAAGGTGATGAGAACACGACGAGAACAAGCAACATGTGAGCGCAATCCGTCAAACTCACGAACGTCGCGGTCATCCTCAAAGCTCGGTTGCTGTCTAGGACCTGTGATCGTTGTTAGCACCCGAGTGCACGAGAGCTGAAGAGAGGAATAGCATCTTGTTCGTGCTAAAATGGAGTATGTCCAAGACGTCCGACAAGTGTATGTGACTGGCATTCCGATGCGTGCACGTCTCAGACCACGTTGCGTTTACCATGCTTCTCAGGAAAGGAACAAAAGCCTGAACGCTAAATCCGCGAGGCATCACTTGAAGCCCAGGTCAGGGCGACACAAACCCGCACCCCATGCCCACGTCCCTAACATGAGTGCAGTTGCTGCTGAGACGGGATGGACCGCGACTACGCGACACAGTATCGAAGGGCACGCAGCATGTGCAGGGGGAGGGGGGGGGGTTGGCATGCCTTGGCGTCACTGATCCGTCCACGCGTCGCACAGTCGGCGCCGGTCAAAGAAGCTCTTAGACCAAGAGCATCTTGCGTCCCTTCCACGAGACAAGGAGGTAAGAACTCACCCAGACCATCCAATTCCTCGTCCTTGCTAAGTTCCGCCAAGGCGTCCAGCAGACTGAGCAGCGTCTGCTTGCGCTTGTGACCGCGGCTGCCCTGCTGATCCATCGTGGGACCTGCAGGGATCGCCGTGAGGTCATTGGGATTTGCAGCAGGATCTGCAACTCCAGAACCTGGACGAGCATGAACGATGCACCAATACAACTGGAGCGAGGGTCACACACCTCGACCCATGTCTTAATCTGGCGTTGCCGCTGGGATCCAGTGCCAAGTGATCGTCACAATGCTGAAGGCAGACGTCATGAGAGTGTCAAGAGGTGATGCCAAGGTACAACACGCGCTCACCAGTCGTACAGTCGTCTAGAATCGTGAGGTAGAGTACAGCTCAGGCATACGGGGTGTATGGAAGAGCAGGGGAAGACGCTCAGGCGGTCACTGTGCCATGTCCCTCCAATTAGCGCTGATGGTTGATACGCCTGTTAGCTGCCTCGTGGCCGCCGGGGCCGCCTGCTGTTCCGGAGCGAGTAATCCTCCGTATGATGGACATTGGTCTACCATGGCAGGTGGTTTGAGGCGGGTACTCAGGGAGAGCGGTTACTGGAGGAACAAACTCGGCGATTGGGGAACATGGCAGTCCGAGTTCAAGTTGACTGACCGCAGGAAAGGCTCCCAAGAGTATTGGCAGCGCCGATCTGGGACGCCCGATGTGGGTGCCCTCAATTATAGACGATCGGGATCGAGATTCATGGGTTAAAGACTGGACTAGGTTAGGGTTAGCAAGGAACTTACAGCTTGTAAGTAACGCAATGAATCCCACATTATCGCTCTCGATAAGCCGGGCGTTACCGCTCCGTAGCCACGACTGTATGCGGGCTACTTGTATCGGACCAAGTACTGCAAACGCCGCCACCTCTTCGACCTCCACGTCTACCAACTCCATGTCCTCGCCGTCGCTGTCAGACGTGGCCAGCAACGATGGCATCCTCTCTCGCCGCTCTCTTGATGGCGAGCGCATATTGGGCTCTCCGCCACCGCTGAACGGCCTCAGTCCCACCAACGGAGATGCGCATCAAGACTCGGACGATCTGGATCCGGTGCAGAGACTTGAACGTGAGCTGCAGCGGACCAGAGACGAGAAGGATGCGCTTGCCACACAGTACCGAAATCTCCTCGCAAAGCTCACGATGATGCGGACGACATTGGGGAACAAGCTGAAACAGGATGCCGTACGTCGATCCCGTCCTGCTTGCCCGCGCCGCGAGTCTTTACCGCGCATGCATAGGAAGAACTCGACCGTCAGGAGCAGCTAGTGCAACAATTGACAGCACAGACAGAGGACCTCGAAGCGACCGTCGAGACTCTCAAAGCAGAGCTCATCGCGTCCAATGAAGAGGCCGAGCGGGCGTCCAGGGAGCTTGAGTCAATGCGCAGCCGCGCGTTGCAAGACAGCGCGCAGGAAACATTCTTGCGCGAACGCGAACTACGCGAACTGCAGGCTGAACTGGAACAGTGTCGAATAGAACGAGACGAGTGGGAGCAGAAGGCGCTGCAGGAGCACATATCTGCGGACGAAGCACGGACAATTGCTGATGTGTTGAGGCGGGACTTGGAGGTTGAGCGGGAGACAAGACAGCGTCTAGAGGGCAGCTTCGAGGCGGAACGAGAGAAGTGTGACAACTTGCAATCGGTCTTGGAGGACTTCCAAGCGGGTATGTCCTCCCCACAACTTCCTTCCACACATGCTCATCATGATACAGCCAAAGAGCATGACATCAAGCAAGCCGTCAAGGAGTATGAGTCGCGGCTCGACAAGCTCACCCAATCGTTAGCGGAGTACAAGAGTCGTGCACTTAACGCGGAGTTGCAGCTGGAAGAGTCCTCTTCTAACAACACGCGCGTACAGGAGCTCGAAAAGGAAGTCAAGGACAAAGGCATCCTGATCGGTAAGCTACGGCATGAAGGTGAGTATCATCCAAACGCTACCCTGGATTGTGCTGACGGGGATAACAGCTGTGATCATGAACGAGCATCTTATGGAGGCTCTCCGCCGCCTACGACGCTCTTCATCTGACACAATGGTTGACCGAAGGCTGGTCACGAACGTCTTGCTGTCGTTCCTGACCACCCCTCGTGCCGACTCGAAGCGCTTCGAGATGCTCTCTCTCCTCGCGACTATCCTCACATGGAACGATGACGAGCGCGAGAAGGCCGGACTGCAGCGGAGCGGCGCGCCGCACAGTTCCTCCACGTCGTCTCTTCCATCGCTGTTCGGACGTTCGTCTGCATCCTCACCAGCAGGCAAACCCGCAGAGCTCGACAAGACCGACGAGACGGAGGTGTGTGTTGCTTTACTCTGAGCATTCCTGTGAATCAAGTCTCACCTCCGTCCGTTACAGTCATTCTCCCGTCTGTGGGTAGAGTTCCTGCTCACCGAAGCCTCGTCCGGGGAAGGCGTGCCACCACCACCACGGTCACCGCGCTCGCCCTCGGCGCGGGCAAACGGCTCGCTCCCGAGCACGCCCACGCAGCACGCGACGCGGCTCTCGCCCATCGGGCTCAACGGCTCGCGCCGGCTGCCGTCGTTCACCTCCGCCGCGATGTCCAGCTCTCCTGACCTGCAGCTTTCGAGCCCCCCACGGAAGGGCAAGGAGCGCGCAGTGGAGTGAGGCGCGCCTCCCACGCGGTCGTTGTGGAGTATTTATTCGGGAGGGTCTGAGGGGAATACCTTGCGTAATGGACTCGGAGCTGGCCCGCCTGCAGCTAGCGTGCGCTCACATTTGTACTATCAGCCATCCATCTGCGAAGATGCGACTCTAATCTCTGGATTTCTTGCGGTCCCGTCTGTATCTCATGGAAGCGCCCGTATTTTGTCACAACAGAAGCGGTTGTGGAGGTGGGTGATATAGCGACTGGACTGCTCCACTGCGATCGGTATGAAGCTATACGGGTCTACGCAATGCGCGGTACGTGCATATATCCCTCTGCCACTGCCTCACCTGACCTGCAACCTCGTAGGAACCGCACTCCTGCATATACCTTGAACGGTGCGGATGTCGCACGCAAGCTGTCCATTCCCCGTTTCTACTTCCCATCCCTGCCATGCACCGCAATTCATGCTCCCGACGGATATCCGCCTGCCGACACGAAGTTATCGGTTCCTCCCGAGATGGGGGACGTCAGGATGAGCCCTAGCGCTGAATTCTCCCGGCGCCTGACCGGAAGCGGCGCGCCCTACACTATGAGAGTGGGGGCGGCGACGCAGGACAATGCGTTGTCCTTCGTCGACGAGGTTGGACGCCCCGGTGCTGTCCTCAAAACGAGCTTGGATATGTAGAGTGATCACCAGCGAAGCCTAGGAAGTTTCCTATGACATCCGTTACTGACCTCCCGACATACTGGTCTTCAGATGATGTACGGTCGGTCATTTGTACGGGTGTCATCTTTTTGCCTCCTGCTTAGCGCACCTCACTGCCGTGGCAAACTGGCAGCCCACGACTCGGCCTCCGCAACGTTGCAAGCGCGTGCGGAGGACTGCCCCGATCCTCAAATTGGTATGCGGTTGAGTATTCCTGGACGGTTCCCAGCTTAGGGCCCCATGGAAGACCTCTTTGCATGCAATGCTGCTGAAACGCGCCAGACTCCCCTTGGAACAGCACCGCTTCTGACATGGCCTCTTATAGGGCTCCTCGATGGTTGAAGGGGGACGTTCGTTTCCTCCCATCAGGTGCATCCAAAGCGTAGAATCGCAAACCTTGACGAGACGTCATCGGTCAGTACGACCATCTTGTATTTTCCTGTCATGGTCTGATGTCGCCAGCCTGGGTTCAACAGTGCGGTGTTTACTGATGGAAACGCAACCTGCATTTCGCCCTCCATCTGGGTACTACCCTCAGCAACCGATCCCACAACAAGTAGATTATAACCTAGTGGGTCTCACGAAGGTCTCCATCGTTCCGGCTGCCGACCTGACGCCTCACGGATCGCTCAGGCGCCTGCCGACGTCATCCAGGATGATGACTGGAAGCCTCTTGAGCCCAAGGTGCGAAGGATTCTGCGGTGCGACTAGCCCGTCCCGGCCTCAACGAGAACCTATAGGACGTCTTAGCGGAGCTCCGGAGCGACTCGAGCCAGGCTGACCGGATGAAGGCTCAAGCGGCATTGGACGACGCTGTCAAGACGTCTCACGATGAGTTGATGGAGCGATGGAAATCAGAGTTGGACACGTTGCTAGTCTACGTGAGTGCGCCTCACTAGCTTCCTATGCCGTTGTTCTCACTCGTCCTACAAGGCCGGCCTATTCTCTGCGATCCTAACAGCATTCAATGTGGAGTCGTACCGACTGCTCACGCCTGATACCATGGAGACCGCGGTAGCAGTCCTCACCCGCATGTTGGAACAGCTGGACAACCTGGCCCTTCCGCCCGAACAACGCACCGCTCAGAACGCTCGGCGCATACGGGCACTACGGGATGATACCTTCTTCTACAATCCTCCGCAGTTCGTCGTATGGGTGAACTGCCTCTGGTTCTCGAGCCTCATAATTAGTCTTGCTTCGGCCTCTATCGCACTTTTGATCAAGCAATGGCTCTACGAGAACAACGCAGACATCTCAGGAAAATCCCGTGCGTCGGCCCAGCTCCGACAGTACCGCATGGACTCACTCAGAAGATGGCACGTTGGGCGGATGATCATGCTCGTACCAATTCTCCTACAGTTGGCGCTGATTGTCTTTCTCATTGGCCTCACTATCCTGCTATGGAACCTGCATAGCGTCGTCGCCACCGTATCGACCTCATTCACCGGCATCCTCTTCCTCTTCCTCGTCGCTGTCACCGTCCTCCCCGCGTACCGCTGGGACTGCTGCTACCGCGCTCCGCAAGCGCTCCTCATCTACACCATCGTCCGCGTCATCCGGAATCGCGTCACGGACGTCCTGCAGCACTGCATCAAGCTCTGCGCCGCGCACACCGCAAGCAAGTCCATACCCTCCCGTATATGGTGGTCCACGCTCCAGAAGGTCTGCGGCCTCCTCTCGCGCACGCCGAGGTACCGCACGTCGCAGGCGCAGGAGCAGCTCAACGTACGCACCCATGCCCGCGCGCTCGACGTCGAGACGGCGATCACTGCGTACGAGAAGACGCTCGACCCCGACTGCCTTGATCAGATGTCCGTCGCGCTCGCGGGTGTGCAGGACACGCCCCTTGTGCGCTGCCTCCGCGCGCTCGACCTTGCAGGCGGGGACGGGAGTACACTGACACTCGAGATACTCAGGCGGAGCGCGCCCAGTGGCGTACTGCCCCGGCTCGCCCTGATCGCCTTGCGGGAGACTCTAACTGTTGAGCGGTATCGGAGGGGCTCGGACTGGGAGACGACGGTGCACGCCTTGTTCAACCTGTACAACGCGACTACCCCCGAGAACTTTGTCCCGCATGACGACCTCACCTTGCGGACCGCATTCCTCATCGCGATGGAAGCAAAGTCGACCGATAACCGGTACACTGCCCTGTGTGTCCTCGCGGCCGCTGTCAACGTCGACTCGGTGACGCCCCCGAGCTACTCGACGGTATCGCACGGTGAGTAGCGGTTAAAGCCAGTGGTCGTAACCCTGCTCACTTACTATCACCCGCCACAGTCCTCTCCGCCACGGAACAGTGGATCGAGAAGCAAGAGTCCTCGAACAAGGACCAAGTCAGCGCGTCAGCAGGCGCGCTCGGGAGCACGAACATGCCACAGACGAACCTCTCCGCGTTCCAGATCGTCGTGCACTGCATGCTCTGCGTCGTCGAGCGCAAGACCGTCGTGCCCGCACCGCAGCGCCCGCGCTTCGAGAGCCTCTGCACGCGCGCCCGCGACGCGCTCTCCGCGCTCCCCAGCTTCCTCCCGCCGGCCACCGCGCTCGTGAACGACAGCGCGCTGTGCGACCAGCTATCGTATGGGCTGCAGCTGCTCCTCGCGCCGCTCGTGCGGCTCTCGCGCAAGATGGACGCGTCGGAGCTCGTTGACGCGCATGCACTCATTCACGGCGACGTCGTCGACGCGCTCGAGTCCGTGTGGGGCACGGCGAGCGCTGTCCTGGACTATGCTCCCGTGCGAGAGGGTGAGGGGAAGGCGGAGCGGGATGTCACGGAGAGGCTGTCAGCGCTTCAGCGCGAGGTCGACCATCTCTTCAACCCGTTCGGTCTGATGATGTTCTTCCCCCGTTGAGTGCGGTGTATGGGAAAGCTTTTCGCTCGGACGTCTGCGCTGTGCGCGGACCACGATACAACTACAAATGCTCATGTCGATAGGAATGTACAATCCATAACAACAACAACAGTTTCAGGCGTGTCTACATGGCGGGAAGTTCACTGCGTAAATATTGTGCCTGCCACAGCAACGTCCTGGAACCGTACCGGCGCCCATTATGTACAAGTGTGGTGCGCGAGGAGCGAAGACAGCGCGTTGTCGTTGCGGCTGCCCGCGAGTTAGCGAATACATGTGGTGAGAAGAGAGAATCCAGGCCAACCAGACTATATCACAGATAGAAGGAAGATGAAGGGGAAAAGGGGAGATCATATGGAAAACAGGGTGCGCACAACCATGACAGAGATTACGGGATGGAAATCCGAGAGAGCGACGAAAGCGAGCGGGGAGATGCAATGAGTGGGTGCGCAAAGGAAGATGGGAGGGACCGATGCAAGGAAGACGACGACGACGGGGTATGTGTATGGGATTGTATGGAAACATTGAAGGAGACAGACAGGGAAGCGACCGACAGACCTGAACAATAAAACTGGTGAAACCGTGGAGGAATGAGAAGAGACAGAGGGATGATCGCGACATGATAACGCGGGCCGCCGAATGCGAGACCTGAGAAGGGGGACGACAGAATGGGCATGTCATGCGGGTACCCTCGGATTCCGCGGGGGGATGACGTCCGACTGGATGGCAGACATGGAGGAGGGTAGCGCTGAAGCTCACCAGGACAGACATGGTCGGATCTATGGTGTAGAGAGGTATGGATCCAGGCGGCAACACCCTCTGATGCCGAATGCAACAGGCTGTACGAACTGACCAGCAGCCCGCGAAAGCCTGGTCGGGGACATCACTGGCGGCAGGTCGTGAGGAGAGACCAAGCCGAGTGTGTGGTCGGATGTCAACGGCGCAAGGCGTCCTGAGCAAAGAAGGGGCCTGGTGAGAAGGTGACAGTCCCAGGCTCGTCAGTCGAGGGCAGCGGAGATTCGGCAGGGGGCTGGGGTGAATCGTCCACGTCCTTCTCCTCGACGTCGGAATCCAGTAGAAGGGTTCGTGAAGATGACGCGTGAGACAGCGGAGGTTTGGTGCTGAGGAGCACGACGTCTTGGTCCACGACGGTGACGTCGCTCGGGTGCCGTAAAAGAGGGGCGCGCCTCCGGCTGACATCCAAAGACTGCGACCGCTGGCGTTCCACAGTGGGACGATGATATATCGGACCATCCAGCCGGCCACGATCTTGCATATGCATTACCCGACTAAGACTGCCAGCCCTGGGACGTGAGGCAGAGAGGCGTGCAGGTGCAGCCCCTGCCGCCGCGACTTTGTTGAGCTTGTGCTTTTTGACAAGGCCAGGGGGGACAGGCGGATCGCGCGATTGCAACTTCGGATGTGTTGGGGAGAAGTTGCGTGTCTCCCCTCGCGCGCGTCCAGGCAGGACCGTCGCAACCGGAAAGGATGGGAATGAGCCCGGCATGGGGGACGGGATGGAGGGGATGTTGGTCATATCGACCGCCGGTAACGCCGCAAACGAGGACGCGCCTGGATCAAAGTCATGGACGGAGGGAAAGAGAGGAGAACAGGTCGCAGGCGGAAATGGATACTCGAAGCGGGGCGAGATGTCAAAGGGAGTGCCCACGATCGACGAAGGGGAGTGGAGGTTCAAGTTGCTCAGGTCAATGCGCGGCTTGACCGAGGACTGTGGAGGCGCCGATTCAAGGAAACCCTATATACAGCGCAGACTATTCAGACTAATATGGTGCGTCTTACTGCGGTGAACTCACCAGTGAGACGGCATTCCCTTGCTCTACTGGCACAAGTACCACATCGTCCGTGTCCGGGTCGGGCGTGGGCCCAACGGTGCGTTCGACAGAGCCGTGGATATTCGCCTCAGAGAGAGGCGGGACACCCACTACCGAGGCAGAATTATCGACAGGAACGCATGTGGAGGGGACGGTCGGCATAGATTCGCGTTCTGAGCCAGGGAAGGGTCTGTTCAAGACTTGAACGCGCTCGAGAGCCTGGAGATCGAGCGGGCGAAGCGTTAGCCGGCAGGTGTCGGTCGCGAGCACTATCTCGGACGTTGTCGTCGTCGCTGCCGTCGTCCGAGTTGTCGCCGTTGCGGGAAAAGAGGTGGTCGACGAGCGCGAGCTACTTTACGCCGTTCAAACCACGTGGGAATCTGTATTACGATCGCAATGACATCACCGCCAACAGCCACTCATGTACTGCCAAGTTGCCGCCGCTGACCTTGGTCATTTGACACAGTACCACTTGTTTCGCCAGCACGATTCGGATTCTATGTCTCTGTGCCCTAAAGATGCGTTTCCTTCCGGTGCTTCCTCTCAGAGATCCTCCTGGATGGATCGCACACCCGTCCCCTTGGCCCCCTACATCGTCGTCAAGATCTACTTCCCAGTGTCAACTTCCTTCTGTGATCCAACTTTCATATCTGAACAGCGCATCACATTGCACTTCTACGCGTATCCACTGTTATGCTCTGTTGTGGACGGCGGTGCCATTCGAAGATGGGATGGTTATTCGTCGAAGGCCAGAGTGCTGCTACGGGATCCTCAGCGGCCATGTATGGCCACAGACGAGCTGTCTTGGCTGTCGTTGGCATATTTGTTCACTCATTGTGGGCCTAAGCATCGCCTGGGGCGCGTGCAAGTCACCAGTTGATGTGTCGCGCACGCCTCCCGAACTCCCAACTACTACACCTGCGATCTTGGGAGATAGAGAGCCTCGTGCAAAGATGAATGCGTCTGCCTGGGACCAGACCATGCACTCGCCTCGACCACCTTCGAGGTCCCATGCCGAATAAATGACGTCATGTGCTATGCCCGTCCTATAAGAGCATCTGTTAGTCGGTCCATCACGTTTTCCTTCCTCCATCCTACCGCCATTGTCCGTCGCATCAACACACGGTCACCAAGCCTGGTCCATATCTCGCGTCTGACATACACAATGAGCCCCCCGAAGAGACAGCGCACTGAAGACTACGTGCTGTACTACGTACGTGTGAACCTGATTGGCACACATTGCGGACACGACCGCTTATTCCGATCCCAGTGGCCTGGCATCCCGGGACGCGGCGAGTACGTCCGCCTCGCGCTCGAATACGCGGGCATCCCGTACACCGAGCGCTCGACGAACCTCATCGCTGTACTCTCCGCGCCCGAGAAGATCGGCGTGCCGCCGCACTTCGCGCCGCCCGCCCTCCAGCTGCCCTCCGGCCGCGTGCTCTCGCAGACTGCGAACATCCTGAACCACATCGCGCCCCGCTGCGGGCTCGCAGGCACCCTCGGGAATAAGCTGAACACGCACAGCGCCGACGGGCGCGAGACCGTGCGCGCGCTGGACGAGGACGAGATTGAGAAGGCGGAGGAGGAGCGCAGCGTCGTGAACCAGCTCGTGCAGACCGCGCTCGACCTCCAGAACGAGGCGCACGACGTGCACCACCCCGTCGCGACGTCGCTATATTACGAGGACCAGAAGAACGAGGCGGCGCGCGCGGCGAAGATCTTCCGCGAGTCACGCATCCCGCGCTTCCTCGACTACTTCGAGAGCGTCCTCGCCTCGAATCCCGCGACGGACGGGAAGCCGGAGGGCCGGACGTACCTTGTCGGCTCTCACACGACTACCGCGGACCTGGTGCTGTTCCACGTGATCGACGGTCTGCTGTATGCGTTCCCAAAGCGGCTGGCGAAGCTCAAGTCCACCGGGAAATACGACAACCTCTTCAAGCTCCATGAGCGCATCCCGAACGAGAAGGGCATCAAGGAGTACATCGCGAGCGGCAGGAGGCAGGAATTCAGCAATGGCATCTTCCGGCACTACGAGGAGCTGGACGGGGAGGAATAGACCGTTAAGGTATAGGTAAACGAAGCACGGAACATCTGTAAACATGTAAAACAATGCATATGTCTGATAGCAGGAGGCACAAAAATCTAGTGACACAGGCGGCAACCCTCACTCGGTCCAAATTTGAACGTGAACACCGGCACGATAATCCGCACATTCCTGAGAAATACCCGATGATTGTCTGACAAGGGCGTTTTGTTGCGATGCATGAGATGCAAGTCGAGGTTCCGCACTGTCGCTCCGTTCTGCGCGCGCGTGGCCATGCAACTGTACAGCAGGTCTAGGAAGTCGCGCGACTTCGCCTCACCTGAGAAGCCTCCATGCACCCGCAAGTGCGTCAACACTGGACATCGCACCCGGACGTCCCCCGTGTGCTGCCCTCGCCCGTCCACCCCCTCAGAGGGCGGAACAGGCCGCAACGCTTCGACGAGAGCAGACACGCATCCCAGCATGCCTCCAAACGCCGTCACCTGCAGCTCCTCCAGTGTCGGGTACGCATCGAACAACTCTCCCCAGCGCGCCGTGTCCTGCGCGTACAGCCCACCATACGCCCGCAGCACGAGGGTCCGCACCGGCACGAGCGGCAGCACGCGCGCGGCGTCGGGCACGCCGAGCTCGCGCGGTGTGCCCTCGAACCGCAGCGAGAGCGTGTTCGGCGGGTCCGGGGCGGCGCGCGGCCACGGGCGGTGCGGCGCGGCGAGCGTGAGCGCGCTGTGGTACTCCCACTGTGTGACCGCGAGCGGCGTCATGCGGTCGAGGATCGGCTGGAAGTGCGGGGGCAGCACGCACGCGGCCGCGTCCGCGTCCGCGCAGAGCACGCGGAGGTCGAGTGTGGGGATGTCGTCCGGCAGGACGAGGCGCGCGAGGAACGGTTTGAGGAAGAAGAAGTTGCCGTTGAGGGAGAGGACGCGCAGGCGGGGGAGGCGCACCTGCGCACCTCCCTTGCCCAACACAAGACCAGCAGTGCTCTGTCCGTCTAGGCGGACGTTGCCGATGGTGTCCCAGATGTACAGCTCCTCTAGCCCCGGGTTACGAACGAGGAGATCGAGCAGGAAGGGCAGCCCTCTGCCGCCCTCCAGGACACGCGGATACGAGCGAAGCTGCAGCACGCGGAGGGAGCGCCAGAACTCGCGTGGGGTAGGCAGGATCGCGTGGTTGACAATGAGCACGGTGAGGAGGGGCAGGCGCGCACGCGAGAGCGCGAAGTCGATGTCCACTGGCGCCTGCGGCGTGCCGCGCGGGGGGCATTTGTACCCGCCATCGTCGACGAGCGCCACCTCGAGCGTATCGAGCGCGGGCATCCCCACCTCGAAGAGCGGGCGCACGCGCCTCACTGCGCCAGTGACGCGGGAGATACGGAGGAGAAGAATGCGGATGCGCCGGGTGTGTTGTTGGAGGAGCGCGAGGACGTCCTTGTCTTCGCCGCCCGGAGAGGAGATGCGCACGGCGAGGGGAGCAGCGGCCGAGCGCGCGAGAAAGAGCGAGGCCCGCTTCACGGGCGGTGAGGCGTCGATATGCCGCCAAAAGTCGGGCGTGGCAACGCAGAGGGAGCGCCAGTGTTGGCAAACCTGCGAGAGGTGAGCACCCGTGCGCCAGAAAGCGAAGCTGCCTCCGAGACCGCATTCAAGTGCGGCTGTGTGGAGGAAGATGTCGACAAGGAGCTCTGCAGGCAACGTATGGATGGATGCGTTGGCAGGTAAAGAGTGCTCTAGAGTGGCCTCTGTCAGAGGGACTTCATTGGCTTGCAAATGGGGATGTGGTCGGGTCTTGCGCTTGAGGTTTTGCAAACCCGCGATGATTTGCTCAAGGGAAGGGGGTGAGGGCGGTCGCGGGGGATAGCAGTTGACAGCCAGATACGGTGCTATCGCGGACGGCGGCTTGGATATGCTGACGTGTCTCAACGTCTCCGGGGTGCTGGTGAACGACGCCATCGACGAAGTGGTCGCTCTCGGTGAGCGTACGGCAAAGAGTCAGACGGCGACGATGCTCTTGCGCACGGGAGTAAACTGGATTTCGACGTCTGACCACCTGCCGATACTGGATCAGTACGTCTAGTACAAGCTGTGCGCAGAGCTGCTCCGAGGGGTAAGTGACGCACTCTGGCACACCGGCGCAGGTAGGTAGCACAGATTGGGACCCGGGCAAACTCCAAGTTCATGATGTGGAGGAGGCGTGCGATTGCGGCCGCTGTCCGAATCCTACCGCGATTCTCAACCTACGCGTGCCGATGGGGACTACGGAGCGCTTCTGATGGCAAGGGCCCCGCAGCATGTCCCGTGAGCTGCGGGATCCACTATGGGCTCTGATGACACCTGAAGGTATACAAGAAGTCAATAGGGGAGGCAGGGGATGACACCGCAGTTCTACACCGTTGAGTGCGTTCGCTTGAAGATCCGTCCCTTCCACACGAGTTCTATGATTGTCCCGCCTGGATTTTGGTAATGTCTTCGCCAGCACTGCACAGACAATGGAGGGCCCGATCCTATCAGAGGGACGATGTATGACAAGTGTTATCACTCGACCACTTGAATGGGCCCCTCGAAGGCAAGAACGACTTACACCCCTTTCGGAGAGTGGATTTCTTGACAGCGCGGTAATAACGCGAGCGCACTTCGCCGCGGGCGCCGCTGTCATCATCCACAAGTGCAAGCACGCTGATGAACGCCGGAGAGCTACCTTTCGAAGCCATCGCATCTAAGGGTGTACTCTTCTTCGGACTAGCTCTACAATCTCTTGGTGGAGGACTGAGCCTATTGATGTCATAACGGCTGGAACTTCAACGCGTGCTGAAACACTGCTGAAGCTTGGATCCCGCAGTTTGGTTATCCATTGAAATCCTGCTCAACTACCAGTCGTCGGGTTGACGTTGATTTTGATTGTGACACGATAGCTCTGCAAGGACGAGTTCGGTAAACACCGAGGCTGTGCTGCGGGTCTGATAATTTGCTGAAGATCGGCCCAGATCTCGATGCAGATTGAGATCGTACCATTTCCTCCTGCCTCGGCTTCGCTGGGGTGTGTAAGAGCATGCACATCTAGTCGCCGTGCTGACAATCAGGATCTTCTTGGTTTCAAGAGACAGTGTCTGGCCAAAAGATTCTGCGTGGTTTTGAATCACAATTGCAGCCATTATCTCGGTAAGTGCTCGTGACGAAGGCTCGCGTCTGGCAACCACTGAAGTGACCAATCGCACTCTGAACGCGGACATCTGGTCAATTTGCGATTCAAAACTGAATTGCTGGGAGATGGCCAGAGCTATAAGACATTGAAGTGTCTGCGTGAGTCTGTTCTTCCACTTCCACGTGTGGCGATTGACAGACTCTTTGCTACGGTTCCTGCGTAATGGAGCCATGCAGCACTTCTGTGACGGTGGAGGAGATGCCAACAATTGCTGAGGATATGACGGTGTGTGCCTTAAAAGTACTAGCTGGGGTCGCCGACGTGAAAATCATGCCGCAACGCTGAAAACAGTCGGCGAACTTGTTTGTGAGTGATGGACTTGCCTCTTCTGCCACGGAAACGAAGAACGGGCTCAGGCTAATGACAGATTAAGGTCACGATAGGAAAGACGTGTTCTTTACTTCCGTCACTCTCCGCGGAGAAACTATCGCTTGGCCGTGCGTCACTTCGTATGTAAGCCTGGCATCTGAACCGCGTTCTTCCAGAGGGCACATGTCGCCATCCGCAAGAACCCCGTGTCGCTGCGGTGGTTCTGCACGCAGGCTGTGTGAGGCGTGCCGTCCATCCGAGAGCAGACGCAGATGCTCTCTGTGCAGCCTCAGTAGATGCGCAGCGTCCACCCCTTCGCTAGCCCATCATCTGTCCAATCTCGAGGTCCGGATACCTCGCTTCGGTTGCTACATCAAAGTCTATTCGCCCTGTTCGGTCACCCGACGCTCAACGCTACCCGAGCTTCCCGACGCGACTTCGAGTACGGCGAAGGCCGAGGCTCTTGCATGGCACAGAACGCCTCTTCTCAGCCCAAGCCGTGCGTCCAGACGTCCCATTGCGCGGTTGCAGGGAACTGTCAGCGGGCAAGGTTCATGTCGGCACTGCGGACGGAAGATGACGATGAGTGACCCAGAATGGGGCACGCCTGCATGAATGACTAAGAATATACGTCGTTGCAGCGGCAAACAGGGCGAGGGCCAAGTACAGAAGCTCCTCGCGTTCTGTGTGCAGCGCACGTACCCAGGGGCCCCCACAGATCTCTCGCGGGCGCACCCGTCCAACCTCCAGCTGGCCTCGACCCGAGCATCGTATCTCTCCCCGCCCGTTCGCTCTAAACCCCCTCGACGCCGTGTATTCGACCGTCGCTGCTGTCCAGGCGAGCTCCAGCCATCAACCTTTCCCGCGATAGCTGGCAGCACATGATACACCTGCCGATGCCGGCCGCATACCCCGTACGCATCCGAATTCTATCGCAATTCTACCCGGTTTCCATTTTCTCACCTCCCGCGTGCCTCGTTCCCAGCGCCCCCACGGGGTACAGGCGGCGGATGCGCCGGGCGCGCCGGTCTCCTTCACCAGCGGCTTCTTCGCCGGGCGCACGCTACGGGTCGAGCTCGAGGAGATCCAGAAAGCGGATCTCGGCCGAAAGTACGCACCATTCTGCCCTAATCCACCTACCCCAACAGGCGCTCTCTGTTCCTTCTTGCGTCCACTCGTGCTCAGCGTGTCTGTGTGTTCTCGCCTTTTTAGGTACGCCATCAAGGACAAGCGCCCACTTGACCCCCCTCCTGTGGTGATCTGTAGGTACCTCGACGTCTCCAGGTCAAGTCCGGATGGGAGGGTGCAGGAGGTCGCAGTTGACCCAGAGTTTGCGGTGAGCGCCTTTCATCCGTCCTGATGCTCTGTGCTGAGCACCAGACACCGGACAGACGTTGGGCGCAGTCTGCCATGTAGACCTCTTCCCCCTACCGGATACCTTCCGCCAACGTCGCCCCGACAGCCAATATAATGTACTAACGGCCAATACTACCCTGCCATCTCTTCATACCGGATCCTGGGATGTCCCGTCTTCTACGCCCCAGCCTTCGCAGCTGCACGGATTCTCCGTGCATCAAACAACCGCGCCGTCGACGCTCTACGACAGACGTAACTCGAACAGCTCAGCCGCATTGCCGAGCCTTCACCCTCTCGGTATCATCGGGTGCCGCGGGTCGGCGCAGAGACCCACTGGGCCGTCCTTTCGGTCCATCCGCGACCATGTTGATGAACACCCCAACTCCATGCAAGGGATGTTCGACGAGCCCGGCCCAACATCCGGTATCCTCCCCAGTCTGCAACAACTCGCACCAATGATGGGCTACCCTCCCCCACCGGGCGGGCTACCATTCGCACAAGACAGCGGTGGATACGCTGCGCCGCGTGACGTGGCGGAGCAAAAGCCCGACGTCGTCGCGTACTTCGGTGACTTCGCGATCCGGGAGAGTTCGTGCTGCACGGGCGCGATCTCCGGCTCGACGTTCCTGCAGCCGTCCGTGATCGAACACAACGGCAAGAAAGTGCTCGTCTTTGTCTTCTCTGTGAGTGCCCCCTCCCCCCTCCCCATCCTTACCGCACATCGCCCACGGGCAGTAATCTCGGCGGGGAAGGTGAGAGCTGACTGT
Organism: Trametes elegans; assembly: GCA_022606155.1. NCBI lineage: Eukaryota > Fungi > Basidiomycota > Agaricomycetes > Polyporales > Polyporaceae > Trametes > Trametes elegans. The sequence goes on along the minus strand of JABYQO010000035.1, from coordinate 246,637 downwards.
GCACCTGTGCGGAAGGACCTGGCGGTAAAGCTGGAGGGCACGTTCGTGTTGCGCTACCGCACGCTGAACGTGTACTCGCAGTGCGCGGGCCACAAGCGCCGCCCCATCCTCGCCGAGTGCTACGGCGGCCCGTTCGACATCTACTCCACGAAGGATTTCCCCGGCCTCCGCCCGTCCACGGACCTCACCAAGGCACGTCCCCCGCGCTCTCTCTGCTACCCAGGTGCGAGGCACACATCGGACTGGCGCTGATACCCCCGCCTCGCCACGGCGCACGCAGCACCTCGCGCTGTACGGCGTGCGCGTGCACATCCGCGAGCACGAGCGCAAGCGGCGCAAGCAGCCCGATGCGGCCGGCACCGCGGACCACGGCACCGCGGGCGCGGGCGGGAGCCCCACGAGCGTCGGCCACGTCGGGCGAGCCGGCGCGGGCGGGGGCTCGCCGGAGTCGTACGCGTCGTCGTCCTCGCAGGCAGAGTCGACCCGTCCCATATCCAGAGTGCCGTACTGGGGCGGAGGCGGTGGGGGCAGTGGCGGCGGGGTGCGCGCGCCTGGTGCGGCGGAGTGGATAGGCTCTGGTGCGGCGGTGTCGCGCGGAGAGAGTTATGGGTGTGGGAGGGGATAGATGCGGTTTGGGGGTGATTGACGTGGGGTGCTGCTTGATTTTTACCGGCGAAGATGAGCTTGAGGTCGCACGAGAGTTATTGGACCTGGCGTCTGCGGTGCAGACACCGTGCGCGGTGCATGTAGCTGTATCCGATGCTTCCGAGTTGTCAGCAGAGTCTCGAAACCCAGCTATGTTTTGTCACCACTTTATATATCGTTCTGTCGCAGCTTGGTAATCTATGTCAACAGTTGTGCACGTTACGAAGAGCGTCCTCACTATGCTATGATGATAGCAATTGCCGTCAGTGGTTCCGGAGAAGCGCAGAAGCGCTAGACGGTACTACACACGTCCAAAAAAGGAGATCAATACAGTTCGTGGCGCGCGTTGTGTAGGCGCCCGTATCCGAAGTTGTTGTCCTCCCTCGTGTTGTGAAGCACGCGACTGGCAACTTCTACGAAAAACCGCATTTACAAGGCTCAGCCTTCTCACCCATACTTTTCTGATATTGCGGGCCTGCAGAGCGCCCACTCCCGGCAGGCGGGCAAGTTGCTGCCGGCGGTGAGCCTGAGAAGCGACCAATACTCAGCAAAGACACACGAGCGTACGCGAGACCGGACGGGCGAGAGGCATCGTTGTGCTGGTGCGTCACTTGCATGACAGCGTAACATGTTTGGCGGCTGGCCAGGCCGGCTGTACAACGTATGATGGCCATACAGTCACTAGCACCAGTCATGCTGCAGCCAAGTCGGCCACCTGCCAGTAGCAGCTCCGCAGTCCCGCGCAGGCGAGTCATCATGCCGCGTTCTTCGGACTGTTGCACACCACCGTACAGCTACCTGTGCTGTTTAACCGGTGATTTTGGAAGCGAGCGGAAGCTCCGCCGCGTCGGGATGGACCTACAACACATCGCCGCGTGATTCGCTACTTGGCGAGTCTAGTAGCCATCCTCGGGAGTGATGTTGTCAGAGGTAAGCATATACCGAATGATGTTTAGGTTCAGACTCACCATGCCAGCGTGGACGTCAAAGCGGTACGATGTATGTGATGCATAGAGCAGTTGAAGGTGATTCAGCACTCATTGCAACTGTGTCTTCTGCTCCAGCTCTGCTCCAAAGGCCAGCTGATCCACACACTATCTTCGCCATCCGCCATCAGATGTGCTCGGACTTGGCCGAGGACGTTCCCGGCCCAGCGTTCAGACCGCCGCGCGTTGATGGCACGCACGGCGGAGAGCAAGTTCCCATGACAGTGCTTCTTGGACGATCCCACGCGCTCCCGAAGTCCTTGGGCGATCGCACCGGCCGATGGTCACGCATCGGCTGTCATGGGCCCTGACTGAAGCGGAGGCTGTTGTGCGACTCCCACCGGTTATATCTATCGCGCCGCAGGCGAACGCTAGCACTTAAAGGCGGGAACACGCCAGGCTACAGCACATCTTCGACGCAGCGAGTTGCGAGAACATGATTTGGCAGGCTATCCTCATCCTCAGCGCGGCAGGGCTGTTGTGGAAGTTGTTCGGGGGGCTCCTCGTAAGGAGCGACATGGATAACTTGCCCGGGCCGCCGTCTCCTTCGTTCCTCTATGGTGTGTACGATCGATGTTGCCTGGCGGAGTATCTTGCTCACTTGTGGGGCAGGCCACCTGAAGCAACTATACAGCCGCCAGTCGTTGGGCTTTCATCAGAGTCTGGGCGACAAATACGGCCCGGTCGTGCGTTTGCGCTCAAAGTTCGGGGTGAGTCCCTCTAGGCCCGTGGAAGACACGGAGAACCCATACTGACTTGCGCCCATCATGAGCGCAATCTCCTGTACACATATGACCCCAAGGCGATGCTTCACATTGCTGTGAAGGATCAAGACATATTCCAGGAGGCCAAGTGGTTCACCTCGTGAGTTTGTGCATCTGAGACGGCGCGGCTCAGAATGCATACTGAACGGGCATCCCAGCACAGTTCTGGTACTCTTCGGAAATGGCCTGTTCGCCACGCTAGGTGCGCGTTCAAACTCTCCTAGCCGCATACCTTCAACTCGACTCGCTATGTTTTGAAACACAGGCGACCACCACCGCAAGCAGCGCAAGATGCTCAACCCGGTCTTCTCGATCAATCACATGCGCCATATGACCCCGATATTCTACAACGTGGGCCACAAGGTATGAGTTTCATCCAACAATCATCGTCTGTTTCGCGTCCAGTCTCACGTCTATATCTCGCTTCAGCTCTGCACCGCAATCGAAAGCCGGGTGAGCAACGGAGCCACAGAGGTCGACATGGTCGGCTGGATGGGCCGCACCGCACTCGAACTGATGGGTCAGGCCGGCCTCGGATGCTCGTTCGACCCGCTCGTGCGAGATGTGACGGACGAGTTTGGCGAGGCGCTTAAAGACCTCATGTGCGTCCTCCTCCCACCACCACCACCACCACCACCACCACCACCTCTCGCGAGCTCCGCTATGGACGTGGATAGGCGCTGACGCGCCCACGCAGGCCCGCACTGGCGGGGATGCACGGCCTGCAGCAGTACCTGCCACTCTTCGAGGCGATCGTGCCCGCGCGCTGGCGGCGGTTCGTCGCGGAGCGCGTGCCGTTTGGGCCGCTGCAGCGCATGATCCACGACGTCGACGTCCTGCACCGGCGCTCGGTCGAGATCCTCACGGAGAAGAGGCGGGCGCTGGCCGCGGGGGACGAGGCGCTCAAGCAGCAGGTTGGGGAGGGCAAGGACCTGATGAGCATCCTGCGTGAGTGCGACCTCCGAGTGGTCTGTTAATGAGTGTTGATTGACGGTGATATGCTTGGCGATGCCGGGGTCAGTGAAAGCGAACATGGTCGCAGCCGAGGAGGACAAGTTGGACGACGACGAGCTCATCGGACAGATGTCGTGCGTACTCTCCTCGGTGGTCGGACAGATGCAGCGGGCGCGCACTGACGGGTGTCTAGGACACTGACTTTCGCGGCGATGGACACGACGTCGAACGCGCTCTCGTTCACGCTCTGGAGGCTTGCGCAGAACCAGGAGGTGCAGGATAAGCTCCGGCGCGAGATCATGGAGGCCAAGGAGGCGAGCGGCGGCGACATCCCCTATGACGACCTCGTTGCGCTTCCCTACCTGGACGCCGTCTGCCGGGAGACCCTCCGGCTGTGAGTGCCCCTTCCCACCGCCTCGGCCTTCATCCACGAACGCTCGCTCACACACACGTCTATCCAGCCACGTCCCCGCCCCGTTCCGCTTTCGCGAGTACGTCTCTACCCTACACTCCAGTAAGTCGCGCGCATTGACGGCGAGGCGGCAGGGCGCGCAAAGACACGGTGCTCCCGCTGTCCGAGCCCGTGCGCGGGCTGGACGGGAAGCTGATGCACCAGATCCACGTCCCGAAGGACACGTCCGTCTTCGTCGGCATCGCCGCGTCGAACACGAACAAGGCGCTCTGGGGCGAGGACGCATACGAGTGGAGGCCCGAGCGCTGGCTCGAGCCCCTCCCCGAGACCGTCCTGGACGCCAAGGTTCCCGGGGTGTACGCCAACTTGTGAGCACTCTTTCCGATGGGGATGTACCAGTGGGAGAGAATATGCGAGGTGCTCATGATCGTCGTGTGCGGTACAGGATGACGTTCTGGGGCGGCGGACGCGCTTGCATGTGCGTGTTCGTCTCTTTGCGGCATGGTGGCGTATGATCTGAGTGCTCACGGCTTCAACCCACCCTGCAGCGGCTTCAAATTCTCCCAGCTCGAGATGAGTGAGTATATGCGTGTTCATCGGAACGCGGGATAGCGCTGACCTGGGACGAAACAGAGGTGGTCCTGGCGGTCCTGTTTACCACATTCAAGTTCGAGCTCACCAAGAAGCCCATCTACTGGAACATGGCCGGCGTCATGTACCCGTCCGTCGACCCCAGTGGCGAAAGTCCCGAGCTGCCTCTCAAGGTCGAACACATCATGAAAGCCAAGGCCTAGTCTGTCGGCGCCTGCTAGGATAAACGCTGCAATTATAAGTAGTCCAGCTTGTTTCGACTGATGGAGCTCCAATCTGTCGTGTGTGGTATTGGTCGTGAACGACTGGCGCGTGATCTATGTACAAATGATTGCCTGCTAATGGCTCATCGGGCCCAACGGGATACCGCTCCGAGAGGGCGATGTATCGTAGCCCAGTAAGTGATATCGATCGACGTGCGAACGACTGACCCAGTAGTCAGTGGCGCAAATACAACCGCGCGGTGAGATGGCGTCCTCCGACTGAAGCGACTCAAGCTTCTTGCCAAGACTCGACGGGGAAACGTCTGCTGGGAAACGATGCAACACGGAGATCGCAAGAAGCCCATGGCATGCCTAGCCGAGTGCACACCTAGATCGTCCTGCAATGGCTATCGGAGGGGACGTATGTGAACGGGCACATCGGTCACCGGTGATCCAGGAGCATGATGATCGCCGTCGTGCCAAATCCCAACACCGTACCACTCGGGTGTTTGTCTCCCACTCATCTCCCTCCAAATCCCATCTCCCGCCTCCCGATCCCGGATCTCTGGCCTGTCGAGTGGCAGGCGCTATGAATTGGTCACATAGTGCATGAGGTGCTGGCGCAAGCGCGAGTTTCTGGCAGTGTTTATACAAGCTGATGCCCATCCTCCAAACAGCCCGACGCAGTCAAGGATCGAGATCGACCATGTCACTCACGTACTTCTTGTCGATCACATATTCGTCTGGGATCAGCGTCCCGCGCTCCAAGTCGGAGTGTGCCCAGTCGAACTCCGAGTCGGGTTCCCAGCCCTCCTCCCGCATGCGTCTGCGGAACAGGTTCCGTAGCAGCTCGTAGTTGGGCTGTTGGCCGAACGGCAGCCCAGTGACGTGGGCGTGGTACTCGGAGAACTCCGGAGGTAGTTTTGCGAGGAATTCGAGAAAGACGGTGCCAGCCTTGATCTCGCTGACGCGCTGTTCCCAATCCTCTCCATCCGGGAAGTGCTGACCGCGCCAGGGAAGGGTGCCGTGGTAGAGATCGAGCAGGACATACAGCAGGGACTCCACGTCGTCCCGTCGAGATACCTCTGGGCGTTACGACGGTGGTGAGCATTCCGAAATGCAGGGAGGAAGGTCCACAGACCGGTTCTCGCGTGTGCCGCCACGCTGGCGTATTGAGGCGTACCCACAGTGTGGCGGGGGTTAGTGGCGGGAACATGCGTGTTGGTGTCAGGGTCGATGTATAGTCTGGCATGCCCGAAGTCGAGCAGGTAAGCGACATTGGCGTTTTTGCCCACGCCCATCGCGATGTTCTGCGGCTTCAGGTCGCAGACTATCACACCTCGCGAATGCACGAACTCCAGGCTTGACAACTAATGCGGGGTAAGCCGTCAGCGATGTCCGCAAGTACCTGTAAAACGGATCCACCATGCTGTACTTACCAGCTGTTCTGCGAGCATACAGATCGTACGCAGGGTGAAGGATCCTCTGCAGAACCGCTGAAGCGCGCCCAGGTTAGGCCCGAGTCTGTCCAGGATGAGGACGGCGTGATTTCCATCTCGCCCCGACCAGTGCACTGAAGGTATCCCCAAAGGCGGATTAGTAAGCAGCTTGTATATCGCTACTTCGTATTCCAGGAATGGTCGTCTGCCTTCTTCTGCAGGTAACGACTCGATTTTGACGGCCACTTCGGACCCTGTGAGAATATGGAATGCACGAACAACGCAGCCTAAAAAATGCGTCGACTGTCAGACGAGGTAGAGGTAACAGCACATGACTCACCATTTTCCCCTTCGCCAAGCAGATGGGTGGCTTGGTAGGTCCCGCAGATAGTGAACGACCAGATGTAGTGCTCCCCGATCCGTTGTCTCGCACGCGGTGCGGAAGCTTTCCTACTTTCCTCCGCAGCTTCCATAAAATGCTTTCAAAACGTACAGTGCTGGCTGTGTTCTCTTAGTAGGGTGGGCGTACCGGATGCGTATGAGGGTTCTGGCGGCGGGACGTAAGAGACTTACTCCCTGTTTGGGCGTTCGCCTCAAACGCCACAAAGCTCCTGACCAAATACTCACCAACAGACCCTGCCTTCCTCTTCGACGTCGACGTGCGACGGAATGGATTCACGACCACTGGTTCCGTTCATTGAGCAGTGCTACATATACACTGAATCCCTAATTTCATGCCAGTGAATACCGAAGGTCCATTAGACGAGCACGTGTGCCAGTGAGTGTATCGCCCAAACTCGACTCGCAACAATACAAGTAGCTATAGTGCTCCGTAGTGCACCATAGACCTAGCGTCACACTGATAGTACAACGTTTAGTCTGAATGAATTGACAAAGACGGGTCCATTGAACGACGACGCCAAATTTTCAGCTGGTAGCATAATCGCAAGAGGCAGTTCACTGTCACCGACGGAACGGGCCCCGCCTCGCCGCACCCACAATGAAGTCGACGCCAGCCTCCAGGTTCCCCGGCCTCTGCACGAGCGTTGCGGCATGTCCGTGGGCAAGCTCTGGAGCGAACATCCGCCCGATCCCTGAAATGACGACGAGGATCTCTTCGTCTCGCACCCCAGGGACGAGGCGCCTCCACTGCTGCAGGAAGGCATCAAAGGCCCCGTCCAGTATGGCGAGATGTGGTGGGGCAGCAGCCGCGCCGATGCGCACTGCGTCAGACTGAGTGAGGGATGATAGAGGGCCGGCGCGCAAGAGGTGGTCCATCGTCGTACGGGAGTGCGGCGGCAAGATGAACTGAGCGTGTGCCCACGTTGCGCGAGGACGTCCATTGCCCGTGGAACGTCGGGATACAGAGGAGGCGAGAGGATGGTCTGGGCGGCGATCAAAACTAGTCCAGCACGCTTCCCCGGTGGGATGCTGATCATGGCTGCGAGTTCCGTCAGCGCGGACGTGACGATAGTTGCCAGTGAGCTTGAACGTTCCAAGTGGTAGTAGGCATGATGAGCCTATGTTTCGATGCACAGAGTGAGAAGGTCGCCAACATCTGGGGAGAACGCTGACGAAGTCACCAGTTCCCGTCGCATCGCTCCTTCACGGTCCTGAAGGGCTATTCGTGTCAGGTACGGATGGTTGAAATATTGAGCAAGCGGGGTGCGCACCAGAATCACTCCGAAGATGCCCGAGGCAACGATCCGGATATGGCTTAGAGGTACAACTGGATACTCGAACATCAACTTTGGCAAAGCGAACCGCAGATAGCAGGTGTCGTCATGGTCAATCCGGAAGGATGAGCCCTGTAATCCCACCAAACTCTACGCGCTTGCGCGTAGCTCCGGGATGCGGACGAGGGATCGCGGCTGTGGGACGAGTTTTTCTGTCGCAGAGGGGTGACGTGCTCGTACAACTTTTGCAAGCCTCTCTATGTACATGGACAGGCACTACCAGCATGGACCGATCGTAGGACCTTGCTGGCTTCACCATGACTTCAGGTCGTGTAGACGAGGGCGGGAAGGTAGGTCGCGTAGACGAGAGTGGGCAGGTATATCACGCAACCCCGACACACGGCGCTGAAGCTCATACCAGAGGTCCTCTAGGCTGTCTACTGTCAATGAGGGCGTGGGGTCAGCCTCCTTACCTCCTACGAAGAAGTCAACGTTCGCTTCCACATTCCCCGGGCGCTTCACCAGCACGGTTGGATGATTGCGAGCAATTGCGGGGGCGAGTATCCGACCGATCCCGGCGCTCACGACGAGAATCTCGTCGCAATGTACCCCTGGTACGATCGTTCCGCACTGCTGCAGCAGGGCTTGGAAGACGAGGGGAGAAGAGGCGTAGTGTGGCGGGCACGCGGCAGGGCAGACGTGCACCGCAGCAAACTCGGTTGGCAACGAGCCGTGGAGGTGCTCAAGGGTCGTGCCTGAGTAGGGCGGGATACACACTAGTGTGTATCCGCGGCGTGTTAGGAGAGAAAGTGTTCTTGTCGCGTCAGGGTATAGCGGCGGAGAGAGGATAGCGGTGGTGGAGCGGCTGATGAGTGTAGGACGTTTGTCTTCTGGTATACCCACCAACCGGGCCAGTTCGCCGAGGGCGGACACGACGACAACTGGCAAAGACTTAGCGGAACTGGTGTGTCCATAGGCGAGGTGAGCCTCTGTCTCTACATATAGAGCAGTGAGGTCACGGATATGTGGCGCGAATGGAGCCCACGAGCCGAGTGCGTGCCGTATCGCCCCTTGGCGATCCTGTCATGAAGACGGGAATCAACACCAAGTGTCAAGCATGGTCATGAGTTGAATGAAATGCACATACAAGGACGACCCCGAACAAGTCAAAGGCGACCACCTTCGTTCGTCCTATGGGAATGCGAGGATACTCAAACCGCAACTTAGGGAACGCAAAGGGTAGGTAGAGGGTTTCTGTTGCTTGCGTTTTGAAGAACGCGCTCTGCATCTCAGCTACAGCCTTTGCGCTGGAATGAAGAGCGGGACTAAGCCGAGGAACGCCTTCAGAGGGTGCAGTGGGAGCAGTCTTGATGTGAGCAGGGTGCGGAGGGCGTGCCTGGAGCACAATTCAGTCTTCACTCTACTGCGGTACAACCACAAGGGCACACCTCCCGCACTTCTTGTACCCAGATGATGGTGGCTTCAACCCCTTGCCACCTATAGTCGATGCATATCCTGAGTTTGGTTGTCAGCGAGGCTACCTCAATGGTGCCGGATCCGACGTACTGCTTGTATAGCAGGATCTCCTCGTAGATCGTTGATGGTACCTCGGGAAACGAGATTGTCTTCGTAGGCTCGAAGTTGAACGCATACGACCGGGGGTTGTGCAGTTCACCGAAGAAGTACGTTGGGTCTGTACGAGTTCTCCGACGCGGCAACCGACACTCCGTCTGACCAGCCCGTTCGTCATCTGGCATTGGTCTGCGGTAGATTCTGTGGCCCTCGTTCTCATGCACCAGAGCGAGCCGGTGAGCCTCGTTGGCGGTGTCGATAAAGCGGGCCATACTCTCCTTCTCCAGCACTAGGGTAAACTCATGTATGGCGAACAAGAAGAGCATGTTGATGCGTAGACTCGGAACTGTGTGTATGTATACCGGACGGTGTAGCGCGTGATCCAATGTTGGGATAGGCGGCCAGACCGTCAGCTGCGCACCAGGATTGAATTCGACCTGGGACTGCAGCGAATATTTGGGCCCAATCGTCATCGAAGCCTCCGCAAAGGGGTAAGGAGAGGGTTCGTTAGATAGAACGAACAGTTGCCGAGGTGCAGGGTCCTCCTCAGAAGCATAATGCGAATTGTGCGCGCGCAGTGCCCAGAACGACTTTGTCGGGATCCTGGCAGCTGTTTCGCGTCCGGTCTCGGGGAGCCAGTAGGACGAGACGCGGGGATTGAAACGCGCTTGAACAAGGGTGTTCATCAGGTTAGACATGGCAGCATAGATCAACTGTCGATGAGCGGCACCGAAGTGGCCGATGCGGTGAAGACGTGGTCGTGGTGGCCTAACACTGTGCGCCCCAAAGACCGGGATCGGGGCGAAGAAGGATGGGGAAAAGCCCGTTCCACCGTGTTAATTGGTGGGAAGTTGAGGGTGGTGATAACAGAGGGGAAAGGTCCGAGGTACGAATTCGCGATGTTTCATGTGGAAATAATCAACTGCGTGGGCGTTTGTCACAAAAGGTAGAATCTGCGATGTAGCTTGGGATATATAGGCTGCTTATTCTACCATCATTTTACCCCATTCACCACTATACGTACTGTGCGCGCATGCGCGCATATAGTACTAGAAAAGCACACACACATCCATATGTACACGGCATCGCTGAATAAAAGGGGCAACCACCACGCGTACGTATACGACCAATGTTAACGCTGCCTCGGAGCAGCAGCTGTAACGCGAGTCCGAGAGGAACGAGTACTATAGGAGGCTGGAAGGCGGGAAGCTGGCCATGGAGGCTTGATCATTTACTGAAGGAGCATCCCTCAAGCACACGCGCTCGTTCGAGACCAGCATCGTCTGACATACCCGAGGATTTGTGTGATAAACATAATACGGGAGAACAGGAAACAACGCTACATGGTACATATACCCAATGGGCCATTCTGATGGGCGTCCCGTCAGCCGCAGGCAGTGTAACGGCGCCGCCGTTGCACGAGCCTCAGGTCTCGTCCCGGCGCCTGTGAGGACCCGAATTAGTGTAATGATTGTATCTGTTTGTAGCACGACGAATCTCCCGCCTCGACCAGCTTACGGTACACTCCGCGCCACAAGTATGTAGCTGGAGCTCGTCACATATACTCTGGCCCTCGCCGTCCTGTACCCTCGTCGAACCAACGCCGTTCCTTCACGCACCTGGCCTTCCGCCCGCTTCATCTCGCTCCGCCCATTCGAGCTCGGTTTTCATCGTAACGCGCTCGCCCTCTCGCGCTCGCGCTCGCCCTCTCGCGCTCGCGCTCGCCCTCTCGCGCTCGCGCTCGCCCTCTCGCGCTCGCGCTCGCCTCGCCCTCGACGCGTGCCGTTACAGTTTGGTTCGACCGCCAAACCCCTATCTGGACAACTTGCCCTAGGTCGTTCTCCTCAGGTTTTAGGATTCGCTTCTGGACGACCGGTATCTTTCTTGCCATCGACTCTCTCGTTGAGCGCCAAAAGCGCTCGTATTCTACTGACAACATAGTTTCTAGCTTATGTCTTTCTCAGGTACATTCGACGCCTCCGGGATGGAATCCTGGGGCGACCCGTCATCTGCAGGGCTCCCCTCAGAGCCCAGCGCGTCCTCCTCGGGCGTTATGGACGACAACTCACAGCCCGGCGCGGTCCCTCAAGTGGGGCCTCAACCCGCCGCTCCTGGCGCCCCCGATCTGTCTGACATAGTAGCCATGCGGCAGCTTCTCGAGTCCGTTGTGGCTCTCGGACAATCGACGGCGACCCAGCAGGAGATGCAACGACTCCAAGGCCGCGCCCTCGAGATCCTCGTCGACCGCCTTGAACGCAACCCCGTACCCCCTAACCCGACAGCGACTTGGACGACGCCTCCTGCACCGAACGGCCCCTCCGTCAAGGCACCAGACCCGAGGAAGTTTACGGGCAAGGCGTCAGAAGTGGAACCATTCCTGCGCGAAGTCGAGGCTGTCATCTCGCTACAGCCCGGGTTACGTACAGACTCAGCTAAGTGTACATACTTTTCTCTATTCCTCGGCGATGGCAGCCCCCAGTCTTGGTTCACGGCACTACGCTTGAAGCAGCCTGAGCTGATGCACAACTGGCCGGTCCTCGTCGCCGCTTTCCGTAAGCGCTTCGAGGACCCAGACCTCGTTATGAAGTGTCTGCACAAGCTCGAGAGCTTAACACAGACGGGTTCTGCAGCTGCCTACGCCAACCAGTTCGAGGAGTATTTAAGCTACCTCGACTGGACGCCAAAGATGGCGATCACGCAGTTTGACCGGGGTCTCAAGCCCGAGTTGCTGCTAACTCTGGTTACCAAGGATCGGCCTGCCACTCTGACGGAGTGGATTCCGATCGTCGTGGACGCTGACAACAAGCTCCACAACCTCCAAGTTGAGGCGCGCCGACGCGGCAAACAGCCGTCGAAGCCGCCCTTGCAACCGTCCCGTTCTACTGATCGCTCTACTACTTCCCGCACAGTCACCACTACCACCTCTGCCGCCTCCTCGTCAGCCCCGTCCGCTTCGTCCGCGTCCAATGACGTTGTACCAATGGAGGTCGACGCCATCAAGCACGGGAAGCTCACGGCCTCTGAGCGAGAGCGGCGCCGCAAAGAAGGTCTATGCTTCTATTGCGGCCAAGGTAAGCACCGTATCTCTGACTGCCCGAACATGTCCGAGGCTGCGAAGAAGAACCGCAAGGCTGCTCCCGCTTCGGGAAAAGCCTAGCCGGGGACTCTGACGCAGTCCCAGAGCCCCCGGCACCACAAGGGACTCAGGCACCCGCGCCTGGGGCTCCGTCACACGTCCGTCTTAACAACGGCGTGTGGACACCTCGGCCTGCTGGCGCTCCCAGATATCGTCTCTTGTCTCACGTTCATACGTCTCAGTCTTCATCAGAACATTTTTTTATTTCTATATCTCTCGAGTTCCCCAACAGAAAACCCATTCGGACGTACACTCTCGTGGACTGCGGAGCAACAGCGTCTTGTATTTCTTATGCGTTCGCAAACCGATATGGACTTCCCCGCCGTCTGAAGAACGAGCCTGTACCAATAACTGCAGTAGACGACCGCCCGATCGCGACGGGTCTGGTCACTCACGACGTTATCACGTCACTTTGTTTACAGGACCATGCAGAGATGATTGCCCTCGGCATCGTCTCTGTACCCTACCCTGTCATTCTGGGTATGGACTGGCTTCAACGCCACAACCCCTCGATCGACTGGGTAAAGCGCAAGCTCGCGCTCTCGTGCTGTGGCGCGAACCCGTCGTTTCCTGTGTCGGCACTGGGAAAAGGCCGAGGCCTTGCACCTTCGCCGTCTTTCGTTTCCTCCCTCCATTCCTGCGCTACGACAACGGTCGGTCTAGGCTTAGGTCTTAACGGCCATGTCCTCTCGCCCTCGCACCCCGACACCATCACGCGCTCTGATCAAGCGACGTGCGCGCCTCATGTCCGAGGCGTCTCGTACCTGACCTCTTCGACACTCCCCTGGCATGCCCCTCGACTCTCACTCCCCTCGCTCCCTCGTCCCTCGTCCCCTCGCTCTTCGTTCGTGTCCGACATTGGCCGAGGCCAAATTGGTACACCACCTCCTGCTCCTCTCTCGTTTCCGCCCCCGCTTCCTGCGCAACCCGAATCCTCATCCAGCACTCCCTCCCTCAATATCTCGTTCATCAACTCCGCGCGCTTCCGCAAGTACGCGTGCAATAATTCCTCCGCTCTCATCTGGTATCATCCGTTCGGCACCCCTGGCTACACCATTGCCGCCGCTTCCTTAGCTGCAGCCTCGGTGCCTCTCGACTCGACATCACCATCTCCATCTCCCCCTTTGCTGTCGCCTTCACCCGAGCCGCCGCCATTGGAGGACTACCTCCGCTACGTCCCGGAGAAGTACCACGACTTCGCTTCGGTCTTCTCCCCCGTCGAAGTTGAGAGCCTTCCTCCGCATCGCCCTGGCTTTGACGCAGCGATCGAGCTCGAAGACGGCAAAGCTCCCCCGTTCGGCCCGCTCTACCACCTCTCTCAGCATGAGCGCAAAGTCCTCTTCGACTATGTCGAGACAAACCTCCGGAAGGGCTTCATCCGCCGCTCTACCTCTCCCGCTGCCTCTCCTGTTCTCTTCGTGCGCAAGAAGACTGGCGAGTTACGCTTATGCGTGGACTACCGCGGTCTGAACACCATCACAAAGAAGAACCGCTACCCGCTCCCGCTTGTCGACGACCTCCTCGATCGTGTCCAGGGTTGCAAGGTGTTCTCGGTCATAGATCTTAAGAACGCCTTCAACCTCATTCGCATACGCGAGGGCGACGAGTGGAAGACTGCGTTCCGCACGCATCTCGGACTCTTCGAGTATACGGTCATGCCTTTTGGACTTACTAATGCTCCCGGCATTTTTCAGGCCTTCATCCAAGACACGCTACGCGACCTGCTCGACGTTGTATGCGTGGTATACATCGACGATATACTGATCTTTTCGCGTTCACAGGAAGAGCACGAACACCATGTCCGTCTCGTCCTCGAACGGCTTCGCGCGGCTGGACTCTTTGCCAACGCGAAGAAATGCGTCTTCGAGCAGTCGGAAGTCGAGTACCTCGGCTACCTTCTCAGCTCCGAAGGCATCAAGATGCACCCGCGCAAGCTTGAGACAATCGCCGATTGGCCATTGCCGGCATCCGTCAAGGATGTCCAGTCTTTCCTTGGTTTTACTAACTTTTATCGTCGCTTCATAGACGGCTACGCGCGGATTGTCCTCCCGTTCAACGCGCTCACCCGGAAAGACAAGCGCGCTGAGCCATTCGCGCTCACACCGGCAGCTGTCGACGCGTTCAACACGCTGAAGCACGCCTTCACATCTTCTCCCGTCCTGCTCCATTTTGACCCTTCTCTTCCATCTACTCTCGCTACTGATGCTTCAGATTTCGCTATTGCAGGTGTCCTTCATCAGCCAGACGCCGACGGCTTCCTCCACCCCGTTGCTTACTTCTCACGTAAGCTCTCCCCTGCGGAGATCAACTACGAGGTGTACGACAAGGAGCTGCTCGCAATCGTCGAATCCTTCCGCGACATGCGCGCCTGGCTCATCGGTACGGACCTTCCTGTTTCTGTTGTCTCTGATCATAAAAACCTCGAGTATTTTATGACGTCGCGTGTTCTTAACCGACGTCAAGCTCGTTGGTCTATGTTTCTGTCTGAGTTCAACTTTCGTTTAGACTACGCTCCCGGGTTGAAGAACCCCGCGGATGCGCCCTCGAGGCGTGCCGACTTCGCGCCTCGAGAGGGGGATGACGTCCTCCGTGCGAACGAAAAAGTCCTACTGACACCTTTGCACACACAGAGACTTTTTAGCACTCCGTCGGCAGTTCATGTCAATGCCCTCACCACCCTCTCGCTCGACAACTCCGAGTTTGCGGAGCGTTACAAGGCGGCCGTTCGTTCGGACGTTACGTGGCGTAATGCTATAGCTCGGGGTGACGAGTCCTTCAAGCTTGACGGCAATCTGGTCTTTCATCAAGGCCGGTTGTACGTTCCGCCCTCAATGCGCCACGACATTCTGCGCTCCCGTCATGACTCCCCACTTTCTGGTCATCCGGGTCGCGCACGGACACTCGCGTTAGTCCAGCGTGACTACTCATGGCCTGGCATGGTGACGTTCGTGCGCAACTATGTCCGCGCATGCGACGTCTGCGGTAGGATTAAGACGCCTCGCCACAAGCCGTTCGGTCTCCTCCAGCCTCTCGAGATCCCGGACCGCCCTTGGCGTTCGATCACCATGGACAACATCGTCAAGCTCCCTCTCTCGCATGGCTACGACTCGATCTGGGTCGTCTGTGATCGGCTCACACGCTATGCGCACTTCACACCATGCAATGAGTCCCTTGATGCTCCAGGACTTGCGTGGCTATTTCTCGACCGCATTTTCCGTTACCACGGACTCCCCGAGTCCATCGTCTCGGACCGCGGTTCGACTTTCGTCTCTTCATTCTGGAAAGAACTAACTGCTTTGCTCCGAGTTCAACTTAGGCACTCGACCGCATATCATCCTCAGACGGATGGCCTTACGGAGCGTACTAATCAAACACTCGAAGCGTACCTTCGCGCCTACGTCTCGTATCAACAGGATGATTGGGTCGACTACCTCCCTCTTGCCGAGTTCGCATTCAATAACCACGTGAACTCGTCAACGAAGCAAACTCCATTCTTCGCCACCTACGGCTACCACCCGACATTCGAGCCTCGACTCACTGACTCGCCGGTCCCGGCTGCCGCTGATTTGGTTTCGCGTCTGGAGCGCCTTCATGGCGAGCTGCGCGCGGAGCTCAAGGAAGCTCAAGCACACCAGGCTCAGTATTACAACGAGCGAGTCTCCGAAGCGCCGCGTTTCGAGCGCGACCAGCTCGTTTGGTTGCTGCGGCGCCATATCAAGACCACCCGTCCGTCTGACAAGCTCGACCACCGTCGTCTCGGCCCTTTTCCTATCGACTACCCCATCTCCGACACTGCCTACAAGCTTCGCCTTCCCCCATATCTCTCTCGACTCCATCCTGTCTTTCACGTCTCCCTTCTCGAACCCTATCACGATCCCTCCGAATTCCACCCTCATGCTTCTCCTGTTCCCTTCCAGATCTCCGACGACTCCTCCCCTTCCTCGACTATCCAGGCCATCCTCGATTGCCGCAAGCTCGGCCAGCGTTACGAGTACTTCGTGCGCTGGAAGGGCCTGTCCCCCGAAGAGGACTCCTGGGTTCCTCTCTCCGACATCCCTACCTCCACCAACGAGATGATCGAGCGTTTCCATCGCCGTCATCCTCGTGCCCCTCATCCTCCTCGCTCCGTCTTCCACCGCTCCGCTCAGACCATCTTTGAGACTAACCACAATTCTATTTCCCCTTCTTCTAATGTACAGGTTTCCATTCGGCCCGCATCCGCGCCCTCCTTGTCCGCTGCCTCCGAACCCGTGCCCGCCGTCGATCCCGTCGTGCCCGCTCGCCCCGCTGTCCCATCTGCCGCTCCTCGTCCTCCGTCGCCTCCGCCCTCTCGCGTCAATCCGCGTGTCGAGTACACGCCGCCGTCTTCGACCACGCTCCGTTCCGGGCGTGTGTCGCGACCGCCGCCTCGTCCTGACGCGTGACGTCCGGGTGATGAGACCGGAGTCGCATTTGCGTGGGCGAGGTCGCGCGTTCCGTTCCGAGGTGCCGCCTATCGCTGGGGACTCGAGCGGAGCGTCGCGCTCTCTTCAAGGCAGCCCGTGGCGTTGCGAGTGTCGCCAGTTGCTGGGGCTCGCGCCGCCGCGTCGCGCTCGCCCTTGAGGAGGAGGTAGTGTAACGGCGCCGCCGTTGCACGAGCCTCAGGTCTCGTCCCGGCGCCTGTGAGGACCCGAATTAGTGTAATGATTGTATCTGTTTGTAGCACGACGAATCTCCCGCCTCGACCAGCGTACGGTACACTCCGCGCCACAAGTATGTAGCTGGAGCTCGTCACATATACTCTGGCCCTCGCCGTCCTGTACCCTCGTCGAACCAACGCCGTTCCTTCACGCACCTGGCCTTCCGCCCGCTTCATCTCGCTCCGCCCGTTCGAGCTCGGTTTTCATCGTAACGCGCTCGCCCTCTCGCGCTCGCGCTCGCCTCGCCCTCGACGCGTGCCGTTACACTGCACTTCACGTGCCTGCTGCAAGAAAGAATCGTGTGTGCGGAGGGGGAGAGAACTCGGGTCATATCTTTTGTGTATGGTGGTGTCAATACCAGAGAGGACAGTTGGGTGCCGACTGCGGTCGAGTGGGACATAGTGGGTGGGTTGTCGAGAGTCCGGAGGGCGGATGCCATGAATGGAACACATCCGGCAAGGACAGAAGCCATTGTGCCCTTTCATACGCATAACCATCGAGATTGCGGGGATGTCGCCAAAGACCAGGATGAGGTACGCACGGAGAGCAAAGAACGAGTCCGTCAGAACATCGTATGCATGAACACCGGCACACAGATGGAGGAGTTCCTGAATTACAGGCCAAGCAAAGGAGTCGAAGTCTGCCGGCTTCTTTGGTCCAGGAATGACACCAAGGGGGAGTATGTGCTCAAGGTGAAAGCGGATTTCTGGGGGCAAGTTGTAGTTGAACATGATGAGCGGCCATGCAGTCTTTTGCCGCCTGCGGTGAGGTGCGAAACCATCAGTGGAGAGTCCGAGGGCAATGTCACGTGGATCGTCAAAGAACTTGTGGGGAAGCTCCTTGCCCTCCAAGATGACATGCTGATCGAGACGAGAGCGGTAGAGCAAGGAGTCCATGACATCTGTAATGACTCCCTCCAGGTGTTGGTGGTCGTGAGCACGGTAGCGCATGCGTTCTGCGGAAGTTCGGTTGGCGAGCAATGCCTTGAGCCGTGGAATGAGGGGAATGTAGAGAAAGCGGGACTGAGGTTTGCCATTGGCTTTGAGGCGTGGCTCATTACAATGTGGGCAGGCGGAGAGCTCCGAGTGAGGTCCAACAAAGCAAACACATGAATTGACGCAGCAGTCATACAGCTCAGGCTGGATCCCCGAGAGCTGTGTAACACGGGCTTGAATCGTCTTCCAGGTGTCAATACCTGCATCAGGAAATGCAAATGGGAGCTTGGCAAATGTCCCGCCTGGCATGTGAGTATCAACTTTGAGCGCAAAGGGTCGAAGGAATGCCAGATCTTCATGAGTGATGTTGTCTGCTATCACTCACAAATGAGTCCCGGAAATATGCCGTGCTGTGCATATGGATGGGCACTCACCTGATGTCTGTGTTTTGGACAGAAAGACCTCGGCCAACTTGTAACGGCGCCGCCGTTGCACGAGCCTCAGGTCTCGTCCCGGCGCCTGTGAGGACCCGAATTAGTGTAATGATTGTATCTGTTTGTAGCACGACGAATCTCCCACCTCGACCAGCGTACGGTACACTCCGCGCCACAAGTATGTAGCTGGAGCTCGTCACATATACTCTGGCCCTCGCCGTCCTGTACCCTCGTCGAACCAACGCCGTTCCTTCACGCACCTGGCCTTCCGCCCGCTTCATCTCGCTCTGCCCGTTCGAGCTCGGTTTTCATCGTAACGCGCTCGCCCTCTTGCGCTCGCGCTCGCCTCGCCCTCGACGCGTGCCGTTACAGTTTGGTTCGACCGCCAAACCCCTATCTGGACAACTTGCCCTAGGTCGTTCTCCTCAGGTTTTAGGATTCGCTTCTGGACGACCGGTATCTTTCTTGCCATCGACTCTCTCGTTGAGCGCCAAAAGTGCTCGTATTCTACTGACAACATAGTTTCTAGCTTATGTCTTTCTCAGGTACATTTGACGCCTCCGGGATGGAATCCTGGGGCGACCCGTCATCTGCAGGGCTCCCCTCAGAGCCCAGCGCGTCCTCCTCGGGCGTTATGGACGACAACTCACAGCCCGGCGCGGTCCCTCAAGTGGGGCCTCAACCCGCCGCTCCTGGCGCCCCCGATCTGTCTGACATAGTAGCCATGCGGCAGCTTCTCGAGTCCGTTGTGGCTCTCGGACAATCGACGGCGACCCAGCAGGAGATGCAACGACTCCAAGGCCGCGCCCTCGAGATCCTCGTCGACCGCCTTGAACGCAACCCCGTACCCCCTAACCCGACAGCGACTTGGACGACGCCTCCTGCACCGAACGGCCCCTCCGTCAAGGCACCAGACCCGAGGAAGTTTACGGGCAAGGCGTCAGAAGTGGAACCATTCCTGCGCGAAGTCGAGGCTGTCATCTCGCTACAGCCCGGGTTACGTACAGACTCAGCTAAGTGTACATACTTTTCTCTATTCCTCGGCGATGGCAGCCCCCAGTCTTGGTTCACGGCACTACGCTTGAAGCAGCCTGAGCTGATGCACAACTGGCCGGTCCTCGTCGCCGCTTTCCGTAAGCGCTTCGAGGACCCAGACCTCGTTATGAAGTGTCTGCACAAGCTCGAGAGCTTAACACAGACGGGTTCTGCAGCTGCCTACGCCAACCAGTTCGAGGAGTATTTAAGCTACCTCGACTGGACGCCAAAGATGGCGATCACGCAGTTCGACCGGGGTCTCAAGCCCGAGTTGCTGCTAACTCTGGTTACCAAGGATCGGCCTGCCACTCTGACGGAGTGGATTCCGATCGTCGTGGACGCTGACAACAAGCTCCACAACCTCCAAGTTGAGGCGCGCCGACGCGGCAAACAGCCGTCGAAGCCGCCCTTGCAACCGTCCCGTTCTACTGATCGCTCTACTACTTCCCGCACAGTCACCACTACCACCTCTGCCGCCTCCTCGTCGGCCCCGTCCGCTTCGTCCGCGTCCAATGACGTTGTACCAATGGAGGTCGACGCCATCAAGCACGGGAAGCTCACGGCCTCTGAGCGAGAGCGGCGCCGCAAAGAAGGTCTATGCTTCTATTGCGGCCAAGGTAAGCACCGTATCTCTGACTGCCCGAACATGTCCGAGGCTGCGAAGAAGAACCGCAAGGCTGCTCCCGCTTCGGGAAAAGCCTAGCCGGGGACTCTGACGCAGTCCCAGAGCCCCCGGCACCACAAGGGACTCAGGCACCCGCGCCTGGGGCTCCGTCACACGTCCGTCTTAACAACGGCGTGTGGACACCTCGGCCTGCTGGCGCTCCCAGATATCGTCTCTCGTCTCACGTTCATACGTCTCAGTCTTCATCAGAACATTTTTTTATTTCTATATCTCTCGAGTTCCCCAACAGAAAACCCATTCGGACGTACACTCTCGTGGACTGCGGAGCAACAGCGTCTTGTATTTCTTATGCGTTCGCAAACCGATATGGACTTCCCCGCCGTCTGAAGGACGAGCCTGTACCAATAACTGCAGTAGACGACCGCCCGATCGCGACGGGTCTGGTCACTCACGACGTTATCACGTCACTTTGTTTACAGGACCATGCAGAGATGATTGCCCTCGGCATCGTCTCTGTACCCTACCCTGTCATTCTGGGTATGGACTGGCTTCAACGCCACAACCCCTCGATCGACTGGGTAAAGCGCAAGCTCGCGCTCTCGTGCTGTGGCGCGAACCCGTCGTTTCCTGTGTCGGCACTGGGAAAAGGCCGAGGCCTTGCACCTTTGCCGTCTTTCGTTTCCTCCCTCCATTCCTGCGCTACGACAACGGTCGGTCTAGGCTTAGGTCTTAACGGCCATGTCCTCTCGCCCTCGCACCCCGACACCATCACGCGCTCTGATCAAGCGACGTGCGCGCCTCATGTCCGAGGCGTCTCGTACCTGACCTCTTCGACACTCCCCTGGCATGCCCCTCGACTCTCACTCCCCTCGCTCCCTCGTCCCTCGTCCCCTCGCTCTTCGTTCGTGTCCGACATTGGCCGAGGCCAAATTGGTACACCACCTCCTGCTCCTCTCTCGTTTCCGCCCCCGCTTCCTGCGCAACCCGACTCCTCATCCAGCACTCCCTCCCTCAATATCTCGTTCATCAACTCCGCGCGCTTCCGCAAGTACGCGTGCAATAATTCCTCCGCTCTCATCTGGTATCATCCGTTCGGCACCCCTGGCTACACCATTGCCGCCGCTTCCTTAGCTGCAGCCTCGGTGCCTCTCGACTCGACATCACCATCTCCATCTCCCCCTTTGCTGTCGCCTTCACCCGAGCCGCCGCCATTGGAGGACTACCTCCGCTACGTCCCGGAGAAGTACCACGACTTCGCTTCGGTCTTCTCCCCCGTCGAAGTTGAGAGCCTTCCTCCGCATCGCCCTGGCTTTGACGCAGCGATCGAGCTCGAAGACGGCAAAGCTCCCCCGTTCGGCCCGCTCTACCACCTCTCTCAGCATGAGCGCAAAGTCCTCTTCGACTATGTCGAGACAAACCTCCGGAAGGGCTTCATCCGCCGCTCTACCTCTCCCGCTGCCTCTCCTGTTCTCTTCGTGCGCAAGAAGACTGGCGAGTTACGCTTATGCGTGGACTACCGCGGTCTGAACACCATCACAAAGAAGAACCGCTACCCGCTCCCGCTTGTCGACGACCTCCTCGATCGTGTCCAGGGTTGCAAGGTGTTCTCGGTCATAGATCTTAAGAACGCCTTCAACCTCATTCGCATACGCGAGGGCGACGAGTGGAAGACTGCGTTCCGCACGCATCTCGGACTCTTCGAGTATACGGTCATGCCTTTTGGACTTACTAATGCTCCCGGCATTTTTCAGGCCTTCATCCAAGACACGCTACGCGACCTGCTCGACGTTGTATGCGTGGTATACATCGACGATATACTGATCTTTTCGCGTTCACAGGAAGAGCACGAACACCATGTCCGTCTCGTCCTCGAACGGCTTCGCGCGGCTGGACTCTTTGCCAACGCGAAGAAATGCGTCTTCGAGCAGTCGGAAGTCGAGTACCTCGGCTACCTTCTCAGCTCCGAAGGCATCAAGATGCACCCGCGCAAGCTTGAGACAATCGCCGATTGGCCATTGCCGGCATCCGTCAAGGATGTCCAGTCTTTCCTTGGTTTTACTAACTTTTATCGTCGCTTCATAGACGGCTACGCGCGGATTGTCCTCCCGTTCAACGCGCTCACCCGGAAAGACAAGCGCGCTGAGCCATTCGCGCTCACACCGGCAGCTGTCGACGCGTTCAACACGCTGAAGCACGCCTTCACATCTTCTCCCGTCCTGCTCCATTTTGACCCTTCTCTTCCATCTACTCTCGCTACTGATGCTTCAGATTTCGCTATTGCAGGTGTCCTTCATCAGCCAGACGCCGACGGCTTCCTCCACCCCGTTGCTTACTTCTCACGTAAGCTCTCCCCTGCGGAGATCAACTACGAGGTGTACGACAAGGAGCTGCTCGCAATCGTCGAATCCTTCCGCGACATGCGCGCCTGGCTCATCGGTACGGACCTTCCTGTTTCTGTTGTCTCTGATCATAAAAACCTCGAGTATTTTATGACGTCGCGTGTTCTTAACCGACGTCAAGCTCGTTGGTCTATGTTTCTGTCTGAGTTCAACTTTCGTTTAGACTACGCTCCCGGGTTGAAGAACCCCGCGGATGCGCCCTCGAGGCGTGCCGACTTCGCGCCTCGAGAGGGGGATGACGTCCTCCGTGCGAACGAAAAAGTCCTACTGACACCTTTGCACACACAGAGACTTTTTAGCACTCCGTCGGCAGTTCATGTCAATGCCCTCACCACCCTCTCGCTCGACAACTCCGAGTTTGCGGAGCGTTACAAGGCGGCCGTTCGTTCGGACGTTACGTGGCGTAATGCTATAGCTCGGGGTGACGAGTCCTTCAAGCTTGACGGCAATCTGGTCTTTCATCAAGGCCGGTTGTACGTTCCGCCCTCAATGCGCCACGACATTCTGCGCTCCCGTCATGACTCCCCACTTTCTGGTCATCCGGGTCGCGCACGGACACTCGCGTTAGTCCAGCGTGACTACTCATGGCCTGGCATGGTGACGTTCGTGCGCAACTATGTCCGCGCATGCGACGTCTGCGGTAGGATTAAGACGCCTCGCCACAAGCCGTTCGGTCTCCTCCAGCCTCTCGAGATCCCGGACCGCCCTTGGCGTTCGATCACCATGGACAACATCGTCAAGCTCCCTCTCTCGCATGGCTACGACTCGATCTGGGTCGTCTGTGATCGGCTCACACGCTATGCGCACTTCACACCATGCAATGAGTCCCTTGATGCTCCAGGACTTGCGTGGCTATTTCTCGACCGCATTTTCCGTTACCACGGACTCCCCGAGTCCATCGTCTCGGACCGCGGTTCGACTTTCGTCTCTTCATTCTGGAAAGAACTAACTGCTTTGCTCCGAGTTCAACTTAGGCACTCGACCGCATATCATCCTCAGACGGATGGCCTTACGGAGCGTACTAATCAAACACTCGAAGCGTACCTTCGCGCCTACGTCTCGTATCAACAGGATGATTGGGTCGACTACCTCCCTCTTGCCGAGTTCGCATTCAATAACCACGTGAACTCGTCAACGAAGCAAACTCCATTCTTCGCCACCTACGGCTACCACCCGACATTCGAGCCTCGACTCACTGACTCGCCGGTCCCGGCTGCCGCTGATTTGGTTTCGCGTCTGGAGCGCCTTCATGGCGAGCTGCGCGCGGAGCTCAAGGAAGCTCAAGCACACCAGGCTCAGTATTACAACGAGCGAGTCTCCGAAGCGCCGCGTTTCGAGCGCGACCAGCTCGTTTGGTTGCTGCGGCGCCATATCAAGACCACCCGTCCGTCTGACAAGCTCGACCACCGTCGTCTCGGCCCTTTTCCTATCGACTACCCCATCTCCGACACTGCCTACAAGCTTCGCCTTCCCCCATATCTCTCTCGACTCCATCCTGTCTTTCACGTCTCCCTTCTCGAACCCTATCACGATCCCTCCGAATTCCACCCTCATGCTTCTCCTGTTCCCTTCCAGATCTCCGACGACTCCTCCCCTTCCTCGACTATCCAGGCCATCCTCGATTGCCGCAAGCTCGGCCAGCGTTACGAGTACTTCGTGCGCTGGAAGGGCCTGTCCCCCGAAGAGGACTCCTGGGTTCCTCTCTCCGACATCCCTACCTCCACCAACGAGATGATCGAGCGTTTCCATCGCCGTCATCCTCGTGCCCCTCATCCTCCTCGCTCCGTCTTCCACCGCTCCGCTCAGACCATCTTTGAGACTAACCACAATTCTATTTCCCCTTCTTCTAATGTACAGGTTTCCATTCGGCCCGCATCCGCGCCCTCCTTGTCCGCTGCCTCCGAACCCGTGCCCGCCGTCGATCCCGTCGTGCCCGCTCGCCCCGCTGTCCCATCTGCCGCTCCTCGTCCTCCGTCGCCTCCGCCCTCTCGCGTCAATCCGCGTGTCGAGTACACGCCGCCGTCTTCGACCACGCTCCGTTCCGGGCGTGTGTCGCGACCGCCGCCTCGTCCTGACGCGTGACGTCCGGGTGATGAGACCGGAGTCGCATTTGCGTGGGCGAGGTCGCGCGTTCCGTTCCGAGGTGCCGCCTATCGCTGGGGACTCGAGCGGAGCGTCGCGCTCTCTTCAAGGCAGCCCGTGGCGTTGCGAGTGTCGCCAGTTGCTGGGGCTCGCGCCGCCGCGTCGCGCTCGCCCTTGAGGAGGAGGTAGTGTAACGGCGCCGCCGTTGCACGAGCCTCAGGTCTCGTCCCGGCGCCTGTGAGGACCCGAATTAGTGTAATGATTGTATCTGTTTGTAGCACGACGAATCTCCCGCCTCGACCAGCGTACGGTACACTCCGCGCCACAAGTATGTAGCTGGAGCTCGTCACATATACTCTGGCCCTCGCCGTCCTGTACCCTCGTCGAACCAACGCCGTTCCTTCACGCACCTGGCCTTCCGCCCGCTTCATCTCGCTCCGCCCGTTCGAGCTCGGTTTTCATCGTAACGCGCTCGCCCTCTCGCGCTCGCGCTCGCCTCGCCCTCGACGCGTGCCGTTACACAACTCATCCCACACAGATATGGCCGTGTACTCCTCAAGGTCAAAGCCCTCTGATCCCCATTCATAGTCGTACACGTACTCCTGTGACGCTCGGACCGCATCTGCTCCGTCCTCCTCATTGGGGTCCACCTCATCCTCAACAAAGACAGCCCGCGTGCGCCCACCCCATAACCGAGCTCCTGCCAAATGGATTGCATTTTTGGCGAATGTGTCGTTCACTGATGCCGTGTTCTTGGTGGTGTATGTGCAGTTCAGCAGGTGTGACGCATTGATATGGACTGCTGCTTCATTAGGCGTAGGTTCATCTTCTGAATAATCGACAGGAACATCTATATCACAAAATATTAGACTGTACTGGCACCAATAATTGGAGGGAGTGTGTGCATGATATAGTACATACCTTCAACCATGTGCTGGGATCGTCCGTGCTCAGGTTCCTCTCTGTCTCCTAGGAGAGTCAAAGCTTCGCCTTCAACTCGACGACGCTTTGTTGCCTGGGGACCAATAAACCAGGAGTGGCCATTCGCAAGCGCAGCAGCATTCAGTCTCACAGGTGCCTGTCCAGTGCGGTGGCGAAATTCAGTAGAAGGTGCAACATCCTTCCCGCAGTGGGTACAGTGGACTTTGGCGGTAGCACTACCAGAAGCCATACTAGATGAAGTGGTCAAGGGACAAGCAGAAGGTGGGCATTGGAGAGCTTGAGTTGTTGAGCATGCAAGGGGCCTGCACTTGGGATGCACCGCGGTCGGCTGGCTCTTGGCATGCGCACAAGTCCATAGCTTGCACGCGCGCGCATGCGCACAAGTCCAGATCCATTGCTCACGTGCGCGTGCGCGCATGCGCACAAGTCCGTTGCTTGCGCGCGCACGGACCCGCATGCATCCAGGCCACAAATTGGTGGCGTTCGGCATACAAGCGGATGCCCGTTGAACGTGATCAGGATTAGAGGGTGGCTCACATAAGACAAATGCGACAGGACCCAACATGCAGCAGCCTATCTGGAATCACCTCCTGCCTTTTCCCCTTCATCCCCTCCGTCAAGACCTCAGATCTGGACTTAATATCTGGTGCTGAACAACCCCGCAACTCAACCCTACCTGAACCTAGGCTACAGATCAGCCCATACCAATGGCCCCTACAACTATGGTACGCGCGCGCACATACCTTGTGTGCAACGGGAGACTCTGTTGCTGATGACTACCGGCTGCCGATAGCAGTCTCGTATGACCAAGAAGGATCTGGAGGACCTAGTTTGCCAGCTCCGGTTATCTGCAGACAATGAATCCACTCGTGAGTACAACCATTCCAGCCGAGTGTGAGTTAAACACCTGATGTCTTGATAGAACGAGATCACATTGCCGCAGAGCTGCAAGCTGCAAAGGACACCATTGACCAGCTAAAAGCTGCAGCATTAGCCACCGCTGCTACCCATGAAGAGGCACTAGCAACTGCTACTGCCACTGCCAATGCAGCTGCCGCCGCTGCCGCCGTTGCTGCAGCTGCTGCAGCCAACGGGCCCCCGATGGTGCCCAAACCTACTGGGACCATCCGAGGCTTACAAGCCATCTCGGGTTTGTCACGGCAGGACTACAAGGCTGTGCAGGTAGGGATTGGACTGCTGATCGTGTCACATATGGGACGGGTACTCACAAACAGTATGCAGCGCACCATCCGTAGTCTGGTTATCATGGCCGATCTCGACTGGACAGAAGACTTTCATCGCCAGAATGCTGAGAACCTGGCAAGACTGTACCGGGCAGTGAGCTTCTTGCAGGTCATGGCATACACTAACCAATAGCTAACACTGTAATGATCAGGCTCGCGACAAGCATCCAATCCTCAAGCGCTTCCACAACAACTGGTTGACGGCAGAGCTCGCGAAGCAATTCCTTCAGAACAAGCGTAAGCATGCTGTGAAGGAGGGATATATTGACAGAGCTAGCATCAAGACCACTCCACGAGGCATCCAGCGCCGGCAGTAGGTGTCGAGCTCATCAAGCAGTCAGCTTTCATGGAAGAACATACATTCGCGTGCGCGCGATGCATCGCAGGGGTTGTTTGGATGCTGTTTGTACAATGTCGCAGTCCCTCGTGGAGTCCCGAGCCACTGGTTCGGGCGCTCATTGTCGACTACCTGTAGCATCGCGAAATTCGCAGAATATCACTCATTTCCACCATGACCTGCCTGTGAGAAATATCTATGTTGGGCCGATATCAACGAGCACAATTTTCTATGTTTCACCGGGGTCTGAGGCATGCGGGAGGAGCAAGAGTCACCATGTTTGTGCACGTTTGCACCCGACAAAGCTGGTACCGTACTTTGGCACAATGCCCACGTAACATGGCGACAATGCAGCCCTTCGTGTATGCGAATATATATGTAATTCATGGAGAAGACTGCAATGCCGCAGGCGCTTCTCACATGGTGAAATCGGTCAAATAGTCGCGCAAGTTGAGCATGTTTTCACCAACCGGTGATCTCTCGAGACGCCCGATACATGGTGAACTTACACCGCGAGACACAGGCAATCTCTCGCACAAACCCCCAAGAACAGGGAAGTGAATTTGCCCATATGTAGGGCATACTGTGTAAGGTGGTACAAATGACGGTGGTAGCCTGGTGGCATGTGCATTATGTAATACATTCCCTCGTACAGTGGCCTTATTTGGCAGGTGTTCAACATTGTCGCGCTGGTTCAGGTCGGCGACCGTGGCCCTGGCTCCTTGCATCTGGTACGTCTTGGGTACTGTTAAGCACCCACTCATCAAAGGGTTTGGATGCTGAGATACTTGGGTGTCTTACAAGTCTGCAGTCTCCGTCACGATTATGTTGTACAACCACTTCGCTGCTACTAGTCACCAACATGAACATCGAGCCTAGCAGATCTGTACAGCTCTCCAAAGAATGTTTGCCTCAGCCCATCTTTTTGTCAGCCTCCTTGATTAATTTCAAACGGATTCTTTGCCCTTGGATATCCTGAGACTCGGAGGCGCTTCATTGTTTCCCGTCTTCACACTGGCTGTGTGAGAACATCGATAAGGGATGCTGTCCACAGGCCCTGGCGATGCTCCTATGCTGAGATAGCCTCAGCCGTTTGTCTGCCTGAACCCCAACCATCCTGTTTGCTTCACTAATACTGTTCCGGGGTCGGGGCATCTCGAACTCGACATTCCAGTGATATTGTCATCCTTCTACCTTGCTGGGGAGCGGAGATAGTTGTAACACAGTACCGCATTTGTAGTGAGTGCATGGTATGTTTTAACTATTGATCCATAGTTCTTGGGGTCGGATCCAACTGATTGTACGTATGGCTATCAAGGAACCTACGAACAACTCTGCGCCAGAAGCCAAGGATTCCGGAGCCGTGGATGGTAGCCAACATTCAGCTCCAAACACAGTACGTCTGATCACGATCATTGTACCTAGGTCCTGACTGGTGAGGCTTTACAACGAACACAACAGCCTCGAGCGCCCCACAGGCAGGGTAATCCTGGAAATCAGTGGCAAGGCAATACTTATAGAGGGGCGACATGTGAGTGCACAAATCAACTCTTCATACTACCGACGCTCGATTTCATACACCCCCACGTTGCTCATGCCATTGTAGACCACTTGCCAACGGACATGTCGCGTCCGATTTTGTTTGCCGCACCTTTTGGTCAAGGGCCTCCGACCGCATTCAACGCGGTCCAATCCCTCAGCTCAACTGTTACACATGCACCTTCCGTTCCCGTCCCACCCATCCGGTCTCCCCCGGGATTACCTGCAGACTCTGCGTATAATTGGCCATCATCGCACTATGGCGCATCCTGGCACTACACGGCGGGGGCGCAGACTCGTCCCAGTCATATGTTGGCACCACAGACGGCCAACGTCCATTTGGGCCAGCAGCCTCCGGCTGGCTGGGTCCCGGGTCCCCCTTCTAATAGGACAGAAGGGGGACCGCAAGTCCCTTCCCCTTCGCCAGCATCCACTTTCCAGTTCTTACAGCCTGATGAGACCCAGGCCCATGATTATCAGGAGGATGGTGCTCAGCACAAGACACCCCGCGCTTCGCATGTACCTCTCCGGAGTTCACCTTCTAGTGTCGGGCCTGAGCGCCACGGTCACCCAGACTACGATCTCCACGAGCGGATGGCTGGAGTTGCGCCTGCAAAAGGTCCACTGCCGAGCGGTGCTCAGTCGCGACAACCTTCGAGTTCGAATCCACAGGGCGCATCAACCCGCTGGCAATGGTCTGCGTTGACTGAGGCTCAAGCTAAGAAAACGGAGCCCAAGCTGCCAGCATCGACGCACCACCTCGGTCCGAGAGTGGTAGAGAACACGAACCCTCCGGATCCGTATAGCACGTCGTCAGCTGCAGCACCGGGCCGCTGGCCATGGTCGGCTTCAAATGCGCCAGTCACGCAACCGCAGCACGGCCAGAACTCCATACAACGTGTCCGTCTTGGAGAGAGGATGCACGCAGACCCGCCCTTCCGCGACACCGCCGCGGCCAAGGCCGAAGAGCTCACCAATTCGCAGTGCTCGAGCCAAGAGGCCTTCAGAGCCGAGTTGCAGCAAAATCACGAGAATCTCTATCAGCGTGGCACAGCCGCGCAGTTCCCTGAAGTAGGCATCCCGCCTTCATCGAATGATCGGGCGTCCAGTGCAAGATTGCCTGAGCGGGAGCGAACAACTCTCCTCCCCTACAACTCTTTCACCGAGTCGAACGCTCATGCAATTGAGCGGGAGTTTCCCGCTAACCGAGCTGTCGCCACATCAGCATGGGACAACTCGAGTTCATACTCAGGAGGGTTCGAGCAACTATATGCACCGGGGGAATGGGTGCAGGTTACTACTTCAGGAGGACATGCACAGCGCCGCAACGTCCCAGACAGCCCGGCGGAGAGGTACCCTCCTTGGATCCTAGGCTATCCGCCTTCAGCCGGTGCGCATACCGTGCTGCCAGTCAGGCTGTGCCGCAAGTACTGACATCCCAATCGCAGAACCTGGGCCAAGGGCGTCAACGTATGAGCTGGGCAATGTGTACATACACAGTGTCTCTGGACACCGGTTCACCCCCGCCTCCCAGGATGCCGAGGTGACGGGCCATGTCAGCGGCAAAGCGCGCCCGTGCTTCTGTACATGGTACGAGGCCAACACCATCTATCTGGCGCCGTTGCTAGGTGCGATCCCGCCCCAGACGACGGCAGCCAGTCCGACCCGGACCAACCTGCATGTGGTGGGTGACAGATCGCGCTAGCCATGTCGTTGCTGCGCAATGCCTGCTGACATGAACCGACTCCCCGAATGCTAGCTACACCGGTCTATATGGCGGGATCGCTGGTGCCCGGTAGTCTGGGTTCCTGACAGACGCCGTGTGGGACACGGCTACAACAGGACCGAGATCATCGCGCCGCCACCGCCTGAGCATTCAAACGAAAGGCCCGCGTTGCGACCTCGAATCATGATTTCCTGGAAAGACTCGCCCGAGGAACACCCGCTCAAGTCAAGCTTCATCTGGGCGGGCGACCCAGGCGACCCTGTCAATGTCGAGCAGCACGACATCGAGGATTTCAAGCAGTACTGCAACCTTGAACATCCGGAACTCCTAAAGCTGCACGATTGGTGGAAATATAGTGCGAACGACTTCACTCGACAAGTGTTGTCACTGACCAGTGGTTGCAGTGTATGCGGCAGATCGCATGGCGGTTGCGCCGATGGCACAATGACATGTCACTTGACATGCATATGCCGACCCTAAGCAGTCAACAAACCGGTCATGCAAGAGGGAAACGAAGTTACGGCGTATCTGTGGAGCGTATATATCGCTGGGGAAATGATTGGTAGTTATCTTGAATGAATGCTGCTTGTGGTCGTATATGCGTTGTGAGGGAGGCTGCATTAGCTTGGCCCGCCTGCCCTAGCCATCTTCTTGTCGTGCCCACGCTTCCGATTGTGGTTCGCCCTGCTCGCCTTGTTCTTATCCTTCCACGCCCGATCACGACCCTCGCCACCATCGCCGCCACCGCCTCCGACGCGGCCTCTACCTCCACCGCCGCGTCCGCGTCCCCTTCCACGTCCACCACGTGACCCTTGGCCTCTCCCGCGCGAGCTCGACGGCCCACTCTCGGGTGCGGCTTCGAGAGGCTTGTTGCCCGTGAACTCGTGTTTGGAGAGCATGCGCTCCTTCTTCTTGGGCTGTCGGCGAAATGAGTAAGTGCGCAACGCGCTTGACATATGATGGTGAAACGTACGTCTCGTTCGAGCATGATCCGCCATCCTTCGATCTGCTCGTCCGACATTTCTACGAACAATGTCAGTGGCAAGTTCGGAAGAGGCATCCGAAACGCGTACTCGTCTGCGACTTCAGGTCTGCACGCGCCTTGCTGCGCCTCGTCTGCCCGTCGCGGTCGAACAGCTTGGGATCATGTATGTACGCCAGCTCAAGTATCGTCTCCGGGTCCCGGATAACCTGCGCGGCACGCTTATCAGTCTCAGGATCATAAACAAACAGCTGACAATCGTACCTCCGCGCCCTCAACTTCGTCCTCGGCCGCGTCGTCTTCCTCGTCGGACTCGCCGCCATCGCGCACCTTGACGACGTCGGCGTCCTCGAGTTCGTCCTCGAACGCGATGTCCCTGCCCTTGCCTTTGCCAGGCTCGCCAGTGTCCTCCTCCTCTTCGTCCTCCTCGTCGATCTCCTCGGCACGTCGGAGGATGTCCGCCTTCATCTGCTCGATGAATGAGCGGTCCTGCAGCACGGCCTCCGCATCCTCACTAGGGTCCAATTCAGTGAACGCGCGAGTCAAAGATGTGGGGACGCTGACGCACCTCTTCTTCCCGATCGTCAGCTTGCTGTAGTCCATCACCTCGTCGTCAAAGACGTTCCGGCGCTCCTTCGTGAACGCGAACTCATCATGCTTCGTCACCGCCGCCTCAACCTTAGGCCCTTCGCTCGCCATAGCAGCCTCTAAATCCTCTCTCGTAGGCGCCGTGCCCTCCAACAGCGCTCCGATGAGCCGCTCCGCGTCTCCCCGGTACGGATAATCATCGTGCGAGAGCAGATACCTGATATATGAGGGGTCCTGGTCCGGAAAGAGGTCCAGCACCTGCGCGAGCGCGATGTCCAGCTGCTCCTTCGGCACGCCCGCAGCGTCCGCGCCCGACCCGAGGCGTTGCCCGACGTCTCTGCCCTTGCCCTTGCCCTTGGCATCGCTCGCGGCGGATGTGGGACCCGCGGGCCCCCGCCCGAGGTTGTCGACGCCAGGGGGGACGCCGGAGGAGCGCAGGATGAGCTTTAGCGCACCGGCGCGGGATCTCGAGGAGCCGGACGACACGCCGTCTGACATCGCGCGGAGCGTCGACTCGAGCAGGTCCGCGCGCGCGTCCTCCGTCCGGCGCATGACATCCGAAAGTATGCGCGAAAAGTCGTACGCGTCCTGGTAGTCCGCGAGCAGAGGCCGGTTCAAGAATGGGGTCGGGGGCACGCTGTCTGTATTTGTACCGGAGCTGCTCGCGGGGACCTCGAGCAGGTCGAAGACGATCTCGAAGGCGGGCTCGGCTTGTGCGGCAAGTGCAGGACCTGCGTTCACGACGGACGCGACGTCGTCGAGGAGGGTACGCACGAGGACGTGGAAGATGTCCAGGAGCGCGACCTTGGTTTCCAGGAAGAGGCGCTCCCACTCGTCGAGTTCGCGCGCTTGCGCGCCATCTCCTATGAGTGCGGACAGCGAGCGGAAACCACCGTAGGTTTGGGCGAAGGCGGCAAGAGCGGCATCGTACGCGCTGGCGAGCGCGCGCATGAACGTCTTGTTGCGCGCAAAGAGGCGTGTAACGTCGGCAGGCGCAGGCCGCAGAAAGCACAAGAGAATGTGCGCGGTCTTGCGGAGACCGTACAAACCTTGAGAGGGCGACGATAGTAGAGTCGTGAACGCGGGTACTGCGCTCTGCTCTACTTGTTCTAGGAGCGTCTTGTATCTCGGGGACCGCACGAAGGCAGCGCAGAACAATGCGCAGATTCGCGGGGGTGATATACGAGCATAGGCGACTCCCAGATCAACGAGAGTCTGGATATCAAGCGCACCGAGGGGAGCAAGTCGTTCTGCTAGCAGGAACACGGCGTGTCTGATCTTCCGCTCCGTCTGGCTGAGCTTGTGTGGCTCCTGATCGACCCCCCAAATGAGCAATTGGAGAGCTTGCTGTGCGGCATCCTTCGCATAGGACGCGATGAACGTGAGAGTTGCAGGCGTAGAAATTTGTGCATCGGAGAACGATAGTACTTGAGATAGTGCGGTGGAAACCGTTTGCAGGAGTGTGGCTGCTTGCGACGGCGAGAGGGAAGCCCGAGCTTTGGTGGAAGGAAAGGGTGGTAAAGGTGCGAGGGTGGCGGCCATGTCTTGAGCTTCGACTTCGAGTGCGCCGTGAGCAAATGGTCTCTCAACGAGGTGTTGCGACTGGGGTTGTCTGGTTTGCCTCTTCTAGTCTCTCTCTACAACACCAGCCACACCCACAGCTGTCCTAAAGTTGCACGGAATGAAGTGGGAACGAGGATCAGCGAGGTGCATGTGGAACGGAGGATGATGCTGAGTGTCTGTACGATCCCGGATCTGGTCAGCGGCTCCGAGCGCTAACATCGAATGATATGTACTCGGCGCCTAGCACTAACTCATACATACGCATACCCCTGCAAACCAATCTGACATCCTCGAGACCTCTCTACCGATCATTAAAAGACATATTACTATGCTTGAGAAGATCGTAGATACCTATACCGGGTTATTTTGTGTCTCAAGTCTCCCGATCGCTCAGTGCATGGGTGAAACGGTTGGATTCAACTTGAGCTCTGCTGTCTTTGCTGGTCTGACGTTCAGAATATATGGACCAGCTACTAGAATGAGTCCCGTTTGATTTATGTGCTGTGTAGTGGTCTCACATCCTTGCCGTATATCGTCAGTATCGGCAACTAGGCTCGGCATAAGTTCCACCGACATGAAGTCATGTGCCCTTGGACAGTCAACTACGCATACAGGTACACTCCGTCATTTGTCCCAATAGCCTCGGTGATCACATCGCTGAATGTGTCCATTGGTTTGATCCGTTCTTCGAACCACAAGAATTGCTTTGTTGGGCTATTCACAGGAGGAATCTCACAGCACGTGATACGAGGACGCGTCAACGGGAACGCGTTGGTCGGTTGTCCCTGCATCTTCCTTCTCAACTCCTCTCTCACCACTGCTTAGTGAGTCTGCTGTATCCGGCGCTCCGCGGAGAGTGTGGAAGAGCGATCAATCAGAGCAGCTATGGTATCATATTGCACGCGCGGTGTGTTGACGAGCAGACTCCAAGGTATCTCCGGCTTTGCTACGGGCATATACGTGTGCTCACGACAGCGTACTTGGTTGTTCTACAGAAGACCTCTTGTCCGGCATTTACGACCGTCGTAGAGTGTGCCGCTCACTGGCCGCCCCAGCCGCCGCACAGTCAAGGTTAAGTTCATGCGCACGCCGTGCTCTGGGGCAGGCCTAGATGCGACTTGTAACAAACTCACCAGCGCGGGGAGTTCGCTGTCCAGGAAATTCTCGGGTGGGTCAACGAGTACAAGCTGATGTCGTCTAGTACGTCAGATGTATACTATACACACCCCAGGCTGACTGACTCTACAGTCTCCACCCACGTAAAGGGCGTATGTTGCACGTTCTCCAGCTATCTATCCAGCAAGCTCTATGTGGCGTTAGGACGCCTTCTTGCCGTTCTAAAGACCATCAGCGCCCTGCATAGGATCGGGGGCCCCCGGGGAAGAATAACGCGCGCACGGCCCAGTTAGGGCAGGATCAATCCCACCGAAGCAGGCCGCTTGCCGCACAGGTTGCCAAGCCTGATCAATCGGGCTGCGCTATGCCTCTCGTGGATCGTGACGGATGCCTGCGTCAACACCTTCGTGTCACAAAGGACGCTGGATCACGTCGCTGTGGGCGTTCCCGCTCTCGTCGAGCCTCGGTGAGCGGTATGACAGTCAGCAGACAAGAATAAGTTTCCCCGCGCCCTCCCTGCCAGGGATTACTCCTGCCTCCGGGCTGCGGCGATTGAGAGGAAGAGCAGAAGACTGGAGAATCGGGAAGGGAGACTTCAGACTCAGGCGGCCCCTGCTAGGTGCGTGGCACTGCTTTCTCCCGGGTTTCCTAGTCGATCCTTGGGTTTTGGCCTTCTCGGAGCCTTCTCTGCCATCGGCGACTGAGTTACACAGGCGCCACAGGCGAGAGAAAAGCATAGACGCCCATTTTGCCAGGCACGGCGGCAATGCAAGCGCTACTGAGCGGGCCTTCCGGGGCCACACCCCCTGGCAAAGTTCGGGTACGATTCGCTTCGGAGCTGCTCGTACTCGTCCAGAGTTGCCTTGGTGCTATCCAGGCAGCGTCGTTCTTGCGGCATCAGCCTCGTCGTGGGCGAGCCTCGTCCACGGAGAGCGAGATGCCAAGTCCGCGGTCAGGCCATTTTAGCGAAGCCGAAAGTCCTCGGACCAGGGAACTCATCGCCTCGCCCCCCGCCGCTTCCCAACGTCTCACCCGGGCTTTCCTTCACGGGATGATCCCACCCAATCATGCCCGTCCCAGGCATCTCCCCATTCCACGACTGTCTTCTGATGGCTTTCCGCTGCAGGCTGCCACAGAGACCGTTTGCCGTCGGTCGCCGTCAACCATGGGCGCAAACCTATCCCTCCTGTCTCGGAGTGTCAGGGACGCTACTACATGCCCTCGCACGTTGCTTGAAACTTGTGGAGCTGGCACCCGGGACTCTAGGCTCTGTACGACATGCAGAGCCGTTCCCATCTCGGGCGGCAGGGGGTTTCGTACTATCTCAGCCGTTCCCGGGTCTTCCTTTTGCCCTTCTAACTCCACCGGATCGGCCTCAATGTGAGCTCTGACTTCCCGCACCGTCCCCCACGTTCCCTGAACGGCGTACGCTGGACAGCTCTCTTCCCGTTTCTTCTCTCGGTGCGCGCTCGAGGACTGTACAGATCTGTTATCGGAGACTCATGGGGTGCTCACCGCCATCTCATTCCGGGAGTTCCACGCTTGAAGGATCATACGCGAGACCACGGGTGACGCCGCCGATGACCAAGCCCTAAGCAAGGCTCCGCTGATCTCCTCCCTCGCTGCGCCCGCTCGCGTGGGCGGCAGTCGGCAGGCGTCCGTACTATGTAATATCTTTGTGCTCCGCTGCCCATCTTCTCCCATCTCCGAGGACCTATCACAGGTAGCAGGGGCACAGCACTCGCCACGCCTCAAAGGGTTCATTTAACAGCAACCTTCTCCGCTGCCCAACGCCATCTCCCTCCCATCGTTCCCCCACTGTCAATGACCGCAGACGGGTCGGGAGAGATGCTCGCCATTCTCTTCGAGAGCGCGCTCATCTGTGCAGCGACATACTCTCTATGGAGGTACTTTCGGCAAACGTTTGTCAAATCACCTCTTGACAACCTACCTGGACCTCCATCTCCGTCATGGATGACCGGTGAGCACGGTCTTTGTTCACTGAAACCTAACGCCGCTCCCTCCCGAGGGGCTGGCTACTCTGCACACTCAGCATGAGTGCTAATGCATTCACATCATAGGAAATCTGCCTCAGATGTTCAACAAGCAGGGCATGCCATTCTATCACGATCTGATTGAAAACTATGGTCCTGTAGTGCAGCTACACGGGGCGTACGGAGTATGTCTCTCGTTTTCTTGGCCCTGTCCAGTGGCGTCGGACCTGATCCATCGTCTCGTAGCGCAAAATTCTCTACGTCTTCGACCCTCGGGCCATGCACAGCATAGTCGTCAAAGACCAATACTCGTATGAACAGCCCGACTGGTTTATCAAGTAAGATATTACGTGTCTGAGACACGCCGCCTCTCGTCTAATGTTATCGTAGGAGCAACCTATTGACTCTCGGTCCGGGGCTACTGGCCACGCTCGGTATGTCCTTCCCCCCGAACCCTGCATCGTCGGAGCTGAGTTCGTGTCGGAGAAGGCGACCACCACCGCAAGCAACGGCGGATGCTCAACCCCATCTTCTCGATAAACCACATGCGCCACATGATGCCGATGTTCTACGACGTCGGGCACAAGGTCCGTACTCCGACCTCCCCGGGTCCGTGCATGGCTTCGCCACTGACCGCGTGCTTCCGGGGACTGCTCCCGCTTCCGTTCCTGCAGCTGCGAGCCGCCATCGGCCAGCGCGTGCGCGGCGCCCCCGCGGAGATAGACATGCTTAACTGGATGGGCCGCACGGCGCTCGAGCTCATCGGGCAGGCTGGCCTCGGGTACTCGTTCGATCCGCTCAAGGAAGATGTGCCGCCCGACGTCTACGCGGACGCGATCAAAGCATACGTGTCAGTAGTGCCTTTCTCTATCGCCGCCGCGCGTCCGCCCCGTCGCCCTGGTCACTGACCCCGCGCTCACCCGAAACGCACAGGCCGGCGCTGTACGACCTGTCCGTCTTCCGATGGACGCTGCCGTACCTCGTCCACATCGGGACCCCCGCGTTTCGCCGGAGGCTCATGCGCTGGTTGCCCATGGAGCGCCTGCACAAGCTCCAGGGCGTCGTCGACACGATGCACCGGCGGGCCACGGAGATATACGTTGAGAAGAAGGCGCGCCTAGAGAAGGGCGACGAAGCGCTGCTCCACCAGGTCGGAGAGGGAAAGGACCTCATGAGCATCCTCTGTAGGTTGAAGGTTACCAGCACGCCATGCCTCGTTCGGCTCAGCTGACTCTCTGTCACGCGCAGTGAAGGCGAACACGCAGGCGTCCGTGGAGGACAGGCTCTCGGAGGACGAGCTCATTGGGCAGATGGTGTAAGATTCTCTCCCGTCCCGACCGGGGGGTGCCGGGTCCCGATCGCACGGGCTCATGGATCCTCTTCCAGTACGATGAGCTTCGCGGCAATGGACACGACTTCGAACGTGCTTTCGCAAATCCTCCACATCCTCGCTCAGCGCCCGGCGGTGCAGGACAGGGTGCGAGCCGAAATCCTCGAGGCGCGCCACGAAGGGAACGACATCCCGTACGACGAGCTCGTCGCGCTTCCATACCTCGACGCGGTCTGCCGCGAGACGCTCCGCCTGTGCGTGCTGATCCTCTCTTGGCGCGTATCGCGGTTGCTGATCCTCGCGTCGTCTGACAGTCACCCACCCGCCACGTTCATCTTCCGAGAGTGAGTCGTCTCCTCCGGGAAGGCTCTGTTCCTTCCCGTGCCGGACGGGCTCTGATCGCGCGTCTGCTGCCAGGGCACAACGCGATATGATCCTCCCGCTGTCGGAGCCTATCCGAGGCGTGGACGGCGCGCTCATGAGCGAGATCCCAGTCCCCAAGGACACGGTCGTCCAGGTTGGCATCATGGGCTCGAACATGAACAAGAAGATTTGGGGCGAGGACGCATGGGAGTGGAAGCCCGAGCGATGGCTCGCGCCGCTGCCGGAAGCCGTCACCGAGGCGCACATTCCTGGCGTGTACTCGAACCTGTGAGCGTTCGACTTGCCGTGACCCACGGAGGCCGATAGAGCGTGCGCTGATTCCCATTCAGGATGACTTTTATCGGCGGAGGGAGGGCGTGCATGTACGTCCGCGACTCGACACTTTGGCTCTGCACGTTCCGTTGCATGTGCTGACCGACTCTTCCCTGTAGCGGCTTCAAGTTCTCGCAACTCGAGATGAGTGAGCACACCGGTTACCCCGAGATTGGAACCGACGCTAATTGATCGGCAATACTCCCCAGAGGTCGTGCTGTCTCTGCTCCTTTCATCTTACGTATTCGAGCTCCCCGACAAGCCCATCGTATGGAACATCTCGGGGATCCGATTCCCAACGGTAGGCGTCGACGGCAAGAAGCCAGAGATGCCCCTGAAGGTGTCGCTGTACAACGGGCAGACTCCTTAAGGAGCTTGCGACCCAGGCTCCTTCCGCGCCCGAACAATGTTCTTGGTTACGCATGTCCACGATGCGCGGCGAATGTCAACCCATCGGCCTATGCCGAGTGTACTAGTACTCACGCCAATTCGTTGTATTGTACCCGGTCCAGCTAGACACTATGATTTTGGGCGCCGTACATGAAACAATCCGCTGCGACCGGATGTCAACTGATATCGTGCGCAAATCATGCGTGCTTAGGTGGGTCTCATTTCGCGATACTCGGGTCCGAGGTGATGTGCGTGTGTGTTGAACTCGGGTCACTGAAGCGCCTACGTTTTACATCATGGGAAGGTCAAAATATACTCCTTCATCGGCGCCTCCCAACTGCACCCAGGTAGGCCGTTCGTCTCCTCAGCCCCACTACCGCCGCAAGCTTGCTCCATTAGGGAGCGGATCTCCGCCAGGATGCTCTTGAGTTGTGCCTTGACGTTTTGTGCCCGCTTGATAACCATAGGTACAGGAACGAGCATCTTTGACGGAGGTGCCTTCGAGGCGTCTTGTGGACGAGAATCCAGTCTAGAGCCAGAGCCAGAGCCAGAGCCAGAGCCAGAGCCAGAGCCAGGACCAGATCCAGATCCAGATCCAGAGCGAGAATCCTTGTTCCCATGAGCAAGGTTCACGGCGTTCTTGAGAGCACGAGAGTATATGCGGCTATAGCTGCGGCGTTCGCCAGGGCTGGAGGAAGCGGCCGCGTCCATGACTGCGCTCTCGACTTGTTTGTACGTCTCCGTTCCGGGCGTAGCGAGCGCCTGGAGCGCGTGGTAGGTTTGGTTGAAGGCGATGTACCGGAGCTGGGGGTAGAAGTGCACGAGAGAGCCGGGCGTGCCGCATACAATGGGGCAGTCCGGGTTGGGGCAGCCATCGGGCTCCACGCCCTGCGAGTCCAAGCATTTGCCGTGGAAGAAGTTGGGAAAAATGGCCTTCTCCATGCCCTGATATGCCTGCTTCTGGTATGCGGAAAGGATAGGTTGGAGGTAGTTGAGGGCGGCCTGAGTACCTGGATGGCTGGGGATGATGTCCGAGACTTGTTTTGCCTGGGGTTCGGGCGCCAGATTCAGCAGCGTTGTAGCTTAGACTGTGGTCGAACTTACGAGGCTATCCATCACGGAGTGCACCGGGCGCGTGTAGTTGCTGAGGAAAGCATTCGTGATACCGACCATGCAGTCTCCTTCGCATGCGGAGACGGTGGCCGGCACCGCCAGGACAAGAGGGAGGAAGGAGAAGAAACGCATATCAGATGATCGAGCTAGAGGGTTGCGATAGTGTGTGAGTTCAGAGGTGCGAGCCGTCAAGGCACGCCAGAGTCGAGGTTGTGGTAAGAAGACAAGATACGACTGGGAGTTGGTCGGACACGGCGTGAAAGCGAACCACAACCAAACAAGAAACAACACCGATTTTGCCAGGATCGCTGTCCGTACCGAGCCAACGTGGCGTGCACTGAAGATGGGACCCCCGGCAATGCCCAAAGAATTAACGGTGACCGATTAGAGGAGGCGTTGGGGAGGCGTTCCGTTGTCAATTACATAGCAAGTGGGAGTACAAGTACATCATGAGATAACTCGCCAGCGCCTTTCGAGACCATTACATCGATACATATCCCATTCCAACCCGTAATATGAGTCGATGTGCTTCCACCGGTCCAGCTTCAAACCCAGGGCGTTGGCCTTCATAGTCTTTGGCAACTTCGAGACAAGGTTGTTGAGTCTGAGTGCGTGAACGCTAGCGGTGCCGATATCCCAACCCTGGGTTCCCACCCTGAGCACGAATGAGCCCCGGCACCGGTTTTCGACGGGGAGTGCGACAGAGGAGAGCAAGAGGTCGATCTCCGGCCAAGGCGCGCGCTCGTAGACGTCTTCGCTCTTGAAGTAGAGCGTAACGTCGAAGGTGACGAAGGTTTTCGAAGGGAACGACATGGAGCACAGCATCTTGAGAGTCAAGAGACTGATGTCGAGCTTCCAGTAGATACGCGCGATGATCTTCTCCAGCATCGGAGTGGAGATCCCGTTCCTGAGCTCGTCTGCGAACTCGGCGTACCCACCATCCTCGGCGCATGTCCAGGAGGGGAACGTAGTTGAGAGGTCGTTCTCGCGGCAGTTCTCGTCCTCATCACGTTCATCATCAGTCTCGAAGTCTTTGGGCCAACTTTCATGAATTTCGGGGTCTTGCACGTCCACCTCCATCGCATCATTCTCGATGGGAAAACCCCTGTCGTCTTCGTCCATCATGTCGTCTCCGGATGCTGGGAACAACGCTTCAAAGTCCAGCACTTTCAGCAACAAAGATGACATGCGGACGTACCAACGCCGATGCGCCCCGCGCGGTAGTTCACCAGCCCCTCCACGACATCCATGTTATCGCAATGCTCCATGTATCTGAACACTTTCAGCCAAGGACTGATCTTCTTGAGGAAGCGAGCCAGCTTCGGGTCGTCGCGGTACACGTCTTGCACAGACACAAAGATTTCCTCGACGGCGGTCACGATGCGCTGCCCGAGCAACCAGTCGATGTATAGCCCAGTGTACGAGCCGGAGAAGACCAGTTCGGTCAGTAGCAAGGGCTCCGAGCGGTAGATCTGAGCTGGCACGTGGTTATAGGTCGTAAAGCCGAAACGCCCCATGCGGAGGTATTGGAGGAGAGGGTAAGCGTTGAGGACGCGTAGGAGTTGGTTGGAGTTCGTGAACTCAATATTGTACACGTCGAGCGCACGGACGCGAGGGAAGCCTTTTATGATGCACGCCCGGGCGTCCACCGACAAATGGTTCCAGCGGATGTATTCGAGCTCCAGGAATTCGATTGGCGCGTAGTGGCTGACCTGCTCGAGGAACGGTAGCAAGCGGTTGAGATTATCAACATACTTTACGCCAAAATGGCGTACGTATGGTAGCACCGTCTCAGGACGGAACACATCCAGGAGCCGCGCTTCGTCGACTCTTGAATCGATGACCAGAGACGTGAATCGAAACTTGCGAACGGCGTGGCACCACTCCTTGTTGAAGAGCTGAAGCGCAGAGATCACGGCCTCGTAGCCCTTCCAGGACAGGATAGCCAATATTTGGTCCATCTTCGTGCGCCTGGGCTGATTTGCATCAGGGAATTTCGGCGGCACGCTGAAATCAATGGTCAATGTCGCCGGGGAGGGTATCATGGGGGCAGGCTTACACGTTGCTGCCGGACGATGAGAAGAAGCCGCGGTATGGATCGTTCGCATTTGTACGGCTCGATCCCCTGCGTGTGCACTCAGGTCGTGCAGGAGAAGAGGCGTAGACTACGAGCTTACTCGTGGTGATATAGGAACTCGAGGTCCCAGGGATTGACGCCGGCAGGTGTGGCTGGAAGTTTAGCTATTCTGCGTGAATGTCTCATGTTATTTGGCGCAATCGTAGGAGAAGATGAAGTCGCGGTAGCTGAGGTGAGGTCAATGCTGTAGGACACCGGACGGTCAGCATTTATGGGTACAGAGTACGGCGCCCAACATGGTGAACGATGTACTTTTGCTTGTGTGTAGTAACGATGAGGGGGGGACTTGTCCTGATCGAAGCCGGCAAGTCCACATCCACAAAGACGGCCAATAGTTTGTGCAGATACCGATGGCTCTGGGCCCTCAGACGAATACCACACCACAGACGCAGTAGTGGCACTAGTCCAAAGGGCCAACAAAGACCTCTTTCCCATTTCGCTAGCACAGACGACCCTGTTGTAGTCCTGAGGGCGGTGAAGTGCCACTGACCAGTGAAACAGTCGTCGTTATGCACCTTTGATTACTACCCGGCCATGTGCCGTGACGACTTGGATGCAATGTCCCAAAGGGGTTACAACCAGATCTGTAAGACTCAAGTGAGACTCGGGTTCTTGGCTCTTACCGACGCAATGCCAATCTCACAGCCAGAACAAAGCGAACCTCGATGAGACACTGTTGTGGTGTCACGGTCCGGCACACTCTGAGCGAATTCGGAACCATGACACAGACCGCGCACCTAGCCACTCGTCGCTGACGGATTGCTGGGTGCAATGTACATAGAGCGATCTTCGGGATATCAGGGGCGAGCCTGGCAGTGTCCGCGCACCCTCGATCGGTAACTGCTGCAGTCAGCTACCCGCCACAACAGCTCAGTGAACGATGCATGCAGTGAAGAGCGTACCATGCCATCATACGCATCTCCTTGGCATGGTGGCCTACGTTGACAGCCCTGGACGCCAGAGCGGCGTGCCAGAAGCTCGCACGCAACGATATAAAGTGGATAGGCCGAAGGGCGTAACAGGGAAGTACGACGCTCACTGAGTGGCTGGTGTCTCTCCGAGTCCCACACTCGCAAATCTGGGAAATACTCGCTACAAGCTGTGGAAGAGAAGTGAAACGATACAGGATACATAGAATATGCAGCAAGGGCCCGCGTGTGAGGCGGCTAGTCGTAGTCATAGCCTGTTGCGGTGGCAGAACAGTGAGAGACAATGCGTACAATCATGAACAAGAACCTACCTCCTCCTCC
Source organism: Trametes elegans (assembly GCA_022606155.1). Taxonomy (NCBI): domain Eukaryota; kingdom Fungi; phylum Basidiomycota; class Agaricomycetes; order Polyporales; family Polyporaceae; genus Trametes; species Trametes elegans. The sequence continues at coordinate 203,123 of JABYQO010000035.1, read as the reverse complement.
TTCATCACCGCCACCACCGCCAAGATCATCAGCGTCGTCTCCTTCTCCGTTATCGAAGTAGTTCTCTGCGTAGTCATTGTCGTACTCTTCATCGACGTCGTAGTCTTCCTCGACCTGCTGTGAGCCTGCGTCTGAGCGCTCATCCCCAGACTTCTCCTGCTCTCGTATTCAGTTGGGACGCCCGACGACAGTCAACGGTAAAAAGCACCTGGTCCTCTCCGTCCTCCACCATCTCATCGAGGTTGACGCGTTTGCCTGATCCCTTCTTACGAACTGTGCGATATCTGTTGCGGATATTGAACAGACTAGCATTCTGTACGATATGCTCACCAATCCTCTTCTTTTTGGGGTTGAAGTATTCCTCGAATACTTCCTGAGGGAAGAATGGCTGGTGCAAATCCTTGCGTTTGAGCGTTGGTTGAGACGCCAGTGAAGGCCGATACTTGTCCGAGTAACGGGGCAGTTCTGCTTCCGCTAAAAATCAACAGGATCTCCGAGGGTGAGACCGTGGAAGACGCACCTGTTGACCTCGTTTGCTCAACGATGTAGTACGCAGAGTTTCGGAGGCGCGTCGCAAAGCCGATCTGCAGCTCGGCTACTCGTTTCTCTTCCTCGCTGTACTCGGTCAAGAGAGGCACAGGTTCTAGAGGCTGTGTCACAGCTCAACGCGGAGGTGTCATTCGTGCCAGGAAACGACATACAGGATAGAGAGCACTCTCTTCCCGAGACAAGGACTGGATATCCGCGAAAGTCAAGCCCATCGGAGGGAGGCTGCTCGCGCCGAAGCCACCCTTTCCACCAAACCCTCCCCGACCGCCCCCTCGACCCCCGCCACGGCCTCCTCTGGACATGCTGCCTGGGCGTCGCGAGATGAGAAGGCAGAAAGGAGCGAGCGGAATTGATGAAGTCCAGACACAGGCGGTGCCGTAAAGTTGCACGAGAAGGTTTCCGTTCGAGGTCCGATTGATTGTCCGAGAGGTGGATACCGAAAGCGGAACAATGAATTTGAGGCGCCGCACAGAGTGGTGTCTGACGCTCGCGCCTCGCGGTTGTTCAAGTTTCCCCTTGCCTCCTGCCACCATCACCAACGTCCACCGCTGCCACGTCCCCCGCGCCGACACCTTGTTACGACGAGCATTCGACCTCTGCACACTCTCGGACCCGTTTAGCAGATATGGACAAGTCTTTGGATGAGGTCCGTCGTGTCTTTGTCCTGCGCCACACACCGCGACTCACAATGACGACTCAGATTATCGCTACCCGCCCCAAGGGCATCCGCCGGTCGAACCCCCGTCGCAACTCGGGCAAGGCGCAGGTGCTCGGCACTCCCGCAACCGCACCGGCGACGCGAGCACGCGCGGTGCCAGCCTCCAACGGTGCGAAGACGGTGCCGGCTGCTACGGCCCAGCAGCCCGCGGACAAGATCATCGTTTCCAACCTTCCCACTGACGTGAACGAGCAGCAAGTCAAGGTTAGCCCCTTTCGACGTTGTATCGCTCGCAACTCACACACAATGATTACAGGAGCTGTTCCACACGACGGTTGGCCCTCTTAGGGAGGTGACCCTGCACTACGACAGCAACGGTCGCTCCAAGGGCGTGGCTGCTGTACACTTCCAGCGACGCGGCGACGGCACGAAGGCTTTCCAGCAGTACAACAACCGATTGATTGACGGCAGTTAGTATCGGCTCCTTGCAACTCCTCTCGACCCCTCTTCGCTTCGCATCGCACGTAAACTTCTCCCTTCTGCTCGCTCCGATTGCTCGTCTCTGCCTCTCAGTGTTGCGGAGGTGTCTGTTCCTGCGTTGGAAGGCTGGGGCCAGAGGGGGCTCGGGTGATGTTACTTGCGATCCCGATGCCAGCGCCTGTGCGACAAGCTCCATCTGAACGTGGATGAAGACTCCGACGATGCGACGTGATGCGACGACACTTGGAGCGAGCGGCAGCTTCCTGTCACTTTCGTTCTTGTGTCCTCTGCGCGCTGAACAGCCAACTGATGAAACGATGTGCTTCTTCCACTCCGCTGTCGATGCTCGCCGAAATTTTCGACGGTGTCTATCCACACAGAACGTCCCATGAAAATCGAAATTGTTCTCGACCCCTCGAAGCCTGCCCCCGCGGCATCATTGGTGGCACGGGTCGCCCCTGCCCCCGCCCCAGCTGCAGAGACAGTTCCCAGGTAAGTGACTTGCACGATCATCTCCGTACTCATCTCATGTACTGTAGGTCCGGTACACGCCCAAGACGCGGGGGGCGTGGCGGGGCCCGCCGCAAGGGTAACGAGAGGCCCCAAAAGACGGTAGCGGACCTCGACGCTGAGATGGAGGTCAGTGCGAGATCATCTAGATAGTATGATCTACTAACCATTCTCCCATAGGATTACACGTCTACCACTGCACCTGCTGCGCCCGCGGCTGCGTAGAATTTGTTCTTATCTCTCATTGTTGGTCTTGTTGTCGCGTCCTTCTCAAATACTCCCTCGCCTCGTTCCCTGCGGACACCATACGCCCCTCTGCTATGTACTGTATACTACCTTATCGTCATGCGTATGTTCCAACGTCCACCGTCTGCAGATGGTCAACCACTCAACTGTTGTCCATAGCCGTTGTTCTCGTAATGGTCGTGAATGCAATTGCCTTTGCTGTGGACGTCCTCTTTTGCACGTGTTGTGGATGGTAGCGTTCAGCGCAGTCTTGAAACTTCAAGTGGAGAATGTTCGGTTGTGATAGTCGCGCATACTCATACGGCTGCTGTCAAGTCAGACAAGCTGATGGGGTGGTGGTAATTGAGTGATCATAAGATTCATGCGATTAAAATGAGAGTGGGTGCATCTCTCACTCGCTTTGATCAAACCAAGTTGATATATGCATGTTCCCCTAGACTGTCTGTATCCGTTCAGAGTTCAAGAAATCCAATCGCGAGCACAATGCTACCCACAGGCGTAGCATCCCGCGCTCCACAGAGACGACCTGCATATGTCTCAGGAAGACACCCAACCCGAGCGCCCCCTTCGTCACTCCTCCCTCCGAGCTTCCTTGATCATGTCCGCGCGCTTCTCGGCGACGACGACCGCAGGCGGCATCGTGCGCGCGCCGACGATCACCGGGAACACCGACGTGTCGTACACCCGCAGGCCGCGCAGGCCGTGCACCCTGAGCGCCGCGTCGACGACGCCCGGCGCGTCCTCCGCGCCCATCCGGCACGTCGACGTGTAGTGGTAGCACGTGCGCACGTTCGCGCGCGCGTCGTCGTCGACCGCGCCGTCCGGGACGTTGAGCGGGCTGAGCGGGTACCCCTGCGCGCGCATGTCCGTGGCGAGGGCGAGGGCGAGACGCATGCCCTTGCGCATCAGCGAAAAGTCGCGCGCGTCGCAGAGGAAGCCGAGCGTGACGTCCGGGCGCGCGCAGGGGTTGCGCGTCGCGAGGCGGACGCGCCCGCGCGAGCGCGGGCGGACGAGGCCGACGATGAGCGTGAAGAGGCCGGCGCGGGGGATATCGTGGTCAGTGCAGTTGTTCGGCGCGGGCATGATCTGGAGGTCGAGGCAGTCCTCCAGCGCGGCGGGCGCGGTATCCGCGGCGAGTCTAGTGCCGGTCGCGTCGAGGAGACGCGAGGCGAGGTACATGGTGACTGCCTGGAAGGGGTGGGTAGGAGAAGAGGCTGCGCTCGGTGAAGAGGTGGGCCGTGAGCTCCTTGACGACCTTCAGCGGGCTCGCTTCGAGCTCATGTGGCGAGTCCGCCATTGGCACCTCAAAGGTGAGCGGAGCTACGATATGATCTTGCTGTCCGCGACGTTAGCTCAAACTGTCGTAGAGGGACGAGCACGCACTAAGTGTTCTCCTACCCCTGGCAAATCCCGCACAACGGGTATGCCCTTCTCCTCCAGGTGAGCCTTGGGTCCGATCCCACTGCATTTGTGGGTTTATCTCAGCAGGACGCTCACAGCCATTGATGATGAGTACGAAAAATACCTCAAGAACAATATTTGGGGCGAGCCAAGTGCGCCCGAACACAACACAACCTCTCTGCGCGCCCGGGCATTATATGTCTTGCCGGCCTTCCTGAAGTCCGTAGCCTGAAAACGCACACCAGTCGCCTGGACGCCCTTTGCGTCACCTGTCGCTAGCTCGACGCGCGTAACAAGAGCGTTTGTGCAGATACTCAAGCGTCCCCTACGCTCTTGCACGACCTTCGCCGGCAAAAACGCATGGAAAGGGCTGTGTCTGCGCATGCTGCCATCTTGGCTCACGTCATGTCGTACATAGCACGCTGCAGGGACAGAAGGTGAGCTGAGGTCCTGCATGGCCTAAATGCCTGCGTTTTCCGAGGCACAGATGAAGCTTCGCGCATGCGCGTGAGTAGTGCTCAGCTAGCGTAAGGTGCCGGAGCTCGCTAAGGAGTGTGTTTCCAGAGGATGTTGTTGTAGGCGCGGTTCTGCCATGGGCCTGAGAGCGGTGGTGACGCGTCGGCTTTGCTCGTTTAAAGGGTGAAGGTGAACGGAGTCTCACCTTGTTTACCTCGAAAGTCTGAGGCAGGGTGGCTTCGTGCGTTCTCGGACTTCGCGAAATAGGGCTCAAGATCCTTGTAACCCCATCCCGGGTTTCCGAGTTCTTCCCATCTGTTGTGGTCCCCGGGTGGGCCTGGAGGCGGCACTCAGCAGGTGTGTACCCGGATATCTGTGTGTAATCTTACCGCGTGTGTAGAACATGCAGTTGATAGCAGAAGTGCCACCGAGGGCCTTACCGCAGAGAATCTCAGCGGAACGGTCGTCCGCGTCCGGCATGGGCTGGGACCACCGACCGGGGTGCCGTCGCGGTATGGTTTGCTGGATATGAGGGGCACCCGATCTGCCCAGCTGTCTTCGCTCAGGCTCAGTCTCGACGTAAGGTAACAGCCGGCAGTGCCGCCTGTGAAGCTCGGTGAGTGGCATGCGCGACGCATTGCGGGGCACGCGCGCACCGCCGACGATGATGTAGTCGTACGTGCACTCTCCTGGGGCGCTACGGCCGGCATGGATTTGCGTCCCGGCTTCCTCGAGCGAGAGCACGGAAAAGGGCTGTGAGAACGATGACATGCTCTGCGGCGGGCGGGGCAGGTGGCGCAGGAGAGCAGTCCTGGCCATTGGGGATAGTATATGCCGTCAGGAGAGAGCAGGGAGGACTCAGGAAGCCGCACAGCTGCCACACTCGAGGAGCTGCTTCAGGTTCTGTACAGCATGCGGCCGAGTTCACATCCGCACGCTGTCCTCCTTCATCATGTCAACATCTCAATACTCGCTCGGCCGGCCATGTATGCATGCTGTAGATCTCTACGTATTCTGACCGAGTTTCCAAGTGCTCCTCGCATGCCGTCTCTCTTGGCTTATGCAGAATGTCCGCGGGACCTGCCAGCGTGCAGCACATGACTCCGCGGCTCACGCGTTCAAATCAATCCAGGACTATTAGCTCCTTGCAGTATACCAAGTGGTAGGAGGCTCCTTGCAATATGCGACCAGAACCACTGAGCATACAACATACATGTCAGGCTACCGCTGTTTATCATCGTACACCCGCTCCAAACCTACAATAGTTGAGATATTGACGACCCGGACCTGCGAGTCAGTTGGAATTCCTAACACAATCAATCACCTCCCATGATATCCAGGTCGGTCAAGGCGAAGCGATATCCATCCCCTGGTCCAGGCTCTCTTTTCAAATGTAATCTCAACCTCATGTTCTGCGGGTGTTCCCACTCGGCTTGGAGCGCTGTTACGAAGGTCGGTACTAGCAGCGCGGGCTCGGGAGAGTTCGAGCTCATAGGCGAACCGTATCGAACTCCCGGGCTTCGTGGTATCCACCGCAGCGTCCATCTGCCGGCAGGTGCAGGACCAGGTCGTCGCCAGGATGGTCCCGATGACCTCGACATACTTGTCGACCAAGAACACGCACGTGCCGTCGACAAACGCTGCGGGCGTCGTTTTGAAGGCGTACACGAGCTGAATGAGGTTCAGGATGACCGGGAACACGTAGTTGGACACCGCGATCCAGAAGAGCGTTCGGAGGCGGTGTACGTACGTGCCTATGTGCCGAAAAGAGAGGTGAGCCCGCACATTGCATCAGTCAAGAGGGCCGTCTCGCACCGCGTGTCCAGGCTGACGTGACCGACTGCGTCGGGACCAGTTGGTGGTGAATCATCATCCCAGACCGCAACTTCGATAGGAAGAGGAGGAAGGTGAAACTGGTGCCACCACTTCCAGTCAGCTCCCTCCCCCGGAAAGGTGAGCAGGTCAAGTTGAACACGGCGCACCTCGTGCCGAGTAGCTGCAGGACCTAGGAGGCCTTCGCGTACGGCGAATGCCAGGCGATCGTCCCGAGTGTGAATGAGTTCGCGCCCCCGACGATCGCGTCCCGCCACTGAGAGAGGAATGCGAGGTGTATCGCGACGCGGGTCGTCTTGAACGCCGTGATCGTGCCGTGCACGGCGAGCCGCTGCGGCCAGGCGAGGCGGCGCGGCGGGAAGACGGTGTGCACGCGGATGAGGAGGATGGACTCAGTGAAGAGCGGGATGAGGGCCGAGAAGCACACGAACGCCGTGTTCACCCCCACGCTCGGGGCATACCGAGCACTATCTGGACCTACAGGATTCCGCGGCAAAGCGCGGCCGGAACGACGTCAACATGGGTGAACACAGCAGGACGGCGCAAGCTGCAACAATGTGCACCATATCGTGCACGTTGATGACGCCCTCCCCAGACCGAGAAAGACTGAGATGACGTTGCGCATGAACACGGGCTGTCTCATCATCGTCGGCGTGGAGAAGTAGAAAAGGGCGACGGCGAACGAGATAGTCCCGTTGACGAGGTGCTTGAGGGAGGCCTTCACAACAGCCGTCTGCAATTGCATGGCATCCTCTGGTTCCGTAGGGAGAGTGCCGCTCAGAGCGCCTGCCCTGAGCGCGAGCATAGTGGAGGGACTGAACGAATGGAAGTGGTCCTCCCGGATACCGCCACAGCGGTTGCACTGTGGCTATATGGGCGGTGAGCTCTTGCCCGCCTTGGTTCCGATTCGATGGCGCATTGTGACACTGTAAATAGTATGGGTACCCTCGGGATTCGGCGCGTCCTAGAGAATGTATCAGCGTGATTTGGGGCGCAGTAACAGCGCCCACGGAGTCAGGGTTTGACTGAAAGCGCACCCAGTGAGGAGAAACGTGAGACAGGCACCATGATAGTCATGGCCGCCGGGAGGCCACTGGCATGGGTGATACGTTTGTGGGCTTGAACGTCGCGTTGGCACGCTATTTTGTCATGGTGAGTGACAGACGGGCCATCGTGATTGTCGCTGAGGTTGCCTCGCACCGTGACCCTCGCGCGAACCCGAACACGACTCCGGGGAGCTCGCGTGATGACGTTGAAACGTCTGCCGCTTGTTTGGGTGTAGGTGGATGCCTGGTACATAGTCGCATGGGGGTAGTGAGTGCTAGTCCCACCTGGAGCTCCGGAAACCCTTTGTTCAGCCAATTTGCGACGCAACTCTCTGACTCTGGCTGGTCTCTACATTGAAGGACGGGGGCTCAAGAGTCACACGGAACGTCTCTTCTCGCAGGGGACACAGCCGTGATGACCCGTTGCTTATAAATAACGGCGGGCATCAATACGAGAGTCGTTAATTTGAGAGATGCACCCACTATTCAAGTCGTATTCGATGTCGTCCGAGGATGAACGAGCAAGCTGCCGGCCATTGCAACACCCTATAAATATGATCTGCAAGTGACTACTATGGTCTGCTACCATGTTTGCTGCGGAGGACGCTGTGAATTATGGGCAGAGTGGTCTGCGTCAAAGGCCTTGCTGATGTCCACGTAGACCGCCGCGGCGTCTGCGCCTACCGCAGGCAGCGCCTGCTAAGCGCGTGGTGAAAGCCCAGGAACTCAGCCTTCTAGGCACCTCGGTATAGGTTCAGCACAAGCTCGTGACAGAGCACTTCGCCGGGGAACGCTCCGAGAAAGAAGTAGCACTCGAACCACTCTAAGATTTCGTCTAAAATGTCCGTGACCAATAGAGCGCGGTGCATTTTCACCGACAGTCAGGGACTTCGCGGCGGTCAGGTACCCGTTGATAGCAGATCGTCTGACGGCGTGGATATAAACTCTGAGGGGGAGAGAAGAACACTTGTCAGCAAAACTCCACAAACATACTTCGTTGATCACGTACAAAACGGCGCGCGTCGTTGTATCCTCCGGTTATGAATCTTGCACGCAGAAGTTGAGAGTCTTCGTATGAAGTCGCCAGAAGGCCAGTCACACGAAGCCGTGTCAGCGGACGTTTGCCCCTAACGGACGAGCAAGGAAGCTCCAGTACCGTCAGTCGCACTAGAGGACGAGGCCATGCCGCAAGACACGTGTAATTTCACGTGGCGAATGAGTAATTGCGGCACGATATACCGATTCGTGCGCCCTGCAATGCATGACCAGGGATGGGTAGGAGAGTCCTGCTCTAACCCTCGACGCGATGGTTTCGAATAATGAGATTGCTGACGGAGATAGCCAGCATGCATCAGTTGCGGCGTTACCGTTGGAGTCAGGAATACCGAAGGCCTACCTCCAGTATGGTACAAAACAGATGCACTGGTCTTACATGCTACTACATCAACGCGTCGACGAGCAACCCAATTGTACCGAGAATGATGATCATTTGCGTCCCTCCACCATGATGATGTGGTACCCAAACTGGGTCTTGACGAGCGGGGATAAAATGGGCTTGTCGACAGTGGAGGGCTGCAGTGCAAACGCTGCATCCTGGAAAGCGCCCTGGTTGTACGGTTATGGATCCGATGAGCCATGTGAGACTCCGAGCCTGTGAGTGGATAAGCTACATACCACCATGGCTCCTCGAACTTGCCATCCGAGGCTACCACCCGCTGCGGGGGCGTCAACGTCAGCGGATGCCCAGTGATGAGCATTGAGGGTCGGCACCGCGGACCTTTCGCCTTGTCCTCAGAATACTCCTGAGCGACCTTGTCGAACCGCTGACCTTCCTGACAGGTGCAACAAAAACTATCTATCAGACATCATATTTAAATCGGAGTGTCGTAAAGGCCAGACCTGGATCTTCTGCAACGCTTCCAACGCCTTGGACTGCTTCTCACACAGGATGTGGCGGACGTTCACCGCGGTCGCAGGCTTCAAACCACCCTTCCCTCCCTGCCACTCGCACGTTATGTTGGAGCGCTGAAGCATACTATGCACCCGCCAAAGAGCGTCAAGACCTCACCTGCCACACAGGGACGATTAGATCACCGTCATGATTGAGCGCATCCAAGTCGCTGCGAGCGAACATGTTGGGCAGGACATCTCACCTTCTTGTCGGCGGACTCCTCGGGCTTTGCGTTTCCCTTCCCGCCCTTCTTGTCCGCCGCTTTCTTTTCTGTTGATCCGGACGCCTTCTTGGCCATGTTTCACCCGGGCACCGTGGTCAACGAGCAGTGGGGCAACAGTCAAAACGTGCAACCTGTGCCGCGGGCGCTTGATCGCAGTGTAGCGCCACGATGCTTTTGCGCGCGTCCAAAACGGGCAGGCGTTGTAGTTCGGCACGCTCGTGCGGGCACATGGAAGATTTGCAGAACATTGAGCGGAACCAATACAGCCGAGCCAACGTGCCATCTAAACTTTTTTCAGGATCAATGGGCTGATTGTGACCCCGTTGACTCGTTTTCTCAGACGAACGTCTCCCAACAATTTGCAATGATGCTCGAAGGATGCATTATTCATATATAGCGGCTCATAGATGTGGAGTGATGTCAAAAACTATCAACAGGAATAAAAGATTGGTAAGTTACTAGTACATTATGCTACAGTGATTAAACATATGGACAGCTCAGTTCGAGGAAGGCACTGCCATATCGACAAATAGTAAGGTAGCCACAGCTAGATGTGCGCGAGTCCTGAGTGAGTGATAGCAAAATGATTGAACAGCGGAGTACAATGGCAGGGCCGCCCATCGCCCGTTTTGATTCGAGCCCAGCTCATGCGCTGGCGAACATCGCGTCCAGCTCAGCCCTGAACATGTCCTCGACCGCGCGTCTCCGGACGTTGCCCTTGGTGGCTGTGCGCGGGAGCGTGCCGCGCGGGACGACGACGACCATCTTCGCGGACGTGATGCGCTCGTGGAGGTACCGGCGCGCGTGGAAGTGGCGCGTGCGGCGGACGATCTCGCGCCGCAGCCGCGCGTCGTCCATCTGCACGCCCGGCGCGGGCTCAACGAAGAGCGCGGGGCTCGGCCGCCCGTTCCCGACGACGATGCACTCGTGGACGAGGTCGGCGCACGCCTGGCGCGCGTTCTCCTCGATCGCGCGCGTGTCGCACCGGAGGCAGTTCTCGCTCTTGATCCAGTCGTCGCCGCGCCCGCGGCTGACGTACGCGCCGGGCTCGACCTCGACGAACAGGTCCCCGGTGTGGTAGTGGCCGTCGCTGTGGCGCATCGAGATGTGCGGGCAGTCGCCCGAGTCAGCGAGGATGACGAGCTCGAGCAGGCGCGCGTTTGCGTTCTGGTACTCGCTGCCGTCCGCGTCGTCGGTGCCGTTCTCGATCGGGAGGAACGCGTACGTGGTGCCTTCGATCGGGCGGAGCGCGGGGTTAGGCTTGCCACCACCGCGTACGGACAGGAGCATCGCGCCGCACTCCGTGCTGCCGAAGAGGTTCCGGAGCGGCAGATCGTTGGCGTACGCCCACTCCTCGTCCTCCCGGGGCATCTGTTGACCGGAGTAGAGGATCTCGTCAAGCCCGCGGAGGAGCGCAAGCAGCTTCGGGTTCAGGCGCGCGGCGCGAGCGTGGACGGCGAAGAAAGCAGGGAACTGGTTGAGGCGGTTGAGACCGCCATGGGTGATCATGTGCACGAGCTCGTCCGTGGAGAAGGTGACAGTGCGCGGCTGGATCGTGCAAGCACCGTTCTGGACGGAGGCGAGGAACATGAATGTTTGGCCAATGTGGCACATGCTTCCCCTAGTGAAATTCCGTCAGCCACCATCCCCCTCCGGTGGACAACGCACAACTTACATGGCGACGGTGACGTCCTGGCCATCCTTGCGCAACGGCCTGCTCACAGTAGCAGCCTTGGACACCATGTCGCTGAGCCACCTGAAGTCGCACGGGAGCAATTTCGGGCGGCCTGATGTCGAGCCGGACGTGTGAAATATCATGGCGATGTCTCCCGGCGCTGTCACTTCGGGCATGGGCGGCAGCGTCGCGTCGCCAACGTCGACGTCGCGAAGGTCGTCGGCACGGTAAGCGGGGCAAGGGCAGTGGACGAGATCGTCCGCGAGAGTCGGCTCGTAGACAATAGCCTTAGCGTTTGCCGCCTCGAGGAGCTCGTAGATGACGTCCGGGTTGGGTAACCGGAGTGAGAATAGCTGAGGGATGTAGCCGGCACGAAAGATCCCGTAGATATAAAGGATATCGACGTAGGACATGCCGTTAGACCTATTCAATGATGTCTTATTGAGCTGCAGCGCAGGCTTGACAGGACATCGCACTCACCAGAGTCCGACTACTGATCGTGGTGGGACACCCTGAGCATGCAACTTAGATGCAAGGTGGGTAGCAAAGTGCTCGACATCCGACTGGAACTCGCGGGACGAGACGGGTCGCCATGCCCTGAGGTTGTCGTCCTTGTCGTATATCGGCAGCTTGTAAATGGGAAGTGTAGGGTGGGCCTGAGTACGCTCGGCAAGGGCGTGCAAGTGAGTCCTGAGGGAAGCCATAGGAGAAGATCGAACTAAGACTAAGTATGGGCAGTCGAAGGTTGAGAAGGAGTCGAGCAAGAACGGCCAGGAGTCGGGGCCAGTATTAGAATGAGGAGCCGGAAAATTAAAGTCCTCTAATATAGGAGGAGAGGAAGCAGAAGTGTGCCGGTACCGAAAGCGACTGTGAGGATGTTGGTGGAAGAGGACTCGAGCCGAGTCATTGTCTTTATACGTCCTTGGTAGTACCCTCGTTCGAGTAGGTTGACTGAGGCGGTGACGGCTGATGGCAATGCTGTCCGGCCTTGCGTATGGATAGTTGACAGACGCTTGGATTGAGCGGCGCAACTGGCAGTCACGAAGGTTCCCGCGGCTCAGTCTGCGCGCGTGGGGAGATCGATTTACTCCAGACGCAAACCCAGCAGGAATGACCGGCATTCCGGCCGGGGGCGTTACAGGGCCGCGCGCGGATGCCCGAGATCTGGCGGAGTGGAGATACGGCGCATTCAGCGTCTGCAGTGAGAACTCCGGCGACTTCATCCCCAAATGTCAACCGTACCTAGCCTGCCCAGTTTCTCGCCTCGAGTCTCTTCATTTGCTGCAGAGCCACAGCTGCAGTTGATGATGGAGGCCTGAACGAGAGCTACGCTACGTAGGATTCGGTCTCACATGGTGCGAGCACTTGTAGCACCCGAGTGCCGCGCATACGGCTTCCCGGATTGCTCGCCTCGAAGGTTCACGGTGATCGTCGCTATCTCCTGAATATCCATCGGGAAATACTCGAGGTTGCCGCCTTTTCCTGAGTACGCGAGTATACGGGTCTGGAGAAGCTCTGATGATGAGATGCCAGCCGAGCGGCGGTGTCCACCTCCCTGGGCACTGCGCTTGCAAAGACGAAGACGTGTATGACTAACGCTGACTCAACGCACCAATTCGCGTCGTCCACCCGCCTGGGACATGGACGAGAGTGACTGGAGAGGGGCGCGTGGCAAGAAGCTGTGTGCTGCCCAGGTATGATCGTCCCTGGGCGGGCACAGCCCCGCGGGCCTCACGCCCTTTGATGCGGCTCCGCGCCCGCGCCCGCGCAGTCCTCCGCGCACGGTCGGAGGCTCCGTCTGGGTGCACCCTTGCTCCTCGCGTCCACGCCGGCGCACGCTAACAGACGCTAACGCGCACGCCAGGCCTGCCAGTGCCAATGCCACCTCGCCATGCCCAAGCACCAGTCGCGATCGCATCACCGCCGCACACCGTGCGGGCGCGGTTTCGCCGGGTCACCGCCCTGCTGGCGCGTGCAGCGCGGCCTTGTTCCCTCTTTGCGCGTCGTACGCCGGCGGACGTGTGGGCGCAGTCCACGTATCACAGATGCGGCGAGCACGGTCTGCTGTTCTGGCATGTGCGCAGGCGCGGGCTGGGACACGCGTACGCTCGTCCACAGCAGCCGCGGCGTCGCCGTCCCGCTCGCCACCTCCGCCTGCTCCCACCTGCCACGCTCGGCCGTATCGCATTCGTCCGCCATCGCAATGTATACGGCTCCCGATCTCCCGACCTATGCCCGTGCACCCCAGATCAGGGACGAAAAGGCATGTTGTCTGCGCGCCGTGACGTAGCGGAAGCGCAGGTGCTACCTATCCATTCTCGGTAGCTGCGAGATGCCGACATTATTGAAGGGTGCTACTGTTCGCAGTCAGAATAGGATGCGCGCCACAAAGGCCGGATGTTGCATCGTCTGATAGTGTGTTTGGGCTGATGAACGGATGTTTCAGGCTGCGAGTTGGCGTTGCCCATCCATGAGCGCGGGTCGCCACTGGCGCCTGGCGACGGGCAAGGGTCGAAGCACCTCAACGCCTATTTTTGAGCAGCCCTCTCGTTGCGAACGCGTGATTATCGCACTTTGGCCGTCGTGATGTCGCTCAAAGGCAGGCATCGGGCTGACCCACATCATTTTTAGAAGGGTCGAAGCCAGCTCGGTGCTACCAACGCGTCCGACAGGCCCGAAGCTACCGGTGAGCGTTATTTGGGCGTCGAGCGATCCGCGAGCTGCCTTGTGCGTCCCGATATGCGCTACGAGAGGTGCTGACTGGCTTGCCGATGAAAGAGGAAGGACTATTTACATCTCACAGGACTGTGTGATCGTGCCGCAGGGACGTGCCAGATCCCCCAGGACTGATGGATCTAAACACTTGGCGGATGACATCCTGGGATCCTAACATCCAAACACGAACTACTGTGCATTGCTTCGCTCCTTAACTCAGATCCGACAGTTGAAGCATGACGGTACTTCCCACGACGCCGGTCGTCGCCCCTACTAGACGTCTCAGTCGAAGAAGCCCTTCCCAAAGGCTGGGATTGTGGCAAGCACTGCCTCAACCGATCTGCTCAGAGGCAATGTCACTCACCTCCCGGAATCAAGGCAGTGACATACATGACTATCGTGACCGGCTGCAACTTGGTCGGGACGAGCGAGGGGTCCTCGTCCAAGCCGGGGGCGAAGGTGCGCAGCGCCTTCTCGGTGAACGCTTCCCAGTGGGCCTTCTCGCCCGCTGCACCATTTCTGCGCCTAGGCACCGAGCACCGAGCACCGAGGCAGGCACCGAACTCGCGGCACGCGAGTCGGTGCCGCGCGGGCGCGTCAAACCACTTCTCCTCCTCGCACAGCACCCCTGAGCGGACGTGGCCCGCACGTTGGCGCCGCGCGGTGACAGTGTCGACAGGTACGCACGGAGACACGCCGCCGCGCGTTTCGCGAGCTCCGTCGCCAACGGCTCCTCCCCGTCGAACCGGTGCGCCGTCCAGGGCATCATGTCCAGGTTCGAGCGCGCAGTCGGACGGACGCATACCGCCGCCATTTTGTCTCGAGCATCCGCCTGTATTTGTCGTTCTCCCGCGCAAGCACGGTACGCTCTCCTCCCGCCACGGCGTGTGCGCGCTGCAGGAGGCTGAAGACGCCGTAGCCATCGATCGGGTCGAGGTTCCTGGGATAGGTCCACACTCATCTTCCAGCACATCCGCGGCCGCGCGGCGTCGCGGTCGCGTACGAAGCGCGGGTAGATCGCGTGCGCGAGCTCGTCGTACCGCTGCTCCCCCGTGGCGCGCGCCACGCGATCCAGCGCGAACATCGACATCGTCAGGTAGTGGTGGTACTGGCCGTTGCCGTCTCCGCCCGGGTCGTCTTCCTCGGTCTCTTTCCCGGCCCGGAGCCCGCCTGCGAGCGGGTGTGCGTCCGAGGCGTCTGGGAGGCGCCGCGTGCCGTCCCCCGTACGCCCGAGCGTGTCGTGCACCGTTTGGACCAGCTGAGTAGCGCGCGTCGTGGAGAGCGCGTTGGAGGTGAGGACGCCGAGCGTGGGGAGGTTGAGAAGTACCCCGAAGCCGTCGGTCCAATGGTTCTGTCCCCGGTGACCGTTGGCCCTCCGCCGATAGCGGAGGAGTCCAAGTCAACGCTTGTGCCGGAGTCATGGCTCGTGGACGGACCTCTGGAGAATCTGGAGAGAAGTTGTGACTGTGCGTGTGGTGTGGCGCTAGGTAGCGGTAGGGGGCCAAGTGGAGTGCTCAATTCCCCGGACGAGGCTAATGGGTCCCATGAGATGAACGAGCGCAGTCACTGTAGGGGTGCTCAATTCTCGTCGCACGCGTGCTGCCTCGCGCGCTGACGACCCCCAGGTTATAACTCCACTCTCAGACGGGTCGGGCGAGCCATAGCATGTCCGTCACACAAGTTCCTTAGAAATTGATGATTCGATGCCATTCCACCACTGGAGATGTGCAGGCTTGATTTGAGGCCATACAGAGATGCTTTCCATGCTACTGGGAGCATCTGGAGTCAGACCTTTGCAGCCCGCGCTCGTTCAGGCGCCTGACCGTGCGTGCGACGAGAATTGAGCACCCCTTGTATGCTCTCTTGTATGTCGTTGGGGTGTTGTTCGAGGGCGAGTTACACCTGAACTCAACGCGACTGCGCAGTTATAATTACATCTATGTGGCGTGAGTTGGGTCTCACTTGTACACGCCAGACCTGGACACGCTTACACAAGTCCTCGCGAACCGGGTGATGAGTCGAATTTGTGGCTGTACGTCTAGATGCAGTAGCACTCACCGCTATATTTCGACTGGTTCACCGCTACATTCTCGGAGGCCTGATGTCGTCATTGTACTGCATGTACGTCGTTAAGAAAAAATCCGAGTACTATATCAATTCGCAAGCGTGAGTGTAATGGTGCGGCGCGTGATCAGCAGAATCCTATGACGTTAGACTCGCGCTCACTGCGCCAGACATCTTGCCTCCACATTCTCCGTCCAGGACGCCCACTTGAATATAGATCAACGCGTACATTCCATCAGGAACGACCAACCTCATCAGATTGAAGACATTCATTCGCGCTGGAAACGTCTGCTAGCACTACAGCAATTCACGATGGCCTGGAGATGCACTGGTGCCACAAACGCAGAGCTGATTGCGAACATGGCCAAGGCAGGGATCATCAACTCTGACCAAGTAGTGGCTGTGAGTGCTGCCATCGCTGCTCGTCACTCGCAAACTGACGGTGCGCGGATAGGCGATGTCCAAAGTGGATCGGGCCCACTACGTCCAGTTCCCAAAGTCCGCATACGACGACTACCCCCAGTAAGCCTGCTCTCATTTGCAGCGACGCAGGGCGAAATTCACCAACACAAGCGAATCTGAGGTCGATCGGACACGGAGCAACCATCTCTGCCCCACACATGGTGTGTCACATCTGAGTGCTTGTACAAGAGCACCGCTCACATGCAGGCCCCTCCACCCAGCACGCGTATGCGACAGAAAACCTCCTCCCGCTCCTCAAACCCGGCGCGCGTGTCCTGGACGTCGGCTCGGGTTCCGGATACCTCTGTGCGGTGCTCTGGCAGCTCCTGCACGACCCCTCAGATCCGCGGAGCAAGGAAAGCAAGGTCATCGGCATAGAGCACATCCCCGAGCTCGCGGAGTGGTCCATCGAGAACCTCCGCCGGGACGGACTGGGCCCGGAGCTGGACGAGGGGAGAATAAGGGTCCTCGCCGGTGACGGGCGGAAGGGTGCGTCCTTCGATGAGGTGGGAAGACACGAGCTGAAACGGGGCAGGCTTACCGGAGGATGGCCCCTACGACGCCATCCACGTCGGCGCGGCGGCCCCTGCCCTGCCCGCGGAGTTGGTGGAACAGCTTGCGCGCCCGGGGCGCATGTTCATCCCGGTCGGGACAGAGGCCCAACAGATCTTCCAGGTTCGTCTCCCCGCCATCTCTCCGATGAATTGGTGTTGAGTTGAGAACCCGGTGTAGATTGACAAGGATGCTGACGGGAACGTCACCCAGATACCGCTCTGGAACGTGAAGGTGCTGTCCATGTCCAATCTGATCTTGTGGCACAGTTAGTCCGGCTGACACGGATGCTGCAGTATGTCCCCCTGACGGATCGCGAGAATCAGACGTGACTGGCGGCGCGAAAGCCAGCGGCTCGACTAGATGGTGGGATATAGGCTGCCACACGACTGGTAGACAAGATGGCGGATGTATGATAATTTTCGGATGTATGTATAGGTTTTATGGCTACAGCTGTGCTCATTTGGTGGCGCGCGACGACACGGCGGACGAAGGCGGGTGCGACTTGACGGGCGCCTGTGCATCTTGTCCTCCATCCTCCGCCACACAAAGCCACACTCCCTTGCTCAATGTCTGACTTGCTCGCTGACGACCCGGAGTGGGCGGACGTTGTGCCAATTGCACAGTATGAAAACGTGAACCCGATTGCCCCCATCTTCTACAGCGTGGAGTGTCCGTACGCGCCGAGCACACTCACGGCCAGGCATTGACCTCACCCGCAGACAAGGATGCGACGGACTACTTTCGTGGCGTAGTCAAGACGGGGGAGATGAGTTCAAGAGTGCTTAAACTGACTGAGAAGATCATACGGATGAATCCCGCCCATTACACGGCATGGTGAGCCTCGCTCCGACTTTATCGATTCCATCCCGCCCACCGTCCCATGTCCCTTCCCCTCGCGCCGCATATGCAGGCAGCACCGGTACAAGACGCTTATTGCACTCAAGTTGGATCTTGAGGAGGAGCTGCGGCTGATGGACGACATCGCGCTGCAGTTCATGAAGACGTACCAGGTGTGGCACCACCGGCGGCTGCTGCTCACCGCGCTCAACTCGGTCGACGTCGCCGTGCTCGAGCTCGATTTCCTCCGGGACGTGCTCGCGGAGGACGCGAAGAACTACCACACGTGGTCCTACCGCCAGTGGCTCCTCGCGCACTTCAACTCGGAGGCGCGTCTCTGGGCGCGCGAGCGCGCGTACGCGGAGGAGCTCCTCGCCGCGGACGTGCGCAACAACTCGGCGTGGCACCACCGCTTCTTCGTCGTCTTCTCGAGCGGCGTGCGTCTCGGCGACGAGGACCGGGAGCAGGTCCTCAGGCGCGAGCTCGCGTACGCCAAGGAGAAGATCGCGCTCGCGCCAAACAACCCCTCCGCGTGGAACTACCTTCGCGGTGTGCTGGAGTTTACCAAGACGCCGTTTGGTGCGCTCAAGTCGTTTGTGGAGCCCTATACCGCAGACAAGCCGCCGTCTAGAGGCGAAGAAGTGGTCGATCTGGATAATCCGCTCCCTACCCCCGACGCGGAGCTGCCGTGCGTCGCGGCGCTGGAGTTCCTTGCGGACATCTATGAGAAACAAGGCGGGGATGCGATAGAAAAAGCTGTAGAAATCTGGAAGACACTGGGGAATGAACGAGATGTGATACGCAAGAAGTTCGTCGGTCGTGCTGAAATATCCCTTCCTGTTCTAACGGATGATGTAGGTATTGGGAATACCGCATCCGCGATGCGACACCAAACTCGTGAGCGACTCAGGGTGCGCTGGACATCGCGTGCCCTCGAGGCTTATGGGGCAGAGGTATGCCTATGCGGGTACCGACCTGGTCACCCCTTGCTGTTCCTCACTGCTTTTGGTCCCCCGGGAGGATGTGCACGATAGATCTGCTAGCTGTACGATTAGGAAGAACATAAGTGGATGATCATTGGTGCTCGAAACTGCAACAGATCGCTGATTGGATTCGGACCACGCATCCACGACAAAGGCTTGAAGGACGCTACGATGAACCAAACTGGGCTTAATACCCCATCACTCCAGCTCTCCCGGATCTCTGTCCTCCGGTAGACCTCTGCCGCTATCGAGATGGCTGTGCGTATTGAGGGGCTTCCTGGTGTGTGGTTCCGCCACCGTTGTGAAGGCCAACATCCACCTAGACCCGCTGGAATTGGAGCGGAAGGCAGAGCAGTCCCACACACTCACGAAGTCGCAATTGATGACATTGTGCGCCCAGGTCACCTGAGTAGAGCGTCACTCCGGGCGGGATCACGCTCACGAATGCGCTCATACAGGTGAGAACGGGATGGCATGTAAGACACGTTCAACGTCCGCGTTGTGACCCGCAAAGCATGCAGACGACACGTGCTGAACGGTGGAGTCTGGCAATGCCGGCGAGCGCAATTCTGTTTCGTTCTGTTTACGATTCCCTTGTCACGAAACTAGAAGACGTCCAGCTCAACAAACAGGGCTCGCGGTGGTTTGGGGAGAGCTGTAATAGACAGAAATAGGCATATGGAAGGTATTCCCCGATGAAGATTTGCGACAGCTACCCTTCTACACCCACAACAGTAATCAGAGGACCCGGTTTGGCACCAAAAACTCGGCATTTGCGAAATAATCATCCGCAGTTGTTTCAATATGCTTATAATATAGCGATCGTGAAGACAAGTGAGGTGTCGCATGTAGTGCAGGGGGAAAACACAAAGGACACATGGCCAGTGCTGGGGCGTGCGCGAGGACATAGGCGCTCCGCCACAGACGCGTCAAACTGGCATGAGCTAGATTTTTTGGGTGAAATGTGAATGAGATTGCCTTCAGCATTGACTATGTAGGTGCAGATAATCAACTGAAGCATAAAGAGAGCTAGGATACAGCATCTCACCTTCCTCGCGCCAACGCAGGGGCCAACCATGTCTCGCCCATCACGGCGTGATTCGTGCGCAAGCGGTGGGCGAGCAGCGCTTGACCAACGCCGCCCATGATCACCTGAGCTGCACAAACGGATTTAATTTGATAAAATAAAAAAGACACGTGCTGAGTCATCTAGCGGCCTTCAGCCGTTGCCCTTCATTGAGCATCTACCAGCCGTTCACCATCGCCAGACTCTGCTATGCATTCTCATCGCGCGTTATCCGTCCCCGAAATTCTCGACGAAGTGTTCCTGTTTTTCGCACATGATGTGTTTGACGGAGCCTCCCCCTCTGACTGCGCGGGCGGTCTGAGTCATACAGCATCAGCGAATGTGCGGACGAGCACGCTCTTGCACGCAGCGTGTGTCTGCAGGGCCTTCCACAAACCTGCGATCCGGGTCCTCTGGCGCGATTTGCATGGCGTGTATGCCATCTTCGCGCTTTTGCCCTCCTTGGTTGAGATGAAGCTGCCGGAAGATGTCGTGCGGAACCTGTCCATCGCTCCCATCGTGGGAGTCCCGCGCATCTACGTATGCATGCGCGATGTCTCTGATCATGACGGTTGCGGGTGCTGATTTTTCCCCGCAGGTCCTCCCGCCGTACATCGCGGCGCACGAGTGGGATCAGCTCCAGGAGTACGCGAGCCATGTCCAATCCCTGGTGTACGACGGGTACGACATGAAGCCGATGAGGGTGATAGCGCCGCACTCCTGGTGGAGCCTGCAGGCAGCCATACAAGGTCGCTGCCTGTTGCCGAACTTGTGCAGACTCCAGTGGCGCGTGGTGCTTGATCAGCCTAGGGCTATCACCTCTTTCCTTGGTCCGTCTCTGCAGGTGCTGTTGATTACTTGTGATTACACCGCGAAGCAGCCGTGGCACGAGAGCAGAAAATGGTGGGCGAAAGCACTGGACACTTTTTGCAAGATCGTCTTCGAGCGTGCTTTGCCCTTGCGGAAAATCAACGTGGATCTCGAGGACCTTTCCCCGACCCCTGTCATGGCCCACTTGCCTCAAATGGAGACACTTCGTGAATTCAGTCTGTCTTCTGAGGGACCCCTCGAGCTGCCTCATGTGCGCAAACTGGCCCAAATGCCATCTCTCGAGATACTGCAGCTTCCATGCTTTGTCGACGGCGACCTCGGCCTAAACCGTCTGCTCGGCCCGTCCTTTAGCCCCTTCCCCCGCTTGAGACAACTCACGCTGTCTCGACACACACCCGAGCAGCGCGGCTTGTTTCCGTGCCCTACGCTGCAAGTGTTCAGCGTCGAAACACACTACCGCGACGTATACAGCCTCCGGGATTGCTTCGGAGAATGGGCACAGTCCTTCCCCACCCTGCGAGACTTCAACTTCAGCATCGTCACCACAGGCATGATTTGGTCCCGCCACGTCGTTCCTCCACTGCTATGGGTGGCCAGCCCGCTCCTCTCCATCACCACCCTGCAGCACGTGTCCATCAGGGGGACCTTCCCTACAGACGACGCCGCGGTGGCCGCCTTCGCCGAAGCGTGGCCCTCGCTCACCCACCTTTCCATCGTCCCCCATATTGACGTGTTCGGCCTCGACGGCAGTGTCGGACTCCCGGGTCTCCTCGCGCTGAGGGACAAATGCGCGCAGCTGGCCGTACTGCGCTTGCCCAGAGTCGTGATCGACGCCGTCCCCGGCGAGGATGCACTCCCGCCTGCGGCAGACCACCCGCTGCAGCTGCTCGCCGCACGCTGCGCCGCGCTGGACGAGGCGGCGCGGGCGCTGCTGCAATTTGTGTTCCCTCGTTTGCGCACATTGGAATGAGTGGAGGCGCGGGACTGGACCCGGACGTATTTCTTTCCTCTCAGACGTCTTCTAACGTACATAGGTTCATCCCAACGGGTTTTCCTCGGGCCTTGATCATGAATGCTGATGATGGGTTCTGACAGGACTACGATAACAGGGATCCCGGGAGTGAGCTCGGCTTACCCGGACATGCTCTAGCATCACATAGGTCAGTCTACATTCCATTCGACACGTCTCATGGTGTTTGTGCACTTTCAACGATGGGCGTCTAGCGATACAGGAGGCGTCAGGCTGATCTGTAGCGTGTTAATTATTGAACACGGACGCTGCCTTATTGTACTGCAATCTCAAGCGGCGTGTCGGGACATCCTTGTTACGGATGTACGTTTGGTTCTGGTACAGCACTAGGTGTTCATAGCCCGGCTTGACTTGCAAGCGAGGTCTACGCGAGCGGTCCAGATCTCGCCACAGCCACTCCATCAAGCGCACGGTGCCCGGTCAAGTCCATGGACAAGGTCCAGCGCGGTCTTCCGATGCTCGTCGCTGCTTTTTTTTCTTCGCGTATCTTGTACATAGGGTGGGCGAGGCTGTGACGTATCTTAGCGACACGTGGAGCGCGTACAGCACGAAAGCCTGTTCACGGGTCATGCGACGGCTTTATCTTCGACTCCTCAGTCCTCGTCAGTGCTGGTAGCCACCCACGAGCCACCCGAACCCGCCCCCTTCCTCCTTGCTCACGATGAGCACTACTACGCGACGCGCGCTCTCCATGCCAGATGTGCTCGACGAGATCTTCGAGTTCTTCGACCAGGACACGTTTTCCTCTGCGTTCCGTGAGCGCACTCTGGACTACCAGCAATCCGAACGACTGCGAACCCGAACGCTCGCACACGCCGCACGGGTCTGCAGAGTGTTCCACGCGCCCGCGACCCGGATCTTGTGGCGGGTGTTGAACAGCGTGGATCCCATCTGCGCCCTCCTTCCCAGTCCGTCCTCGCACAACCGCTCGGACCCGAACCAAGGCACGCGACCGCCCTCGGACGGTCATGCGCCCACGTCCGCTGTACGTATCTCGATTCACGTTGCTCTGGCGAACAACGCTAATAGAGCATGCCGTGATGCAGTTCGGTCCACTTGGATCTGCACACGAGTGGGATCGGTTCCAGACATATGCCGTACACGTTCGCGCCCTCACGCACGATGGCACGGAGCCCGAACGAGCCATTGTGAAGCGATGGCCAGGCATCCAGAGGTTCGCGGGAGGACCGCCTCTCCTTCCGAACTTGGCCTGGATCGACTGGCGCATCGACTTGCATGACATCAATGCCATCCTCCCTTTCGTCTCGCCCAGACTGGAGGTTCTTGACTTTCGATGCCCCCTCGCGACGATACGACCGAAGCCGGAAGTCCAGCGCGACTGGGAGAAAAACATTGCATCTCTCACAAAACAGATCTACGAGCGCGTTTCCTCCCCATCCGTGTTATACCTTAGCATCGGGGACCTGGCCCCCTCGACCGTGGTGGCTCACATGCCAGGATACGAGTCTCTACGACGCTTCGACCTATCCTCGACCGCGGACGATGCGGCAGTGTACTCCCCGGATGAGCTCCACACCCTGGCTCGCATGCCCGCTCTCGAGGCCCTCAAGTTCCCGTCCTTCCGGGGCATCCCTACATGGGACGCCTTCGAGCCCGCCCCGTTCAAGAACCTCAAGTTCCTCGTCCTCGGTAGCTGCACCCCCGACTGCAGCCTCTTCTCCTGCCCGTCCCTCGAGACCCTCGACATCCAGCGCTACATCTACCGCGACGCGCCCACGCTCCGGCGGAGCTTCGAGCGCTGGGCGCGCTGCTTCCCCCGGCTGGAGGAGTTCGACTGCGAGATCGACATCTGGCGCGCGCCCGACCTGGACCGGACCGCGCCCGCGCTCGCGTGGGCCGTCGCGCCGCTCTTCGCCGTCGCGTCCCTCCGCTCGGTCGCGCTCGGCTACGCAGGCAACTTCCCCGTCGACGACGCGGCGCTCCGCGCGTTCGCGCACGCGTGGCCCGCGCTCTCGTACCTCTCCATCCTGTACAACACCATGAACAAGGCGTACCCCGGGTTCGACGTCGGCCTCCCCGGGCTCCTCGCGCTCAAGGAGCGCTGCCCGCGCCTCGCGACGCTCCGGCTGCCGAGGGTCTATGTCCGTCCGGAGGAAGTGCCGCCTCTGCCGCTCGACCGGTCGGACCATAGACTGCAGACACTCGTAGCTGGAGTTGACGAGACGTCTTGTGGCGTCCTCCGGGATGTATTTCCGCATGCTGAAGTGGTTGTGCTGGCTTGAGGGTGCTGTGTATCTCATTCAGTAGATCTTAGATTTGTGTTACTCTTCTCCTTGTAACGACCCTGATAGACTAGGACGCCTAACTTTTCGTACGATAGATGTGTTGACAACAGAGGTGCGACCTATAGCAGTAGGGGTATAGTAGGCGCGTGTATATATTGACGTTAGCAACATCTATACCCGTCTCACATTATTGATCAATCATTTATCTGTTAAACCGCATGAGACCCAAGTTGCTCGCGAGGGAAGTTATAACAAGACAGCACATGTATTATGACACTGGCTACAATGACTAGCAGGCATACGGCGAGCAGATAGAGAACACAATAAACACAGAGGCGCAAACAAGTACCCATGATATCCTGTCGTAGATAGATACAGCAAAGTTGAACGACGGTCCGAATCCGACCCACTACATGAAGCCCGAGTCGTTGTTCTGCTCCGCGTTGAGCCGCGTCCGGTGCTCGAGCCACCGATACAGGTCGCCGACCGTCTCTAGCCTGTCCGGCGCCTCCGCGTTCTCCGGGTCCACGGCGCCCCGGGGGACGGTGGTGAAGAGCGCAGGGAGCGGCGCCTGCGCAGCACGGCCCCTTCCACCACCTCTGCCCGCACGAGGCTTCCTGGGATGCGGCGCCGTAGGAGGGAGCTGGTTGGACGAGTCTGCCTTCGCGTGTGACGAGGAACCCGCACCCGGAGCAGTGGGCAACGAGCCGTGCGACGCCGACCCTTGGGGCACGCCGGAAGTGCGTGCGAGGAAAGCGCGCAAGCTGTTGAGAGTGTCTGCGTCGAGAGGCATGTCTTCGGGATTGGCGGGCAAGGCGGAGGTCTTGGCGGGCGGGGTAGCTGGCTTGGCGGTGGGCTCCGGTGCGGTCGAGGTGGAGGCTGTGGGACTGGGGGACCGCTTCGGGGCCTTGGCAGCGACGTTCGCGAGCTCCATCTCAATGTGGTTGGCCTTGTAGAACGACGTGACTTGGATCGTCGTCTGTGCTCTTCGTCAGGCTCCAGACGTCGGACGACGCAAGCGCTTCTGGACACACCTTGTTAGGCATGGACGCGGCGATACGTTTGAAGTCGTGGCCGTGCCGGGACAGGAGATCGAGGAATTGGGCTGCAGGGTTATAACCCATCAGCGTGGCGCTAAAACGACAATTATGTTCAGTACCTGCCTTTGTCCTCGTCCGACCAAACAGCCCCACCTCCGCTGCTCTTCTTGCGAGCGGTTTCAGTCTGGTCAATGAACTTGGTCTCGGTCGGCGGCGCGGTCGACGCCGACTCCACCTCCACAGCAGCATTGACTGCCGCCTCGGCCTCGGCAGCCTTGCTCTTCCGACCTCTTCGCGCGCGCTTGGCAGGACGCGCGTCCTCATCCTGCACTCATGGTGAGCTCACGAATCGTGACACATCCAGATATACACTTACCACGACCTCCTCTGGAGGGTCTTGGCCCAACGACGCCGCCGCCGCTGCTTTAGCGGTCGGGTTGGCTCGCCGTCGGGGCCTCTTGTTGTTCGCAGGCTCAGAATCCGCCGGATCAGGCGTCCCCGTAGGCGTGTTCTGAGTAGTACTCCTCCGGGACACGCCAGCCTTCTTCGGCGG
This sequence comes from Trametes elegans, assembly GCA_022606155.1. NCBI lineage: Eukaryota > Fungi > Basidiomycota > Agaricomycetes > Polyporales > Polyporaceae > Trametes > Trametes elegans. Next base: position 177,713 of record JABYQO010000035.1, on the reverse strand, counting down.
CTCTGTCGGTGTCTGCACCGCGGTGGACGGCCCTGCTTCGGACTCAGGTGGAGGTGCTGGAGTCGGCGTCGACGTCTGCGGCGCGCCCCGCCTTCTCCGGCCGGAAGTGCCGTTCTGGTTGGCGTCCCTCGACACCTCGTCGTCATGCTTCAAGATGTCCGCGAGGAGCGCGTTGCCCTTCTGCTTGCCACCGCGACCACGGCGCGTGCGCTTGCCGACGGTGTTGTATTGGGCGACGACCTTGCGGAAGTCGATGGTCGTATTCTTCTGCAGGTAGTAGAACGTGACGCATTGAGCGGGGGTCTTGTTCGGAAGGAACTGCGCGATGATGCCGAATTGCTTGGGGTACATGGCGTACTTCTCAATGAAGATCGCCTTCTCCTCGGTAGTCCAGTCATCGATACCAGTCTCCAGCGCGTAGAACGAGTGCGGGTCTTCGACGAGATTGTTGGTGTCGTCGAATATGTAATCCAGACGACCCTTGGTGACGGAGATCATGTCGGGGATGTCTGCAGCATTCTTCGCGGAGAGGTGGTTCGCGTCGGTAAGTTCCTCGTTCCCCAGGCTCGCGAGGATCTGCTCCATCTCGAGATCCGTGCGCACTGCGTCGCCCATAGCGGCAGAGCGTCTCGTCGTCCGCCCGGCGGTCGCGGCGGCCTCTTCGAGTGCATTCGCACGCGCAACCTCGTCCAGCTTCGCACAGTGGACCAACCACGCCTCGTGTAGCGCCAGGTACTCCTTGCGCAAGCGCTCCACCTTGTCCTTGAGCGCCTCCTTGTGGGCAGCGAAGCGCTTCTTCAACGAATGCTTTGTCCCGTCGTACGACCCCTCAGAGACACGCTGGCGCTCCTTCGTCGTGATCGATTCTACGAGCCTTTCTGGAGCGGGCGTCACGGGCTCCTCGGGGTCGGCGATGTGCCGGTTGGACATAAGGATGGGCTCGATGCGCTCCGCCTCCGTTTGAGAGGAAACCATCATCCTCAGTCGTACGATCATCCGGAGCGCATCCGCGAGGGGGATCTCCGTGACCGTCTTCTCCGATTGAGCAGTCTCCTGCTGGGTAGACTGCACGCGTCGCGTCTCTGGAACATGCGGGGGACTCTGCTCCTTCTCCTGATGCATCACGACGTCCGGATCCTTCTCTTTCTCCGAAAGCATGCTCGTATCAAGTTCCTTCTCCACAGTCTCGGTCTCCTCCCGCAGTGTCTCTTCGCTGACAGGTGGCGAGAGCTCGCCAGCATCGACAGACGGTCGATTCACAGCCGGAGGAGTTCTCTGAACTCCTTGTAGCCTGAGTGCAGCTGCCGGAGGCACCTCCTTGCCGGCCTCCCAGACGGAGGTAGACACCAGAGGTCGAGGGATGATCGCATGCGATAGCAAAGGCGAGACAGCGACGTCTCGATGAGAAGGCACAAAAGGCTTGACGGCAGGTGGCCCAGCAGTAGACGGAGTCCCTGCACCAGGCGGCACGGCATCTCCCGCCGTATCAGAAGCAGTTGGTGGTGTTGCAGGCTTTGCCGGTACGGCCTGTTGAGGCGGAGGAGAGGGAGACCTACGAGATGGCTGTGGCTGTGATGGTGGCTGTGGCGCGAGTTCTTGTCCGTCTTGCGTCTTCTGCGGTTCCGAGTGAGGAGACGTAGGCGAGGGCGAAGGGGCAGTGGACGACGTAGGTGAGGACATCTCCATGTCGGACTCGTCACCCACAGGCTCGGGGGTGGACGTGCTTTCCGCGAGCAGCGGGCGCTGTCGGGGAGTGCCCCGCGACATCTGCGGCGACGCAACCGATGTGTCAATGGAGAGCGAGGGTCGTGCAGGCTCCGCTTTCTCGCCCTCCGCCTTGCCGCCCAGCCCTGCAGCGTACGGCGTCTTCGACGGAGTTACGTTGATGGCAGCGGGCACGGGCACGAGCGCGGGCGAAGCGGGCGGAGACATTTCCATGTCTGATGTATCTACCGCCTCCTCTGCTTCTTCGCTGTCGATCCTAGCTTGGCCCACCGCATCTTTGGTAGGAAGATTGCCCTTCGGCGTCGGCGCTGTCGGCCGAGGCGACGGAGGTTGCCACAAGGCGGGATCGTGTTCCGGTTCCTCGGGCTCGCGAAGGCCCTTCTCCTTCGAGACAACGTCTAGGTCCGCATGAGCTGTCGATGGACGTGAACGTACGGGTGACGGAGGCAAAGACATGTCCATGTCCGACTCTTCATCCCTCTCGCAATTACTTGGACCTTGCTCCGATGGCTTGATGTCGCTTGAGCCTCCTTGAAGAATCCTGTCTTTACCTGCAGCTGGACTCTCAGGGAACCTGAGCTTCGCATCTATGGCGAGCGTCGAAGGAACAAACGCAGGCGCCCTCGAGTGGTATGTCGGTCGTCCTGTGGGTACGATTAACATACCAGCATAGCATAGATCGTTCATATACCAACCAACGATCTTCCAGCCCTTGTTCGTTTGCTTTGGTGGTTCAGATGAGCCAACGACTTTCGGTTGTCGCTGAGGAACCGCAGCCTGAGACGATGTCTGGGGAGTCGGTGCAGTAGCCTTTGTTGAGGAAGAGACACCCTCCTGAGAGGTCGGGTTCACATCATCCTCGTCAAGCCCAGGAGAGAACCGAGTCACAGAGGAGATCTGAAGTGCAGGAGACCTAGGTCGTTTACGAGAGGGGGCTGGCACCGAGACAGAAGGACCAGACTGAGCTTGGGGCTGAGGTTTCGGAGGAAGACGACCCTTCCCCGCAGTCTGACGCTTAGAGCCAATCGCAGACGAGCGCGATGGGGAACGAGATGCCGCATTGGAAGGACACGATGGGTTGAACTGAGAGTCCATAGGTTTACGTACCGGTTGAGACGGATACGGTTTCGGTGGTACAGGCTCGAGGTGGGGAAGCTCAGGAGACTCGTGCTTCGTCATGCCAGCGACAGCAGACCCGCGTTCGGGAGACGAGTGCTGTGCATGACGTGGTGAAGCAGGACTAACTGACCTTTCGAAGCCGTCACGACCACGGAAACGCCTATCTACGCGATCCTGAGACGCAGAGCGGGCGGAGAGAGATGAAGGTGGTGGTTCTGTCCTGTCTGCGTAAATATCGTCATCTTCGGGAGCCCATTCCGTTTCTCGATGTGGCGGACGGTAAGCATCGGGACGCGCATTCGCGTACGGAATGCGATTCCGAGCGGCTGAAGGTGGGGGCGGTGACGAGTACCGAAACCGTTCTCCGGTAGGCTGCAAAGGCGAGTACGTCTCCCGCATCCGGGGTCGTTCAGTAGGACGCTCCCTGACATCCCTTGGCACAGGTTCAGGAAAGCGCTCTACAGGGCGCTCCCGAACAGCAAGAAAGCTTTGCAACGGGGTTAGACGCGAAATCCTGTACAGTAATGATGATGCATACCTGTCTGGGTATGGTGTTGGTGGTCCAACGTGCGATTGTTTCCAGTTTTGCGAAGGCTCGAAAATACGCGTCGGTGGTCCCTCACGCGCCGTTGCCGGCCTGGTCCACTGAGGTGCAGGAGGAGGTGGAGGGGCAGGATATGCCTCTCGTACCGGTTCCCTCCTCTCTGGCCATGCGGGTGGTTCTGGCTCTTGCCACGAAGAAGGACGTGGCCAATGATCGACTGCGACTGGTCTAAAGCGTTCTGGAGAAGCTGTACCCGGGAAAAACTCGCGTTCAGGACGCCAGAAACCCTGTGGATATTCGTTGACGTAGCCTTCGCGGAACGCAGGCGTAGGTGGTTCCTCTGCCGGATACCGATCGTAATAGGGATAAGGAGCAGATGGTGCAGGAGGAGTTGGAATTGGGTGTTCAGTGTAGGGTTGCTGCCGCTGCGCATGATACCACGAAGAGTAAGTTGGAGGAACGCGGGGTGGAGGGGGTGCGCTGACATCGTATGCTAGCGGGATATTACCGGACATACGGCGACCTTCGCCCTTGCCAGACATGATGTATTAGGAGGAGTTTTGCAGGTGAGGAAATGAAGGGCGGAGATTGGGAGAGTACAGTGCGATGATTATGACAAGCGAGTAATTTTGGGGAAGACGGGAGGATGTCGTGACCGTCAGATGGGTATCTTGAAAGCTCTAGAGAACTCGACAAGGATATCTGCGGACGGGAGGGGATGGTGGTCGTTCGTCAAGTTCCGCTCAACGCTTTCTAGCCACAAGTCTCGGTCCAGATTACACACTCCGACCGCTCTTCAGTCTTTGTTTGGGCTGAAAAGCACGTTTCGGAGCACAAAAGCTTGAAACTCCGATGTGGCGGCTCTTCCCAATCGGGCACATAGACGTTTAGCCACCTTCCCCCATGGCAACTCTGCAGGCGGATCCGGCTCAGTTATGTTTCGAGAGCGTACGGACTAGGAGGCTGATCATTGCATCTTACTGGCTTGTCGTCTTGCTTGCTGTTCCTCTCTGGTGGAAGACGACAAGCATCGAGAGACTGGCTCTACCCGCTTCACGCGTTCATGCTCAGCGGAATAGAGAGGTACTCTACTCGATATCTGCGCTGAACCATTCTGTCTGACACTCTCTGAGCTCTCTTTTCCTGTGGAAGTGAATGTTGAAACCGGCGACAATCCCAACCTGGCATCATTGGCGCGTGGGGTCCAAAGTATACCCGTGGTCGATAGGAAAGCTGTGGAAGGAAGTGCGGTGGACATCAAGCTGCATGCAGGAAAGCGGTGAGTACTCATCCTTCTCAGTATCAAGCAGCTCCTCAACTGGGAACAGCGACGCGTCGTACAATGTTGTGCTTCATTCTGGAAACGGCGAACCCGTTGTGAAGGGTAGAGAGTTGCATTTCGCCGTGGCTCCTCATGAAGGGCGTATATGTGAGTGCCACAGTCATGAACAGCACAGATGTGGGATACGAACATTCCCACAGCAAGCAAAACTGAGCTGGGACGTCTGTCGGATACATTGATCAAACTCATCGCGCCGTATAGCGCATCTACAAATTCCCACGTTCAGACACAGCGCGTTATGAAGTACTCCCCGAGATATCGACTTGCGTTTACCCTCTTGAATGAGGACGCCGCCAGCGGAAAAGCCGCTATGACATGGAACGTACAAGACGCAATACAATGTACGCCAAATGCGCCCAGTGAAATGTACGTGTGAGGCTCACTTGACCTCTTACAATTCGTAGGTCATCTCGGGCCATTGCTAGGAAAGCTATCCGATCTGCACAACTTCACCATTGAGAGTCAAGTGCAGTTTCATGCACCGCTAGCGTTCCAACCACGGCCCATTCAACACGATGGCAAAGATGCGCATGGCTTGACACATGAAGACTTGACTGTCTTCATAAACTCGGCCGAGTGGACGCTATGTGTGTACATACTGTTAACAGGTGTTGCAATCGTCACAACGTCTTATACCGATCCACGTAGCATCAAGCGTATCCAACGACCCTGTAATTCATCTTGTGCTCTTCATTCCGTCAACGAAAAACAGTCCTTTGCACATTCTCGACCAGCAGGGTACGTCGACTACTCAAATTGTGTCCTCCGAGTAGGCGTGAAGCTCAGTGTTACTCCCCAGGGTCCGTCCATCCCTCAAACGCATTCCTGCTCCCACAATGGGGCGGCATCGTACTCCTCAATCCGACCTCGTCCGCCCCGATCCCGCACCTCACGTCTTCCGACCTAACCCCCGTCTTCCACACCTTTGCGCACCAACTGCTCACGCTCCTCGGCGTACCAGGGCTCCCTCCGCACGTCCACTCAGCCCACCGGGCGGACAGCGAGGCACAGCGGGAGCCATTCACCGACTGGGAGCTCGACGCGCTCCTACGCAGGCGAGCGCTCGAGAACGTGCAGGGCAGCACGGAGACGCTCGAGGCGATCGTCCGGCTTGTCGATCAGATCGAGAACATGCCCGTAGGGCAGGACGTCGTGGGCGACGTGCAGGAGGCCCTCGACGCGCTCAACCAGGTCCGCTCTACTGCGTACACCCTCTCGATCTCTACGTATCGCTGACGGCGTACACCAGGCACACGAATCCTCACGCGTCTCGCCCTTTGCGACGCTGCAGCACTCCGCCCGCGCTCTGACCCTCGCCTCGCGCGCGTTTTTCAACCCCGGCATGCTCGCGCTGCTCTACTTTCCCGCCGAGCACACCTACGCCGTCTACACGCCGCTCTTTGCCTCTGTCGCCGCCCCGCTGATCGGCGCGGTCGTGCGGGAGCTCATGGCGTGGAAGAGGGCGCGGAAGGCTGCAAAGGAGGAAGCAGGCCAACAACGGAGGGTTGTCGAAGCTGCAGCGATTGTCAAGGACAGTTGAGGTTACTATGTGTAGGACTAGTTGATTGCCATTCTTGGATTCCTACGTGCGTGCGTATGCCAGTCACCACAGCATCGAGGATACACGATTTCGCAGAGGATTCACGAGATTGTCTGTATGCTTGTCGCATGGTCTCGAACAGGGTTACGGCACCTCAAGCAATCCTGGACATACTGGTGCAACCTGTTTACATGCACGATACTACGCATCGGCCATCACCGTCGTCTGGTTTCACAACGCTTTCCGCCGCACATCCGCTTGCTGCGCCTTCGGGTTCGCGTCGCCTCTGTCCACTCCTTTCCGTGCAAATGCTCGTCAACCCATCCACATCCACAACGACTCAAGAGGAGTACCAACGGTGCCCTGCCGCAGTAGCGCCGTCGTCTTGGCCAAACCCGCCCGTTGTGCGCGAGGGCGGGCTGAACGCGTAGACCGAGGCCGCGGTCAGCGCAGCAACGCCGCCGAGGAGGAGGAGCTGTCCGCCGGCGCCGCCACCAACGTCAGGCCACCGTTGCACCCCGCGCAGAACGAGAATAAATAGGATCGGCACGCACGAGGTTTCCTGGGCGTTGTGGTCTGTTCATCGTGGTTGTGGTCGCTGTCGCTGTCGATGTCGTTTCACGTCTCAAGATCTCAGCTCTCGAGAGGGGATCATGCTGTATGCGCGAGATTCTAGAGTGAGCTACAGCATTCATTTTGTACGCCTGCGAGTAGAAGTACACGTCCAGCAGACGGGCTCATGGAGCGAACACAACTAGAGAAGTTATGAGATGATCCCCCGATGAAGTCATCGCTTCTAGCGGGTAGCAGTCCTCTATGCTGTCCGTACAGAATGCTGTGCTACATACATGAGAGAAGCAGTCGCTTCAAGCACATCATGTCGCTCAATGTGATGCGTGCACGCGGCGCTCGGTCGTATGCAACAATCGAAACAATCGTGTTGGCACCACGGAAGAGTTCGTCATTGAGGAATGGATTACACACATGCGGTTGAACGGGGCCACATCAACGGAAGACAGCTCAGAGAAGGACAGACAAAACACATCGTACACCAAACGCTCGTTCGTCATGCATCATCGTCTGAACACCCGCTACATGGCATACCTAGCAACACACCGTCAACACGCCGCAAAACGACAGAATAGTTGAACAGTAACGCACTTCCGTGTCCACTCCCGGGCTGTCGCCTCGTACCGGGCCCGATCGGTCTTGTACAAGTGCGCGATGTCAGGCACGAGAGGGTCATCCGGGTTCGGGTCCGTCAGCATTGAACAGATCGAAAGGAGCACTGTGGGCAGACCAGACTGGTCAGTACGATTGCCTATGATGGACGGAAGATAACAGCATGGTTGCACCGCCTGAACGCAATCGAATCCATCGGAATCGAGGGCACGAACGAGCACCAGCCTAGAACTAGCACACACCTTTCGAGATCGTCAATGCTGGACTCCACTGGTCCCTCAGGATATCGAGACAGATCGACCCGTTCGCGTTGATGTTCGGGTGGTAGATCTTCGTCGTGAAGCTGACCTTGGGCGGCTTGAAAGGGTAGTCCGTGGGGAACGTGATCGAGAGGAAGAACACGCCGCCCGCATAAGGTGAGTCACCCTATCAACGGCAAGACGTCCACAGGACATGCAATGCATGCATGGCGGGCAATCACACGAGCACCCGTCAGTAACCCCGAACTTCACACGCAATAGCAAAGCGTAGTGAGAGCGACATACCGGACCCATGATCGTCGCCTGCCATTGGAACATATTATCACCAGTCGGGCCCGCGCTGCAGGACGAGGGCGGGTCGCGGCCGAGATCGATCAACTCCTACCAATCCGAACGCGCACACGAGCCAAAGACAGCAGGTTGCAAGCACGAGATGAACTCTCCGTCAGCACACGTCGCCTTGCGAAGATAATAGGCGACCGCCGCACAGCCAACCACCCTCCGGCAGAGAGCAGACGCCGTCACAGGATTCGGGCATGGGGTGGCGCAGCCTGCGTACGCACCTTGTTAATGCGCTTGAGGGCCATTGCACGAGTCTATAGGACTACAGGGAAGTCGTAACTGTGCCCACGAAGTCACCGTGCAGACGATCGAGTGGGATCGCAGAGCAGATGGGGTGCGATGGTCGTGCAGGGCGTATCGATGCGCAACGGGCAAAACGACGAGGTCGCCAAGGAGAAGAGCATTGGGAGTACCGTCAGCAAACACCCAGAGAGAGGTGGGCGGAGAGGAACTTACGGTGGGTGAGGAGAGAGACGATGAGAGGAGGAGATGGTGGATGGAGACAAGGATTGGAGAGCTCTGCCGCTGTTTGGCCTTTGTCACCCTGTTTGGCTTGATTACCAGTCCAGCCAGGCGTCTCCCCGGCCGGCATCGGCCGACACTGCCCCGTATGGAAATCCTCCGTCCGGCTCGACAAGTCCTCCCCGTGCTCACTCAGCATATCGTGACTACAGCGTTCCGAATACTACCTGGGGCCTAACGAACACGGCAGTATCACGGAGATACCAGTCCAGATATTCTGTCTTGTTACTCCTAGCTTCAATCGTTGCAGCCGGAGACGTGTGATGTTACAACAGATATGAATTCCACGAACTTCTTCAGCGTACGCATCTAACCCACGCACCACCCCGGACGCGGGTCGCACTTCGGGCTCAAGTAGGCTACAGCAGCTACTCTACAATCTGCAAGACATCGCTATCGCTGCCAATGCTCCGGACACACACGGCACGCGCGCTGCGCTGTGCCGCATCGAAGGGTATCTACTCCTCGAGGAAGAAGTAGTTGCCGGACGCTGCGTTCAGGTTAGCTTCCACACGGATACACAAGCGCAGACCAGAGCGCACCCTTCTGCTCACGATCCTTGACACTGTACTTCTTGTTGACACGAGGGCGGTAGTTCGTCGGGTCCCGACGGAACGTGATCTCGAGCGACGCAAGGAACTTGTTCATGCCGGTGAGGAGGGATTGAGGACTAAGAATTCAGCACGGGTCAATACACTGCCGATTCAGCCTACACATCACGACGTACGGGGTGGCGGTGGCGGCGACGGCAGGTTGACCCTCAAACACGATGACCCGGTCGGCAAGGTATGTGGCCATGATAAAGTCGTGCTCGATGATGAACGCCGTCTTCTTCGCGTGCAGGATGAATCTACGCATCGCGCTAGGGTAAGTACCGCCTCCCCTGCACGAGTGATGCGCTAATCCGTACCGCTTGATAACCTTGCTCGCGATGATACGCTGCTCGGAATCGAGGAAGCTAGCGCGCGCGTGGTCAGTTGTGTCCGTGTCTCGTCTGCATCAAACCGGCCACTTACGAGCTGGGCTCGTCGATGAGGTAAACGGACACGTTCGGCTTGCCAAGCGCGAGCACGATGGCAACACGCTGCAGCTCTCCTCCGGAGAGCGTCTTCACGTCCTGGTCCATGATGGGCTCGAGGTTCATCGGCTTGAGCACGTCCGTGCCGAACTGTGGGTGCATGAACGCGGCCTTGATGCGCTTCAGCAGCAGCATGCGAACTGTGCCGGGGAAGCTTGGCGAGATCGTCTGCGGCTTGAGCGACACTGCAAGACTCTGCTTCTCCGTCTCCTGATCTGGGGTGTCACCCGCAAGCAGCTTGACGAAAGTCGTCTTTCCCGTTCCGTTCTCGCCCAACATGACGATGATCTCCGAGTCGGTGAAGGAACCGCCCTCGACAGTCAGCTTGAAGCCACCGTTCGTCTTCGTCATGGAAGGGTACGAGTAGTGCCTTGTCTTGTCAATGATGAGCTCCTCAGCCGTCTCCACCATCTTGAACGTGAGCGACTCCTCACGGAACCGCAGATTCTCCGTCGGGATGAAGCCGTCCAGGAAGATATTGATACCTGCAAGACATAAGCCTCCTAACGTCCTTCGTCTGCCAAACGCCAAGCTCACCTTCACGAACGGAGTACGGCATCGTGACAACACCATACATCGAGGGCTTGCCGTACAGACAGCAGACGAAGTCAGACAGGTAATCCAGCACGGACAAGTCGTGCTCGACCGCGATGACATAGTTGTTCGACGTGAGCAGTTCGCGAATGACCTCCGCCGCCTTCAGGCGCTGCTTGATGTCGAGGTAACTGGACGGCTCGTCGAACATGTACACGTCCGCGTGCTGGATGCACGACATCGCGATCGCGAACCGCTGCAGCTCCCCGCCAGACAGCTGCCCGACCTCGCGCGTGAGCACCTCGTTCAGCTCGAGGTCGTCGCACATCTTTTGCTTGTTGTCCCGCTCGACCTTGCCGTCGAGCATTTGCGAGACCGTCATGTTGCCCTTGATCGCACGGGGGATATGATCGACGTATTGCGGCTTGATGAGCGCCTTGAGGTTGTCCTCGAGCACTTTCGTGAAGTAGTTCTGCAGCTCAGATCCACGGAAGTATTTGAGGATCTCCTGCCAATCTGGTGGGTCCTGGCGCACGGGTTGGCCGGTCAGGGTGAGCGCGACGGATGCACGACATCGATACTGACATCGTAACGGCCAAGGTTGGGCTTGAGCTTGCCAGCAAGGATTTTCAGAGCGGTACTCTTGCCGATACCGTTCGTGCCGACGAGACCAAGGACTTGGCCTGGTCGTGGTGTTGGTAGACGATGGAGTTTGAATGCGTTTGCGGTATAACGATGTGTTACCTCGGAGTCGAGGTTCGTGGGAAGGTTGATGATGGCGATGGCTTCAAATGGACACCTTGAAATGGTTCGGACCAGGGGACCCAGTGGAACAAGCAGTGCAGACGTACTTCTTTACGCAAATACCGCAACCGATACACAGAAACTCAGAGATGAATGCGATCTTGTCTGTCGGCTTGACCTCGATACACAGCTTCCCTGGAACATTTCCTTAGCTACACTCATTATGGCTCAATGGCAATCGTACCCATTTTTACAACTGGACATGACTGGATATTGATCAGCTTTATGTGGACCGCACATGCTCCCGACGCCGCACCTTCTTGCACTCTTGTGCGCATCGCTTCGGTTTGCATCGGTTGGCGTCAACAATGGCTACACGTGTGATTTTGTCGGCCATGGTCGACGACGATGGAGAGGGGAGCGGGCCGAGGAGGGAAACGGTGAGCGCGGAGGGGAATGCAGTGTCCTGCAGCACTTGTCCGCGTCCCGCCTCGATCGGCAAGGCGAAATTTCTGCCCACGTGACCTCACCCAATCCGCCTCTGCAGATTGGCTCCTTCGACTCCTGCTCAGCTCTACGTCATCCTGTTCTGGTTTGCAATGTAAGGTGTTAGTATCAGCAGTTCACCCACATCCCGCTGATTGTCCCGTTCTACTAGGCCTTTCGCGTACTCAGTACATGAGGAAGATCTCAGTGACGATCTGAGATTCCATGAGATCCAAATGCTCACGGAAATTATATCTACTATAGCAACTTGACGCAGTGGAAGCGTGCAGGGCTCATAACCCTGAAGTCCCTGGATCGAAACCAGGAGTTGCTAAGGGTTTTTTTGCGTTCGAAACTTGTGCCTGCCTCAACTTTAGTGTACTGTGCAACTTGTGGTATATCAAGCGACGAAACTGCTACAAAACTAAAATGACACCGTTTGTACCCATAACGAAAGGGAGGCCAGAGATCTAATGCATTAAGGGGGAATCGAACCCCCGGCGGGTCGATGGCAACGACCCAGGTTACCACTACCCCATTAATGCTGTGAATGTACATTTTAACATTATGTACATATCATTATAATGTACATATCAGAAGGACACTAATCGTTGGCCTGGTAGCTTGTACTCTCCCTGGAATGCTCAAGGAACGAGTACACTGTGTCAATACGCCAGTGTTTGCATTGTGCAAAAACTCATGCAGCTCGTACTACGTTCGCAAAGAAGTTTATATATGAAGCAAGATGAAGGGCGAGAGTGAGCCTCACAAACTACTGCCGGGGAGTCGCACATTCGAAAACAATATATCGTTTTGCACCATGACTTGAGCAATCGGTTCAGGAGCGATCATCGTTATGAGCTGTCATGATGTATACATTACTATGATATACCTTTCCCACTTAGATCTGCGTCGCAGCCTTGATCCACCGACCATGCCTCTTCACCAGCTCTGAAACGATGTCTTCCTCGATCTCTTTCGTAGGGTTTTTCTCGGGATCGATGCGCAGCCACGCCTCCTCGTAGCCAGAGCTCGTGGGGTCTGCAGCCGAGGACGCTTGCTTGGGGGTGACGAAGACGACCTCGAACTTCCGCCGGTGGAGCTCGTTGCCGATGACGACCTGGTGGCCATATCGCGCGAGTGCTTGTCGTGCTTTGGGGATCAGCAAGTTCGGGTCGGTCTCGAGCTGTTGGAAGAGCACATAGGTGAATATGTTGGAGGTTCAAACGAATGGGCAAGGCGGACCTTGAACGAGATTATGAACCCTTCTCTGGTCCACTCAGCGACGAGAGGTTTGAGGATCTTCGGAACCTGGTCCATCTCGATGTGCAGGCTCCCTTTACCGGACTGGATCTTGTGTTCTGACTGAAAGGACGATGAGATGTGAGGCACACATCGCGCGAGGAGCAAATAGGACACACACCATCTTCTGCCTGGGTAGGAAAAAGTCGCTCACCGCAGCGGCGAGGTAGTACATGCAGTTCCGCCCGAGGATGGACAGCTCTTGGCTGACCGCGCGGAGGAGCCATAGATAGTCATTCACGGTGACGAACGTCAGCGTAAGAAGGGTACCCGCGCGCTGCACGTCCTTGTATGCGGAGAGCACCTCGACGAGGTGAGCACGCTCCGACGGACGCACGACAATGTGCGACGCCGTCGCACGCTCCTCCGTGGGATCGAAGTCGAGGAAGTCGAGAAAGGGATGCGTTGAATGGGAATAGTGGCGGCTGAATGGTTGCAGACTAAACTGCCGGTGCATGAAAATCACAGCATAACCGGCCTTGAGGAAGTACTCCGCGGACGTAGCTCCTCGCGTGCCTGTAGCAAGACTGCAGGTAAGATACGCGATTCGTGTCGCAAGGCTTGAGGGAGGAGTGTGAAGTACGGGGACGTACCGGCACTGAAATTGTCCAAGAACCGCACGCTGCGAAGGTGTTCACGCAGGTCAGTCCGAGATATCCAAGCGAGAGATAGGAGCCGCAGGAGGATTGCTCACACATTGAGCTCCAGGGGAACGGTAGTCCCTCCACTCTGTATGACGATGGCGACGCGGATCAGCGTCGATCCTCACGTTGGTCGCGTCCAAGCCCTGCGCAGCACGCACCGTTACGAGCACGACCTTCCGACCCTCCCCCAACTGCCTCTGCAGAAACTCCTTCACGCGTCCGACATCGTGTTCTAGCGAAGACGGCGGGAGTTGGGTGGCAAAGTAGCGTTCGGCGGAGAACGTGTTATCTGCCTCGGATTGCGGAGGTGTCGCCATACTCAGACTGGACCTGGCGGCGATCCCGATGTGAATGTTACAACGTTCCAAAAGACCGGTACGTGGATCGCCTTGTGATTCGAACCGTTTGCACGTCTGGTGTGTTATGCGATCAGCAGAGTCTGAGCACAGGTAAGAGGTTGCTCGACGCTGCGTCACGAGTCGTCGAGGGCGTAGTCATGGTCGACGGGCGCGTTACGGATATAGCGGCTGGTTTGTCCTCTGACCATCACGTCCACCGCTCACGATGGCGCCGCCCCATTGACTTTGGCCCAGTACTCGCTGTAGAACATTGTCTGGTTCACGCGTGGAACTGTTGAACTTCGTGTCAGCCTATGAATGATGCCCTGGCAGCTATGGCTCAGGCTTGCTGCGACTGCGAACCCACAACAGTGACAACACCACTGCCGTTGATATGCAATTATTTCGTGCACGCTGAGTTTACAAACGTCTATCGCTGGGTATTGTCTATCGTGGCCGTGCTCACATCTTTGCCAACGACGAGGGGGCATCCTAATGCAGCGCAATGCACAGGCCGATACTACCCCCATTCCCTGTCTTTGCCCCACCGCGGTTTCCGTCTGACATCAGCGCGAACTGATCAATAACGATCAGGGACCTCACCTGGGCGTTGCGCTCATCGAGAGAATCGAATGCCATAGTGACTGTACAATCGCGCCGGACATATTCATTGGACCGGGACTGCCAGGGACAGTCTGATTGGACCGCGGAACAGCTCTTGCCAAGTGTTCCCAACGGCGCCATCCTGAATTCTCAACGCCTCACATCCCGATCGTCTCTGCAGGTTACGAGCCGGCATATGCCCAATCCGCCATTGTTTCGCCCTCATGTCCATCCGGCTAGCGAGTGAATTGTGCGAGATCGAGGTCCATGGCAACCACTCTGAGTCGGACGGTGGTCTTTGTGGCTCTCCTTCCCGCCCTGTGCCTTCTGGCTCTCGTCTGATCATGCTCCTCGGACAACGTCCAATACCATCCACGGATCCAGTCATGCCGTATACCCGGACCAATCGCTGAACTTGATGCGTGCGTGCACTGCAGATGACCGACAATGATCAGGTCACGCCGACCCCAAGGCAGGCCGTTATAAACTGCCACTCTCGCGCCCCAGCCCACCCCATTCCGCACTTCTCTCTCAACGTACCGAGGCCGGATCCTCTTCACTCTTCGCAGTCTGCTCGCACTCTCTTGCTCAAGCGTTCTTCTAGCTTCTCTCTTCCCTTAGTACCTCACTTGACGTGACCGCTTGTCAAGCTTCCCCTTCCATCCCCAAGCCTTCGTTCTGTTGATCGCCATGTTCTCCAAGAGCATCATCGCCGCTGCGGCCGTCTTTCTCGGACTTTCCCTCCAGGTGCACGCTCATGCGGGTGTCACCCCCGCGCTCGGTGTTGCGGGAACATTTGCACGGAGCGATGTCCAACGCCCCTCGAACGCCAAACCCTGTGGCAACATCGACGTTGCCTCCAACCTTGACTCCTCGACTGCCATAACGGCCGCCGCGGACGGCTCCTTTACGGCAATGGTTACGAATTTCAACGGGTACCCGCGACCTTTCCTTCATTCGTTGGAACCCAGACATGTATCCTGACGATTGTTGTGGGCAGTGGTGTGGACGGCTCCCGCCAAGTGACAGTGAAGGTCGACTCCACAGGCACGGGCGAGAGCTTCGTCGCCGCGACCGTCAGCCAGAATGGTGACAAGGTTCGTCCACTGCTTCTCTTGCCCTAGCTGCGATTGTGCAGAACGCGCTGATCTTGTGTTTCTGCCGACAGTCTCCCAAGAGCACGGGCTCGCAGAAGGTCACTGCGCAATTGCCTCAGGGCCTTACATGCAAGGGCGGTGCGTCTGGCAACAAGTGCCTCGTCTCGTTCACCACTGCCGGTGGCTTCGGCAACTGCGCCGTCGTTCAAACCGGTACTGGCGCTTCGAACAACGCTGCTGTGGCGGCGGGCTCCGCGAACGCGAACGCCAACACGACCACCCCGGGAGCCGGTCGCAACCGGAATGCCAAAGCTGCCGCTGCTGCCGCCGCCGCGGCGAAGCAGAAACAGGCCCGCGACTCTAACGCTGTTGTACGTATGATCTATTTGATCTTGCTATGTGGTCTGCTTGCTGACTCTGGCCGGATAGGGCACGCGTGCTGCTCGCGCTATGCGCCGCGAGGCTGAGGCTCAAAACGAGGCTTTGGAAGATGATTTTCAACTTGACTGAGGGTTTAGGGTACGGTTCCAACTTGAGCCATTGGAGTGCTTGCGTGTACATGTACTGCGACTGTGAATGAGTACGTACGTTGTTTCGGACGCCTGCTCAGAATCGACCTGGGCTCTTGTTGAGAGTGTTTGGTGTTCGAGGAATTGTGAGTAGTGGCGTCGCCGGACTGCCCTCGATGAGTCTTTGCTGTGTCATGAAGGGATGGTTGGGCGCAAAGCGCTCTCATCGAGGAGAAGCCTTTCCCACCATGTCAATTCACACGAGTCTTCTTCGGAGTGCTGATAAACGATTGGTTCTCAGAGGCTCGGATGGACGAGGTTGCCTGCGCTCCTGCAACAACGTTGGCAGACTCCAACTCTTGTGGTCTTGTGGGTCCCCATCCTCGCCGTCCCCGTATACAAGACGATGTCGCAAGTTCCCCATGTTGAATGGCCGGGTCTGCCTCAGGAGGTCCACTCGCGCACGCTCGCTGTTCGCGACCTCGAAATGCATTTCTTCGAGGCTGGCTCGCCTGTCGCCCCTCTAACCCTCCTCCTACACGGTTTCCCAGAGCTCGCGTACTCCTGGCGCAAGATCATCCTGCCTCTCGCCCGTGAGGGGTATCGCGTCGTTGCGCCCGACTTGCGAGGATTCGGACGCACAAAACCCCGCGACCCTATCGCACCTGCAGCAACGCGTCCCTTGCAATTCGAGGACGACGTACGGCCCTTCCAAACACTAAGCGTCGTACACGACATCGTCGCCCTCGTATCTGCGCTCGGCCATACCGAAGTCCGATGCCTCATCGGGCACGATGCTGGCTCCACGATCGCGGGCTTCTGCTGTGTTGTTCGCCCAGAGCTCTTCAAGTCCGTCGTTTTCATGAGCACGCCTTTCACAGGCCCTCCCCCGCTCCCATTTGACGTCGCCCACCATCTCGCGGAAAGTGTAACCCCGCCAATCTTCCCCGCAACCCTAGTGGAGGGTGCGCTCGCAGTGCTCGATCCCCCGCGCAAGCACTACATGCTCTACTACTCCACCCCAAGCGCAAACACGGACCTCATGGGCGCCGCGCAGGGGCTGCACGCGCTCTTCCGCGGATACTACCACGCAAAGAGCGCAGAATGGGAGGGGAACGACCCGCACCCGATCGAGGCGAGTGCGGCGGGCCTCGCGAGCCTGCCGCACTACTATGTCATGCCACGCGGTGCGACGATGGCGGACGTCGCGGCGGAGGCGATCCCGAGCGCGGAGGTGGTCGCGCGAAGCGCGTGGCTGCCGGACAGCGAGCTCGCGGTGTACGCGCGCGAATATGGCCGCACGGGCTTCCAGGGCGGGCTGAACCGCTACCGGGTGATGACAGACCCGGCTCTTGCGGAGGAGCTGACGCTGTTCGCGGGGAAGGAGATAGAGATGCCTGCAAAGTACATTTCGGGGAGGAAGGACTGGGGTGTGTATCAGAACCCGGGCGCGCTGGACAAGATGAAGGGGCTTGCGGGCTTGGAACGTGGAACGTTCCCGTCCATCGTGTTGCTCGATGGTGCGGGTCATTGGGTGCAGCAGGAGCAGCCAGTCGAGTTGGTTCATCACATTTCTCAGTTCTTGCGCGCCACATCTCTACCTCCTGAGTAAGAACTGCGAATGGACTTTGTCATGGTCAGTGAATCGCCATTGTGAACCTTACTAGGTCGTTGCACAGCAAATTAGTGGCAGAAGAGCTCAATTCACTACTTTACTTA
The DNA here is from genome assembly GCA_022606155.1 of Trametes elegans. Taxonomy (NCBI): domain Eukaryota; kingdom Fungi; phylum Basidiomycota; class Agaricomycetes; order Polyporales; family Polyporaceae; genus Trametes; species Trametes elegans. Next base: position 160,083 of record JABYQO010000035.1, on the reverse strand, counting down.
ACGTTGTGAGTACTGACAGTGAGAGCATACTACTGCCAACGTCATGATTGCGCTGTGGGATACCGTCTCAATAGCTTGATGATTGTACATTTAGGCGCAAACGCGGTCATTCGAGTTTGCTAAGCACAGACTGGACTGACCTGAGCAATTACGGTGGATTTAGCACGGTAGGGGATGCCCATGTGCCCTGGGGTCTTACCAGATGCCTTTTTATTAGAAATATTTAGTGTTTCAGAACACGCACTACAGTGTACCCGAGAAAGAGAGCCGATGAGAGGTGGTGGTTCAGAGTAACGGCCTTTGGCGCTCATTGTGACGTTTGTTTGTGTGATGTGTTATGCGACGCGACGCGTTTGTTTACGCTTCTTTATAGGGTACGCGACCCCGCGTCGGCGCGACCATTATCCCTCCGCCCTCCGCGATCTCATTCTCATCCTCTGCTTCGCTCTACTCGACGCTCATGCTTGCACTTACCCTCTGTCTGGCTTTTGACGCGTGAATATGGGCATATCTGGGCTTTTGCCTTTTCTGAAGGATATACAAACCAACAAACATCTCTCCGAATTCCGTGGCCAAACTCTCGCTGTCGACGGATACGTGTGGCTGCACAGAGGCACATATGGATGCGCGTCTGAACTTTGCACGGGGAAGGCAACGCATAGGTGAGCTTGGCTTATACACCGGCTCCGGCACGGCGGCAGGAGCAAAACTTTGGTCGCAGTTCTTGAGGCTGCTACTGCCTTACCGTGTAGGACCGGACTGGCGCTTGCCCGGTCCGTGAAGCCAGGGTCGAGCCATTACGAGGGGCCCCTGGTCCCAAGCCATCCCATCCCGCTGTGGAACGTCGAACCATCCATACACCACTCCTGATGTTGAGGCACCTTCTCGCCGAGGTCGTGCCAGTGCACCGCACGATCGAACATGCGGTGTGTGGTGGTTGTTCAGAGCAATACACGTCAAGGCGGAAACAATCAATGGCCTTCGTGTGAAACCTTGAATGGGATTGGGGGCGGGGCTTGATTTTGAGCGTACTGGTTGCGAGCATGAGGCGGACTCCGCAGGCATACGAGAGGTGCAATGCACCTCCTTTGACGTATCCTCGCAGCCTCTATGACGTTCATGGTTGTCCTCAGGTGCCCATGTACGACGATAGAGGCTGTATGTTGGAACGCCCATGACGTACTAAGAGAACAGCGTCGTTCCGACCGCGCATGGCTCTCGGCAAAATCAGGTATATCCACCGACATCGTTCAACTGGGAGGTTGCTAGAACAGCATCAGCTAGTTCTCCTCTCACGTACATGACGTGAACGGCAGCTATACATGGTAGTGCACGAGTTGCGTTGCGATGAGGCGATACGGAATGCTCCGGACCCCTGAGTTATCTGGCTAACCCGGGGCGTATCTGCTCCCAGTCCTCGACCGGGCCGGTGGAATTTGTTCTGTGCAACAACCTTCTCTTGCAATTTTCCTCATCTCGAACACGAACACCATGCCTCCTATGTCAGGTTGCAGTACTATTGCCCGGTTGGCTGGTATCACGGTTTTCAATAGCATCTACCAGGAACACGTCAGGCCGTATTAGCGCACCTGCTTTCTACTCTGGGGTTCGCCTAGCGTACCTTCTTGACTTATGCAGGAGGACTTGTTGGGCCTTGCAGAACCTTGTAGCACTCAAGATCGGCGGTTCGCTTCCATCATCAATACGTAAATTGAACGTGAAGTGGCCGCCACCACAGGTCTTCTGCGCCTCTCGGACGCTATCCGACGTCTGGGTTGCATAGAGTTTGCTTATACCTGCGCGGGTGAATCGCGGAGAAATGTGTTGGCTGGACCGCCATTTCGTCTTCTGCGACCGTGACTGCAGAATTCTTGGACCAATCTCCCGCGGCATGGCATACGCAGTACTGACACATTTGTTACGTTGGCAGATATGTAGACTACGCTATGCATCGCGTACGACTGTTGCGCCACTACGGCATCACGCCGTACCTCGTCTTTGACGGAGGACCGCTCCCGGCCAAACAGGGCACGGAATCGGAACGCAAGCAACGGCGCGAGGAGAACCTGTCGCGCGCGAACGCGTTGGCTGCGCAAGGTAAACACAGCCAGGCCCGCGAGTTCTATGTCAAGTGCGTGGACGTGACGCCGCAAATGGCATATCAGCTCATCAAGGTGAGAACACGTCCCCTGAGCTGGAACTTTGTTTTGCTTCTTCGGGCACGACCTTCACCCGCGCCTTCGATGAAGGGGGCACGGAAGCGGACCTGCGGACTTGCGGAGTTGTGCTGACCGATGCGGTTCTGTGTTTCTGTGACAGGCTCTGCGTGCAGAGGGCGTGCCATACGTTGTAGCGCCGTACGAAGCCGACGCCCAGCTAGCGTACCTGGAGCGCATCGGCCTCGTCGACGGTATTATCACCGAAGATTCGGACTTGCTCGTGTTCGGGTGCAAGAAAGTCCTATTCAAGCTCGACACTGCTGCCAGTACGGTCACCTGCATCTCACGAGATGACTTTGGGTCCGCTGCCGGCGGCGGGCTGTTCGGCTGGTCCGACGCGCAATTTCGGACGATGGCGATGTTGAGCGGGTGCGACTACCTCCCGAGTATCACAGGGATCGGATTGAAGACGGCGTGGACACTCCTCCGGAAGCACAAGACCGTGGAGAACATGTTGAGTGCTTTGCGGTTGGAGGGCAAGAAGAAGGTTCCGAAGGACTACCTGGACGCGTTCAGGCTTGCCGAGAAGGTCTTCCTGTACCAGCGCGTGTACGACCCCACGCAGGAACAGCTCGTCCACCTCACGCCCCTGCCAGCCGACGAGCCATGGGACGCGGGAAAGGAGGCTTACGTCGGAGGGTGAGTGTCGTCCCGCACGTTCGGAATGCTCATGTCGTGCAGCTCCTGTGTGTCGTGTCTTGCGCGTGTGGCGGCCGCTGATGTCTCCACTGCGCTCGTTTAGGCATATCGAGCCATCGCTCGCGAAGCAGGTCGCACAAGGCGACGCGTGTCCCATCAGTCTGCTGCCCATGGAAGACATCAACCCGTCGTTCGTCCCGCGCGCACTCAAGCCGATTCCGATGAACACTGTCACGCCCGCAGGGCACCGTCCGGATAAGGGAAAGGGCAAGGCTAAAGATTCGGGGAAACCCAGCGCCGTGGGGCCTCTGCACCAGTTCTTCTGTGAGTCCGCTTGCCCACGTTCTCCGTCGGTTACGCTTTCCCAATTTTTTTTTTCGCGCGAAGTTGGGACGTCTGCTAATTACGTGTGCTTCATATTGCCCCCGCAGCGCCACAAGTGCGGGACGCAGCCGCGGGAGCTGGCGGACACGGTTCGGTGCCCTCTCCCTCGGGCGGCGCGCGGGCCGCGGCGTCGGGCAGCCCTGCGATGGTCGTTGGGAAGCAGAGTGGGAAGCGGACGCTCACCGAGGCACTGCAGGACGAGATGGCCGCGAAACGTAAGCGAAGGGACGACGGCCGGGCGACCGCTGCGGCTGCGTCGTCGCAGGGGGCGTTGCCGACGCGCACGCCGACCACGTCCAAGTTCTTTCATGACATACAGCGATCGGTTTCGGACCCTCGCGGCGTCCGAGGGTGGGCCCGTGCGGCCGTCTCCGCGACGCCGTCCCCGTTGTCGCTGTCGACTCCAGCCTCGCCAGGGGCGGGTCCATCAGGTCTGGCACGCCGTGAGAGGGGCCCCGAAGACGTGCGCGCGACGGACGAGAAGGAGAACATCGCGTGCGCGGACGCAGAGCACGGAGGAGGCGGCCTCGAGGACGCGCACATGTCCGACCCCGACTCGGACATCGTCGAGCAGGAAGACGGGTGCGCGTCCCCGGCGGGGTCCCCCGACACCTGGGACTCGCCGGAGATCTCGTCCCCCGCCCGCCCGCCGGCGAAGGGCGGGCCAGGGGACTGGGACGACGGCGACGACGACGACTTTGGCGCGGACGTCATCTCGAGCCCGCCGGCGCACCGCACGAGGCCCGGGCCGTCCCGCGCGCGCACGGCGGTGACGGTCGAGCGGGCGATCGCGCAGGCGCTGCCGTTCGCGCCCCTCCGGGCGCCTGTCTTCGACACCGGGGGCGGGGGTCGGACGCCCACTTCGGCCGCGCATTCGACCTCGGCCTCTGCTTCGACTTCGCGCTCTGGGTCGTGTTCCCGCTCTGGACTGCAGCCCGGCTGCAGACAGTTGCCGCGGGCGGCGGCGGCGGCGGCGGCCCGCGGGCCAGACCTCCGGGACGCGTTCGACGACTGGGACGAGATCACGAGCGGGGGCGAGGACTGTGATTCGTTCGCGGCGCGCGAGGACGGGATGCGCTCGACGGCGGCGGCGACCCCTGGGCTTAGGACGCCCGTGGGTGCCGCCGCGGGCAGCTTGCGTGGGCAGGACGTAAGAGCGCGGGCGGCCGGGGGGGACGAGGGTAGCTCGGAAGAACTCGAAGGGCGCGATATAGATCGCGAGCGTGTCGGCGCGGGCACAGAGGGCGTCGCTGGCCGGGCCGCCGCCGCGGCGCGCGTCGCGCACGGCTGGTGGGAGAAGTGGGCGCGCAGCGGGCGCGGCGGGCCTGACCGTGCGGCGCGGGCAGGAAGCGGCGGGGGAGGGGTGGCTCCTGCCCGAGACGGAGACGGGAGGGATCGAGTACGTGCATTCATTACCGACTATTCTCCTCGTAGCTGCGTCCGGCGGTAATAGCTCATGAGTCTCGCATTGCCTCTCCCCTGCCCCCAGCTCCAGCCGCAAGCCCCTCTCCGGCGCAGGGAGACGACGATGACCCCGGACGGCCGGCAGCGGCCCCCACGGGCTGCTGGGGCGGCGCGAGCAGCAGCAGGGCCCGCGCGAGCGCCCCGTTCTGCACCCCAGATCGCGAAACGCAAGAGCACGCGCGGCGAGGACGATCTGCGGGTGACCGTCCGCACGAAGCTGACGTTCACGACCGAAGCCGTCCGGGCGACTCCCAAAGCCGGCGGCGCGCAGGCCAAGCCGACGACGCCCGCGTCGCGGCCCGGCTCTACGGCGGCGGCGGAGTCGTCGAGGCGCAGTCTGGAGCAGTTCAGGTGAGCGCGGTGCGCACGCGGTTTTTGGCGGCGTGTCCTGCGGCGGCGTGAGCTCATTCATCCATTCGTTCATTCATTCTTCGTGCGGGTCGGACAGGTGGACGCCTGCGTGCCGCTAAGGATCTGAGGCACACGGGGGGCCGATGTATCGACGTACGACGGAAGGGGGACGTCACGTTCCCCTTCTTCTCCCCCCCCCCCCCCCTCCCAGTTGGGACTCACGCATGCGGTCGGCGGGACGGACGGACGGACGGACGGATGGAAGGAGGAAGGACGGATGAATGAGACGGGAGAGAGGGCGACGACGCCTCCCCCCCGTGGGCACTGGGACAGCGCCGGGGCGATCGCGGTGCGATGAGTCGCGCCCGGGGGGTGTTGCGTATCGCTATCGTATCTCTGATCTAATGGCCTTTTTTTTTTCCCTTTTTCTTTCCTTCTGCCGCCATCGCGCGCTCGCGCGAGGATCCGGGAAGTAAGCCTTGCGGCGAAGTCTCCGCCCGCTCGGGCCCCAGCAGCCGTGGCGCATGCGATTTGCGCACCAGGCCGCGCTCGGCGGAGAGGACAGGGCGCGGGTGCAGTGAGATAGGGGAGGAAGAGGAGGGGGGGGGGGGCTCGAGAAGGTGCTCACGCGTATTTTCTGCCAGGACTTCAGGCCCGGCGCCGCCGAGGGGCGACCGACGCGCGAGCCGGCGGTGCAAATCGGCAGGTGCGCTCGCAGAGTCGAGGGCACGATATGCGGTGGTCAAGCGGTCTCGTGCCGGGTCGAAGTGGGTGGGCAGTAGGAGGTGCCGTGTTTCGGGTTAGCAGTGTGTGGCCGGGGGAGTGTCACTGACGGATGTTGTTCGTCAGGGCCGACGCGGCCGGGACGGTATCGACAGCAACAAGGGGCCGGGACGACATGCGCACAAGGCCCATGGCGAGGACCCCGGATGGTTGGCACATACCTAGAATGCGCGAAGGTTCACGCTGCGTTTTCGCGCCCTGGTCGAAATAGCCACCGGGATTTGATACATTGTATGTAATGGACGGCTCCCTCTTCAGGCCATTCGCGTTCTGACCGAGGATGTTGATAGGAACGGAGGACAGCACCCACCATGGGCATGCCGTATCTGGCCGTAGTAGGGGGCTGCGAATCTGCGCTGGAGAGGGCCGCGGGGGACGCAGCGGTAGGGCGAGCGTTGGCGCGAATTCTGCGATGTGCCACCCGCACGCCGTCCGGCGCAGATCCATATTCCGCTGTTGAGCAGCAAGAACGTCGAGAGCCACCGCGTGAGCGGCACGGGCCGGCCGAGGCCGTTGGCGGGACTGATGGCCCGTCCGACGGACGACAAGGAGGCAGGGACAGTTGGCCGGGGCGCCGCGAGGGACGGCGAGGATCGCGTTTCGGATGGAGAGTGCGGTGGGAGGAGAGAGTGGGAGACGGACGAGGCTCGGGACCCTGAGCTGTGGCGGCAGGTCAGGTCGCGATTGACAGGACGATCTCGGCCGCGGTTGGCGCCGGCTACGCGATCGATTGGCGAGGGCAGCGCGCAGGCAGGCGCGTGCATGGTGCGTGCGTGCGTGCGTGTGTGCGTGCCGCATCGTCGGTTTGGGTGCGTGCGGGGTAGACGATAGTCGCGCGCAGGACGGACAGGAGCCGGCGGGGGCGGGGCGTTTGGGGTCGGGAGAAGGAACAAGCGGCGGAAAGCGGTACAGCGGCGGGGGCGCGGGCCTCGGCGGGCTGTTGACGGTTGTTGATGGGGACGCGCGGGACGGGGAATGCTGTGCGCGATCGGGGGGTGTGTGTGCACACAGAGCAGTGTACGCTCTTCGGCTGGCGTGCGCTTGGGCGAGGGCGACGACTGCGAGCGACTGGCTGCTGACAGCGCGAGCGCGAGCTAATCTGCTCTGCTGCTGGCGCGTGCGAGACTGGCGCCGGATCTGTTGGAGGCGGAACCGGGCGCTCGCACGGACGGTCACGGTGCAAGGACGGGAGTGGGTGGGAGCCGGTGTGGTTTGCGGCCTGATCTGGCGGGAAGGAGTGTTTTTCTGGCGGTGGGGATCTGGGAGTGGGCGTGGGCGTGGGCGTGGGCGTGGGCGTGGGCGTGGGCGTGGGCGTGGGCGTGGGCGTGGGCGTGACTGGAGGCGGGCGTGGGCGTGGGCGTGACTGGAGGCGGGCGTGGGCGTGGGCGTGACTGGAGGCGGGCGTGGGCGTGGGCGTGACTGGAGGCGGGCGTGGGCGTGGGCGTGACTGGAGGCGGGCGTGGGCGTGGGCGTGACTGGAGGCGGGCGTGGGCGTGGGCGTGACTGGAGGCGGGCGTGGGCGTGGGCGTGACTGGAGGCGGGCGTGGATTGGGATCTGGCGAGTATCGATGGCAAAGCACCGCTGCAGCGCCCGGGCGGACCCGGCTGTCGGGCGTGCGCGGTCGGATTTGGCAGGCAAGGCACGGCTGGCTGTCTCGTGTCTGATCCACTCATTCTTGACGACCTGCGCGTTTGCAGAGGCCATGGCCACTTGTTCGTGTTCCCCAGAGATGTCACTCCTCCGTTTCAGAGCCTGAGCCTTCCTCCCATATAACCGCCCTCCTCGCCCTCCCTCCCTCCCAGCCATCCTCCCCGCCTGCCCCACCCTCGCACAGCCCACGCGCCCCCGCTGATATCGGCCTCTGTACCGCGCCAGCCACAGCCGACTCGCCCCGTCCACCGTCCCGTCCCAGCGCCTCCCCGCACGATACCCCGCCCCCGATCCTCCCCCGCAATGTCCTCCGCCCACTCCCATCTCGACCACGCTCACGACCCCAATGCGCTCCATAGATTCGCCCATCCCGCCCCCAACGCGTACTACCAGCTCGCTCCCCACCCCCAGCCCGCTCTAGAGCCGCTATCAAACCAGGTGGCCCATCCCGCATACCCGTCCAGACAGCAGCCCTGGCTGCTCAACGTCCAGACCACATACCCCCCCCACCACCAGCCGAGCTCCCTCCCGGACCGCCCGCAGCCACACTCGGGCTTCTACTCGCCTGGTGGGCCCGACTCCCAGTTGGTTGGATACCCAGAGTCTTCCCAGCGTACGCTCCTCCACGATGCTTCTTACGCCGGCCTGTACACCATCCCGTACCCCACCAGCGGCCCGTCCTTCTCCTACCAGAATGGCTATCCCGCCTCCGGCCCCTCGGACGAGCTCCAGGGCGCCCTTGACTCGCAGAACCTCGCCCGGAGCAGCTACCGCGGCGTGCAGGGCCTGTCCGAGCGGCGCACGGCCCCGTACGCCCTCAGCAGCCAGTACCTCGATGGGCGGGGCGATCTCTACGGCCCAGGCGGGCCCGCGCGGCTCCCTGCGAACTCTTCCTCGGCTGCCCTTGCCCAGCTTGGCGGCTCCCCGCCCTCGTACGCCGTCTCGCACTCGTACGGGATGGGATCTCCGCCGTCGTCCTACCCTCACGTCACGTCCGACGCCACCCCCATCATGGACGTCCACTCGCCCAGATCAGGCCCATACCCCGTCCCGATCCGGCGCGACTCCATGGACTCGCTCCCAGACCCCATCAGCCCGTCGTCCGTGCCCGGCCTCGTGTTCGACGCCGACGACTACGACGACGATTCGGAGAGCAGCCTCCCCTCTGCCGCGTCCGACGTCCAGCGCCTCCCGTACCGGCCCCCGCCCCAGGCGAGCGCGGACGACCGCGACTACGACGCCGCGGCGGGCAGGGACTGGAGCCGCACGTCGCTCGAGGGCCAGTACGGCGCGCCCGGCGCGTCCGCGCTCGCGCTCGACGAGGGCGTGCGCCAGCAGGCCCGCAGCCCCGAGCCGTCCCCCGACGCGGAGCCCGTCACGCCCGAGGGCCCGCAGGCGGAGCGCGCGCGGCCGCCGCAGAAGAAGAGCAAGATGCACCAGTGCACGGTCTGCTATAAATTATTCCCTAGACCGAGCGGGCTCGCGACGCACATGAACTCCCATTCGGGCGCGAAACGTGAGTGCCTTCCCGCATGCGCTCTGACAGCGGCCGCACGCTGACCCGGCCTCGTTCCCCTTCCCCCTTATCCCTTTCTCGGTCCATCTGCGGGGACGCACAGCGTTCAAGTGCCCGATCCCGACGTGCACGAAGAGCTTCGCGGTGCGGTCGAACGCGAAGCGGCACCTGCGCACGCACGGCATCTTCCCCTCCGCCGAGCACGGGAGCACGTCCCCGAGCCAGTTCACGGTCGGGTTCGACACGCCGCTCGTGAGCGAGGTGCACGAGGCGGGCAAGCTCCCCTCGAAGCTCCGCTGGGTCCCGCCCAGCCTCGCGACGCGCTCGAACATCGACTACCTCCGCGACGCCGCGTCGGACTCGGAGGACGAGTACTTCCAGCCGTCGTGCCCGCTCCTCCCGCTCCCGCTCCCGCCCGTCGCGCCCTCGTCCCCGGCGCAGTGGGGCCCCGAGGACCGCTACGCCGAGGAGCGCAACTCGTACGAGCAGGCGGACTCGGCGCCGTACATCTCCAGCCAGGTACGTGTCCTGCCCTCCCCCCACCCGGCCGCGCCGCGGCTGCAGTGGGTCGCTAGCCTGACCATGCTGACGATGACGCGATCGTTCTGTTTTGCGCACCGACAGTGGCGCGCGCTGCCCGGGCCTGCGATTGCCTCTCCGACGGGCTTCAATTGAGACTCCTCGAGCGGCGGCGGCGGCGGCGGCGGCGACGACGCACCGGTGGCTTCTGGGTTCGAGGCGTGCGCAGGCAGCGTGCCCTGGCGTGGCGCAAGGGCCGTCTGTTTGCGCAGCTTCGATACCGCATGCCGTCCCCGCCGCTCCCGCGTCCCGCTCTCTGCTTGCTTTCCACAGCCGCCACGAGTCTTGATGACGATCGCGAAGGTGGGGGGAGATACGCCACGGGGCGCACATGCACTCCACGTCCACGTCCATGTCCATGTCATCCCATGCTTACCACCGCGACGACGGCGGCGGGGGGTTCTTGTTGTCTCCTGTCTTGCGCTATCTCCTTTCCGCTTCCCCCCCCCCTCCCCCTCCCCCTCCCCTCTTCCGGTTTCCCAGTTGCTCAGTGTGCTCGAGTCGTCGAACCGCATGCCACACATTCTGTACCAATAGCCACATATTTCCCCGCGACGCGACGCGACACCCCGCATCCGCCACTTGCATACCGTACCGTATCTGTATCCGTAGACGTTAATCACATTAGTCCCTCCGCAATAAGCCTAACCTCGAGCCCGGCCCTCCTCCTTCTCGCCTCCCCGCACTCTCTCGCGCTCACACAGCGCGCGCGTGCGACGCTCCTCCGCCGTCCCGCACCGGCCATGCCCACCCCGAGCACAGGTACCCGCGGCGGCAGCAGTGTCCAGCGTCCAGCGCGACGCTGCGACAATGCAGCCCGCGATGGTAGCATTCGGACCCGTACGTTCACATCCCCGTCCCCGTCCCTCCCAATCCCTCCGGGCAGACTGCGCCCGACGGCGGCGGCCCCGGGACGACGGCTCGCCTGCAGCCATAAGTACTGTAAATCCCCTCGAACCTCCCCCCCACCACACAGATACATGATACCACTACCGGCCAGCGCACGGCCAGATTAGCCTCCGCACGTCCAACACCCAGCACCCGAGCGAAAGCGAAAACGTTGGATCGACCGAGGCGCCGGATTCCGAATTCGACCGCAGCCTCCTCCTCCTCGGCCGGCCGGGGAGAGAGAGCACACACCCGCCCGTCCGTCCGAGCGTCCGCCCATCCGGGGCACCGCCAAGCCCCCCCCCCCCCCTCCCCCCCCGCGAGCGTTGCCGGCGCCGGGCCCCACAGAGGCCATGCACAGCTAGCCCCGCCGGTCTGCGGCGGCAGGCAGGCACTAGAGCAGCGCAGCGCCCTTCCCTCGGCCGCACGCCACCGCGCCCGATATCGAACCCAATCGGCGCGTTATCGCGGCGCGCGATCTCCAGGATGAGGGGGGGGGGGGGGGGCTGCGGTAGCGGGTAGCGGGTGCGGCCCGCCCCGGCCGGCGCTGGGACTGCTAGGCTGGAGGAGGCGTGGTGGATGCGCCCGTGGGAGCGGAGGCCGCGCGCAAAGGCTCCGCGGCGGCGGCCCCGGGCGCTGCCGCCGGCGGTGGAGGCCCGCGCCCGGTGCGGGTGCGGGGGCGGCGGCGGAAGACGACGCGGTTGACGAGCCCGAGCGGGATGTCGTACATCTCCGGGGGCGCGTCCGGCCGGGCGTGCGCGAGGTACGGCGCGGGCTGCGCGCGCGTGGCGGCGTCGGGGAGATGCGCCTTGGAATCTGTGGCGCAGAAGCGGGCGCGCGCGCGCGCGCGTGAGCACTCTGCCGTCCTGCGGGTCCGGTTGCGCGGGGTCGGGGTGGGGCATGCGGCGTGGGGCCCCGCGCGGGGCGGAGGGAAGGGAAGAGGAAGGGGGGACGGAGACGTAGCTCACCTGTGATTGTGCGCATGTCGGCAAACGCGGGCGTGCCCGCGAGGGCGAGGGCGAAGTACGTGAAGTACGTGAGCAGGACGAGCACCATCCCGTACGCGGGGATCAGCAGCGCCCACTCTCTGTGTCGGCCGTGTGTCAGTATGCGGGTCTGTCGCCGGCCAGCCAGCCGTGCGGGAGATAGGGATTTCCGCGCACCGATTGGGGTACCACGTCACGCCGAGCGCGCGGATGGCGGCGTCCGGGAGGAGGGCCCAGAGGAGGTAGAGCACGAAGAGGAGGTACGTGCCCGCCCACGCGACGAAGCCGTAAAACTCGGGCGCGCGTGAGCGCGTCTCGGTAGGGAGGATGGGAGGGTACGGCGCGAGCGGCGACGTCGGCGAGGTGGGCTCGTTCAGCGCGGTGTCATTCTCGCCCTGGCCTTGGGCGTATGCCCAACCAGCGTCGGCGCCCTGGCCTGCCGCATACTCGGAGCTCTGCTCTGATTCTGGCTCGGACTCGGACGGGGGCCCTGGCATGTGTGCCTCGGAAAGTGGCATGAGCTCGGATTTGCGCGATGGCGCGGAGGAGGAGGCGTGAGCGTGAGTGCAATCGTGCTGAGGACGGTATCAGTCATGGATCATGATTCACGCCACATCAGCCTCGACGGCGGGTCGGCTCGCAGGACGAAGGTGCGAAGCGCCAAAGCGCGCGCTCTGCAGCCGGGTTCTGCGCATCTGCGGGGGCTTTTCTGCCGCCGGAGATGGCAGATCTCGCCCAGAGCAGCGGCGAAAAGGCTAAACTCACTGCGGTGGGATTTCCGCTGGGCGCAGACCAATGGGAGCGCGCTCGAGCAGCGGGCTGATTGTCTTCTGGCCTCGTCGAGAACCGGGTTGCTCCGTCCGAGCGATATCGCCTGGTGCTGCCGTTGCACGTTCTTGGGAGAGACCACGCTCGCGGGTGCGTCGACAGCACGCCGCCCGTCGCCCGTCGCTGCGCGCGCAAAGGCGAAGAAACCGACGAAGTGTGGGACAAGTTGAACCTGACGACGACTCGCCAGCGAACCACACGCACCGTCGTGACCGTGACGATCAGCCCCGATCGGGCGGCGAACGTGACAGGGTGGAGCGAGTCAGTTTGTTCAAGTTGCCCTTGAACGTCGGTTGGAAGGAACGCGTTTTCTGACCTCGTTCGCGAGGGTTCGTCAATGTACGTCGCGATGAGCCCAGACTCCTTCGGGATGATCCACTTATTCTGTTGCCTTGCTGATGCCAGCATCCCTCAGGGCGATGGCGGCGGCGCTCACAAAACAGAAATCCGCGTTGAGAAAGGCCATGAGAGCCACACTCGCCAACCTACCAGCCGATGAGATCCAGGCACAGTGTAACCCGCGTTTCCCCCAGTGTATGCGGTGGAACGACTTACGCTTTTACCGCAGCCCGCCAGATAACACGGACGCTCCTCAGCCTTCCCGAGTTCCAAGAGGCCAAGCACGTCAGCTGTTTTCTCAGCATGCCCTCCGGCGAGGTGGACACTTCAGCAGCAGTTTCCGCCATCATTGATGCAGGTCTGCTATCGTCCGCTATCTCTTGCGACATTGCCTGCGCTTAGCTGATGCCTTGCACTCTCGCACCCGCGTACGGCACGCGTCGCGTCCTTCGCGCCCTTCCCGTCCTTCTCTTCGCTCGCCTCGCTCGCGTCTGCGTCCGGCCGAAAGGGAAGACGCTCTACGTCCCGAAGATGCTCGATAAGGAGCGGGGCATCATGGACTTTCTCCAGCTCTTCGGCGAGGACGACCTCCGCACGCTCCCCAGCGGGCAGTGGGGCATCCGCGAGCCCCATGAAGAGCTCGACGGCATGCGGCGGCCAAGTGGTTAGTCCCTCCCTGCCCCGTTTCTGCTCCGACCGGACGACGAACTGACTTGCGTCCTGCGCCGCCTGTCCTGTCCTGCCGTCGGACGTGTTTTGGCTGTGCGCGCGAAGCGTTGAGCCGGAGCGCAGAACCTCTCGATGTAATCGTGATGCCAGGTGCGTCTGCATTCCCACACTGGCGCGTGGCCGCTGCGGGCCACACGAGGTTTCCAGGACCCCTGGAACAATCGCCGAATGACAGTAGGCTATGCAATGTCAGAAACATCCCTGCAGGCTGTCTGCTCTTCAGGGATAACGTGTCCCTCAAGAGTATGTTTCCTAGTCTTCCCTTGCAGTCTAGGTTGGGCAGGGACTCCTTGTGGAATCTCCAACGCCTCATTATGAGACGCACTGAAAATGGCACTTGGATTTCCAATTATGGTGGAATGCGCTGCCATTATGGTCGGAAAACAATTCATGATGTCGTGAAGTCATCAACATGCGGAGCCTTTGTTCATGTGGCACCATACACGACGTTTAGGATTACACAGTGATTCCCGGCCTGTTGCAGGTGGCGAGTGATTCACCATCTCTCTGACATGAACAAGGCACTGTTACCCTGCAAGAATGTCTCTGACAGTTGAGTTCCTCAAATTGTTCGTCGCTTGTTCCAGGGGTCCTGGAATACTCGGATATTGGCTGTGCCAGCGGCAGCAGCGCCGCGATCATACGGACGCACCCTCACCTCGCCCGCTCACCTACCATCTCATACTGCGGCCATGACGCGGTTGTGTGCGCACCGTGTACAGGGATGGCGTTTGATCGATCGTTATCGCGCCTCGGGTACGGCAAGGGGTTCTACGACAGGTTTCTGTCCTCGTACGCTGCAACGCTGCACGGCCGGCAGCAGGCGCGGCCACGACTCGGTGAATCCGATATGCATATCTACTATAGCGTGCACGGGCGATGCTAACTACGGCCCTGCTCGTCTAGTCGCCCTCGCCTTGCGCGAGCAGATCCTGGAGGCGGGGCAGGTGCCGGTGGGGGAGACGGACTGGAGGGTGGACGTAATAATAGGACCAGATGGGGTTGTAGCACCGTGCTGAACCTTGAACGCTGCTGTACGAACGGACGAATGGACTGGAGCCGGACGCGGCCGTCGAATCGCTGCCACGCCCGCGGTTGAGGCCCGCTTCTACATACCGAGGAATGTCCGCGTCTGACACATCGATGGTGCGTGGGGGAGCGAAGCCGGGTGGATGCAGTGCGCGCGCGGCAGGTCAGGGTCCCCTCCCGTGTCGTTGGCCACAGTTCGCAGACGTGCTGCTACGAGATCACGCCCCGGATCTGCGCGACGGATCGTGAGCAGGCGCGTGTGGGGGTTGGACGGAAGTGAGGCGAGCGCAGCGCAGGGCTCGCTCGCTCGCACACGCACGCACGCACGTACCCGTTGGTAGGGTTCCTCGCCCGCAAAGGCTGGGGCCCGGTTCGGCACGTGTGTGGGGGAAGACAGCAGGCGCATGACGCTGGCAGACGTGCGATGCGAAGTCAGTGCCGCGGCAGCGTGCTACTAGTGGCGAGCACAACTAACCCCGTCATTCTCGTCTGAGGGACAATGATCACCCTGTACGTCCGCCCCGATGGGAAGTTGTTGCTCGCTGCCCGAAGGCGCGTCAGGTGAGCCTTCCGTGAGCAATGCGAGAGCGCACGGCGGAGAGTGCGCTGTCGGACGCACCGAATGAGGGAATCATGGTCGCCTTCGAGGCAGGGGGCGCCGATCCGGGCTCGCCGTGGCTCTCGAGCATCTTCGTGACAAGCTGGCTCGTGATTATGACCTAGATCGCGTCGAACCCTTAATTTTAGCGCCTGCTGATACGATCGGGTGCCCTCGCAAGAAATAGGTACTGTTACGTACGGTCAGGCCCAGGGAGGTGCAGGCGCGCGCGAGCGTCTGCTTGAGCCGATCGAGGATGGCATAGCGCTCTTTGAGGGCCATGTCCGCTTGGAATGGGAACGCCAATGAATTGAGCACAAGCAACGCGGTCTGGAGAACGATCGGATCGCAGCAGCGGTGTGAACGTCATGTCCGCGGCGATAATGGGCGACTCACGGCCGGATAGGCTTCGAGATACGCAGTGAGATTCCGCATGAAGACTACGAGCTCGGCGGTGGTGTGGAACGCGAGGTAACGGACTAGATCCATGCCGTCGGAGTTCGCCGTGGGATTTCCTGCCGGGCGCGCCCTGTCAGTGCGGGAACGTGGGCGGACTGGGGCCGTTCACGTACTCATCATGGTTCTCTTGATTGTGGCGGGAAGAACCATGTTCTGCATGTCTGTGTGGCCGCTCGATCAGTCAGCCAGGCCACGCCGGGCGTGCTATTTGTGTGTGCGGAGGCGTTTTCCTACCGACGAAGAGTACCTCCTGCTTGCACTCTACGAAGGCCCTGACGGCAATCGCCGCTATTTGCTCCTTGCCCGAGCCCGGGGGTCCGTTTATTTCGAGAATGAAGCCGCGCTTGAGGCCGCCGCCCAAGAGCCTGTCCAGCGGCGGACAGCCCGTGGAATACTGCTTGGTGGTGCCCATCATCGCTGCGGCGGACTGGGTCATGGGAAGGGCGACAGAGGGACGAGTGGCCGAGAAGACGGCTTGAGAAGCCGGGAGCGGTATGTTCAAGTCTGTTGGACGGCGGTTCGCGTCGTGGGCAGTAAGAGAAAGTTTTTTCAGGAGAGACAAGCGCGCAACGTAAGGATCAAACCTTTCGAGAGCTGCTGGGGCGTGGCATTTGACAGGTCGTTCACTGTCTCGTAGCCTGCCCCCGCAAGGGCCGAGAGCGTGGGTGGTGGCAACGATAACGTCGAGAGAAGCCTGTCCGACATTGTTGCGAGATGAGTGTTTGGTATTCAGATGCCGATTACACAGCCCGACGACGGTGGCCGCTGTACGCGCACGGCAGCCAGGGGCGGCGATGGTGATGGCTCGCGTTCAACCAGTGAACCTGACGCGGTGAACCCTGGTGAACCTTACTTGGAACGGCGCCTGAGCCAATTACGCGCCTGCGACGCGTCGGTGGCGTGGGAATAAGTGCCCGCCAAAACGAGCGGGGTGACAGTCGGCCTTCGCCGGACGTTCTTGTTCTTCAACTTGTCCCTTCGCCCCCTCGCCCGCCTCCCTTCTTGCTTCTTGGGCCTTCAGAATACAGTAACGTACACCATACACTAATTATTACCCGTCGCAGAGCCGTTTCTCCCCCAGGAACACGCACACGATGTCGGCAACTCCCAACCCGCTCTTCAAGTTCACCCGCGAAGGCTACTCTGTACACGTCAACAACATCGCCGACGCAGGTGGGGCCCTTCCGATGTTCGTCCGATTATGTCTTGACCACGTACACACCTTAAAGTCTCTCGGCGGGAGATCTTGGACCTCTTCAACAACCTAATCGGTAAGCCGTACACTGACTTAGTCGCCACGCGTGTGCATGACATTGACCGTGTCGTCGCAGGAGACATCAGCAAAAACGAGGAATTGTATGAGTCGGGTCGCCGATACTATGTCTTGACCTTCGCTACTCAGGACTCGGCGAAGTTCGCTCTGTTGATTATATGCGTGCGTGCTACCTTCTAACCCGCACATTCCAGGAAAGCCTTGTGCATGACCGGCTACAATGTGGACGGCGTTCCTTTGTGAGTAGCAATCCCTTGTGCGCATTGTGTTGATGGCCGACCTGTAACAGGGCCGTGACCGCTGTGCCGCCTTCGGAGATACCTCGTCATGGCAGGACGGCAAAACAACCTGACAGCCGGCGGAACCTCTATGTACTCGGCCTCCCATTCGACCTCACGAAGTATGCCATCCTATAATTTACCGTTGCCATACACTGATACCACCGCCAGAACGGAGTTTGCCGACCTCTTTGGACGGTTCGGCACAGTGGCTCACGCCGTCATTCTGGCCACTGTGGACAATGCGTCCAGACGCCGCGGATTCATTGTCATGAGCCGCAACCAGGAGGCGAAGGCGGCTATGGACGCATTGAACCGTAAGGAGATCAAGTGCGTGATCCTGGATGTGTGCGAAGTCACATACTCATATTGCGTCTAGGGGCCACATCATCGACGTCTCTTGGGCTGTCGTACAGCGGTCGGATGGTGCGTATAGCGGCCTACATCGGATCATCACCTGACGAGGTTGTAGGATTCCTCGATGGTGGTGATCGCGCCACTGTCCTGTCGAACACGTCACCTACCCCTTCACCCGCTCCCTTTGACACCAAGTCCATCACTCCCGCACTGCCGTCCTTGCCAGTGCCTATCGTCGTGACTCCCCCTTCTGAACACGTCGCTCACGCCGACCTCATGCTACCCTCCACAACTCTCCTCATCAAGAATCTCCCGTCGGTTCTATTCTCGCAGCTGTCTGACCTCCATCCTCTCTTGGGACCTTACGGCGACATCAAGAAGCTTGAGATCTTGCCTAGTTCTGGTGATCGTGCTCACGTTTCGGCCGTTGTGCAGTACTCTACCGTCACTCAAGCCGCAGATGCCGCTCAAGCTCTAGATGGTCAAGCGTACTCCTCTAGTCCTCTGAACGTCGAGTTCCTCCGTACTGGTCTTGGAGCACCTGGTGACATCGACGGCAAAGCTGGTCTCAATCCTCGGGCTGCCCCCTTCGTTGTCCAGAATGGCTTGTCTCACAACGGTGTCTTGACCTCCGTGACGCCTGTCTATCCTGGCTCTGGTTACTCTGGGGCTGGAATGGCTGCGCTCGCCAAGGGCGGCCTACTCGTCGATCCTCGGTCATTGTCTTCATATGGGACTCCCCTCCTCTACGTCCCGTTCAACGGTATTCGGCCTAGCTCCGCCCCGACAACGTCTGTCATAGCTTGATCGTGGTAGTACGTTTGAGCTGACCGCACATATCGTATAGTCCTCGTTACGAAGCGCCTGCGCCGCTGCAATACTCGTTCGGACATCGCTTCTCTACTCCGTCATCGCCGGTCTTACGTGCTGCCAATGTTGCTTGAACACCAAGTGATGTCGCCAAACTCTTGATGCCTGCTCTCTGCGATACCAACCACTCTCGATATACCCTGTCTGCACCCCGTCCTAGTCTCGTTCGCTTCCTGCACGATCCCGATTCCGTTCCGTTTTACACTAATCACTTTTTAGTCACTTTTTACGTGAGTAGACCCTGATTTACGCTGTCCCCTGATCTCATCTGCCTCTCAGATGCAATCGTCATCAAACCTACTGGAGGAACACAACTAATTCAATCACTCGTTTCTTTGCTTCGGCCGCTTTGTTAGATGCATGTGTTATGCTTTTGCTCGAGAGGAACCCAATACACCCGATTTGTTACGTTTTACCTAGAGTGACCGCCCAAATCCTCAAATCTTCAAACGCGCGTATGGTTTGCTTCAGCGTTCTCGGTACTTGGTGCGAATGCTCAAACGGTGAGTCATAGAGGTTGTCGAGTCGATAACTAGGGAGGCTCACGCATCGTGTGCTGAACGTCAATGCAGGAATGATCGATATGGGTCACCTTAGCGGCCTTCCGTCATGGGATTTCTAACGTACTAGCTTAAGCGTCCGCTACGAACTGCCGTAGACGCACGGCATTCCAGTTGACTGCAGCGTTCTGCGTGGGGGAGCCGACGCGCAGTGTGAGCTTCCCATTCGAAACGTCATAGAGCGCATAATGGTCTCACGACCTACCATGGGCCTGGGTCGGTTGTTTTGTCCAGTAGCTCGGCCACGCCGTGCGAGGGCCATAATGTTGTTTCCGAAGACGCGTCCATCTGCAATGGTACGCTTAGAAACTCGAACCACCTCCCTAGACCGCTCTCACGTACTCGACCCGCTCCCGCAAACCTCGGGCTTCCGCGATGCAGCGTCCGACCATCGTGCAACAGCGTACCCGAGCCTTCCCACCGCCCGCGCGAGGATATCGCCCGAACGCACCAATCGTGCGCAGCACCACCGCCATTGTCGCGCTCCCTGTCATCCCACCCCGCTTCGAATGCTCACACCCGGGCGCGATCGCTGGGCGCTGGAACGTCCCGGCGGAAAACAAGGCCTCGCCGCTGGTGCCAATGGTGCCCGTGGGGGCCCGTGGGGGCAGCTGTGCCGCGCGCTTCCCCGGATCTCGAGATCGAAGTAGTAGTGTCAGCGTGGGCTGTGCGCACCCGTCGTGCTCGGCGCGCTCTCGCGGCGCTCGGGCGCGTGCGCGTGGTGATGCGCCGGTGGCGTCGAGTTCGGTCCCACATACAGTCAGCGGCTGGGCGGGCGCGTGCGCGCACCGGGCGCCGGGCTGCGCGCGTCGGGGTGCTCGGGCAGGGTGGGCTCGCGCGACGTGGGTGGCCCCACCAGGTTGCGAGCAAATCTTCCGGGGTCGGGTTCGTTGCGGGTCCTCGGCGTTGGGTCGCGAGGACGCGCGCGCGGGCGTGCGGTTTGACTTGGTGTGAGATATATATTCCTCGTTTGCGAGGAGGATCGGGCGGGGTCAGACGCAAATCCGCCGAGAGGTTCGATGCGCGGGATCCCTGTAAGACGGTACGTGGTCGTTCTGTGTTTGTTTCTTAGACGTTCTCATGATGAGGTGTGTAGTTAGGATTGTCGGTTGTGACAGTCCGACGTGAGTGTCACCTGTGGATTTGTCGGAACCTCGGGCAGCCTGTGCGAGAAAACGTCGCGGCGGGGACACGATATGTCAAGACCTCTAGCGCCGACAGTATCTCGCGAGCGTCAGGTTCACTCGATGTGTAGGTGATATATAGGTACCGTGCCAACGGAGTGTCGCAACTTGTGCTTGGTTGGTACGCCGCCCTGTCCACCAATCAAGTCAACATGCACGCCAACTAAGGCAACAAAATATGTCTGTACTACACCGCGGTGAGTCGTATGCCTATTTCCCAGGTCGAGCAGCCTATGAAACGATACCGGGATCCTGGGAGAGCTATCTCGACATTTGCCTCCTCACTGGCAGTTGGCTACCATCAACGAGTCCGAGTCCGAGTTGTTCTGGCAGTAGTCCCTAAGTTGAGCAACGTCCCAACTCGACACCAGCTTGAGTCGCCTGAATTCATAAGTGCTACGGTCAGCTGTCAAATACTCGTGTCTGCGCGGGTACATGAGCGCCATCAAGCACAGCAGTCTGGCAAGGTTGGACGCCGTGCACTTGTCATGCACGCAAACATTCTGCATTCTGCCCAGACAGATCGAGCGCCGGCATTGTGGCGTTGTGTCTAAGCGGTGCTCCCAACCAGGGGAGTTTGTCGCGCCCGGTCTGAGAAAGGCTACTCGCACCTGAAGTATTCATGTCCAGTATCTCGGCCTCGCACACCGAAGACACTTACTATAAGCCATGGAGTATGAAGTAGAACGTTTCCTCAGGCCGGGCATGCTGCTGTGTTGGAAGATATAGGTAGTTAAACCCTTCTTTGTATCGCATTAATGGGGTAGTGGTAACCTGGGTCGTTGCCATCGACCCGCCAGGGGTTCGATTCCCCCTTAATGCATATGTTTTGCCGGTTGTTGCGAGGGGAGTGCGGGGAAGAGACGCCGGAGAATGGATGGATGGATGGTTGCCGCGGGCACCTGCGTCGAGACTCGAGGCTTGTCCCCGCATCGCCTTTTCCTCCTGACCCCCATCTCATCTCCGCCGGCTGGTCTGTACATTCCGGTTAAATATTCGATCTCTCGGCGTCCCTGTCGCTACCAGCTCTACCACGAACCACCACCATGTCCTTCAGGCTCTCCATCCCCCTCGTTCTCTCCCTTCTAGGCTCCCTTGCTCTCGTCTCTGCCCAGCAAACATGGTGCGTCAATCAACCGTCCGGGCCTATTCAGTATGTTCATAACGAGCATTCGTTAGTAACGCGACTTCGCACTGCCAGTCAGAGGCGCCTTGTTGCAGTGAGTAGAGGACCTGAATGAGCGGTGGCTGAGAGTGGCTGAAAGGCGCGTCCCTCCAACTTAGGTGAATTTGGTTTCTGTGGTACCGGCAGCGTACGTCCAAACCTTCTCCTTCTTCCCACTTACGAATGTCTGAATATACTCGTACTTGGTAGTTCTGCCTGGGCGGGTGCAACCCTCTCGCGTCCGCCACACTCACGTCGTGCAAGCCGGAGCCCGTCTGCCAGAACGCGAACGTACGTGTTTTCCTGTCCTCAATTCACACAGTCCTCTCGCCGTACCCCGGAACAAAGGCCGCAACGACGCTGCGCCGGAACGGAAGGTGGCGTCGTTGCGATTTTCGCGTCGCGGGGACCACAGCCCGCCGCTGCTTCAACGTGCCCGCCGAGCGCTCCGTTCGAACATCGCGGGCGTATTTCGGGCAGCCGAGAGACGCCCGGCACTGGGCAGCCTCAGCCAAGCGGCTCGCTCGCCGCCCAGCCTCGGTGTGCGCGCTCGCCGGTGAACCATGAGTGCGATTGTATGCGTGCAATGCTTGGCTGTTTCGTTCGCGAAAGTGCATCATTACGCCACGAACGGTGCGTGAATCGCGTGAAACCGAGCCTGCGATGAGTCAAACGAAGACATTCCAAGAATAGTCTTGGACAGTCACAATCAAGACAACGCTGCAAGCCTTGTAGGCTCCGTGGATGCGCACATAGATGTTGGGCACAACTATGTCAGCCCTGTACACACAGGAGAAGACTCATCCCACAATGTATCAAACCAACATCGACCCGTAGTTACGACCTATGCTCCTGCTGACATACATCGATATGTAACAAACCTGCATTCACTGCGACTCGTGATGGTGCAGAGCAACTTAGTGCTTACACGCCACACAGCATACTTTTGCAGATTTCTCGCGCATCCTGTCAAACTCGACTCAGTTCGACGGTAATGCGAGCGCGTACGACTGGGTCGTCGAATCGGGCAGCATCATCAACACCAACCAGAACGGCGGCGAGCTCGTCCTGATCTTGACCGAAGACAACGGCGGCACCCGCATAAGCTCAACCCGTTATGTGCACTATGGCGAGATCACGGCCAGGCGTGAGTCTCGCACGTTCATCGTACGTGTCAGAGTCGCTGACGCGGTTTGTGATAGTCAAGACTGGCCACTGGGACGGTGTCGTAACCGCATTCATTACGATGTCTGACATCAAGGACGAGATTGACTGGGAGTTCCCTGGGAACAGGCCCACCGAGGGCCAGTCCAACTTCTTCTGGCAGGGCGTCGTTCGTGCGTGTCCGCTAATATTGTACGCCAAGCCGTGCGCACCTGGCTGACTCCCGTACAGCCCAGAAGACCGCAGGCGGCACTCACGGCAACCTCACGGATACGTTCAGCAACTACCACGACTTCACCGTACGTCTGCAGCCTGACGGGACTTAGCCGCCCGCAGCCTTGCTGAGCGGACCTGTGCATTGCTCCCACACAGATTGACTGGCAGCAAGATACCCTTACTTGGCTCGTCGACGGCCAGGTTGTGCGCACGCTCAAGCGCTCCGACGTGACGGGAGACGACGGTGTCAGCAGGTACCCCAGCACACCCTCCCGCATCGAGCTCAGGTACGTTTGTCAACCTCCCTACCCCCCTACCCCCCTTCCCCTCCTCCCCTCCCCCGCCCAACGCGCCAAGGGCTAACTTTTCTCCCCTCTCAACAGCCTGTGGCCCGCCGGGATCGACTCCTCCGCGCAGGGCACGATCGACTGGGCGGGCGGGAAGATCAAGTGGGACGACCCCGAGTACCAGGCCGCGGGCCACTTCTACGCGATGGTCTCCTCCGTCTCCGTCGTCTGCGCCGACGCGCAGTCACGCCCCGCCGACGCGACGTCCTACGTGTACGGCGCGAACAGCTCCGCGTTCGCGCCAGAGGTCGCTGTTTCGAACCAGACGACGCTCACCAACGCCGCCGCGCTCCCGCGCCCTGGCCTGTTCGCGGGAAGCGCGTGGGGCGCGCTCGTTGCCGGCGCGGCGATGGCTATCGGCGCTATCCTCGTCTGAGTTGTGCGCACGGTGTTCTCCCCTGGGTTTTTGATACACTTCATCGCTGGTTTGGATGTTTGGATTGGGTCGTCATCTGTCTTCGAACGCTATTGAGCTCGCTCTGTTGGTTATATAGCTGCGTTGACCGTCATTGTATACCGTGAGACTTGCAGACCTGGTCATACCCACTCAATAAGCTTGTCCGTTGTGCATGTGCCCTTGTTCAGGTACCATTGAATAAAAACATGGACGTGAACACATTAATGCATGGCTATGTCTTACAGTACTGGGTACAATAACGGTAGGGAACAACATGATCCGACGGTGCATGTGTGCGTTCTACGGAGTTAGCAAGTGCGGAACGATCCGAGTCCTAGGTATGTGTGCGCGTGCGGTGAGGGCCCTACGGCTGCCCGCTCAGCGGCTCCTCCATGTCGACCATGATCCCGCTGTCCTCGCCGACGCCCAGCTCCTCGTCCTCCCGCCACTCCTCGATCAGGTCCTTCGTCTCCTGTACCAGCGCCTCGAGCGCCTCCGCGCGCGACCACGCACGCACCAGCCCCTCCTCGCCCTCCCCGAATCCCCCGTACCCAAACTCGCCCGACGCCGAGTCCACGGAGGACACCGCGGCGAGCGGAAGCGGCGGGTACCCGAGCAGCGCGCGCGCGAGCCGCACCCGCCGGAACGTCGTGCGCACCAGCACCGGCGACTCCACCACCATCTCGCGCGCGAGCCCCAGCGCGCTGCGCGCAGCCCCGAGCCCGCCGCCGCCCCGCCGCCCGTTCGGCGAGGACGGGCGGCGGCCGCCCGCCTCGCTCCCGCCTCCGGTTCCGCTGCTGACGGGCGAGAGCGGGCGGACGGGCCCGAGGTGGATGATCTTCGGGCCGGACTCGCGCGCGGCCTGGCGCGCGGGGCTGAGCGGGCTCGGCATGAGCGTGTACCCCGCCTGTCGTGCGGAGCCGTCGTCGACGCCGAGGCGGCGCGGGGTGGACGTCGCGGAGGAGGACTGGATGCCGAAGTCCTCGAACGTGGGGAGCGAGACCGAGTTCGTGAACATGCCCGAGCTGCGCGGCGTGGACGCGCTCGAGTCCCCGCCTGCGCTCGCCCCGCGGAAGCTCCGGCGCGGCTTGGAGAAGATGTTCGAGACGGGGCGGCTGCGCGGGCGCGAGCCGCCGCCGTTGTAGCTGGGGGTGTGGAACCCGGGGCTCGCAGGGGTCGCGCTCCCGCCAGTGGCGGTCAGCTCCTGGTGGAGGGTCGCGACCTTCTCCTGGACGAAGACGCGCATCTGCAGGGTGAGGGGGTTCCGGCGCAGACAGAGCCACTCGATGAGAGACCATGTCATGTAGTCGAGGATGCGAGGTCGTTTCTGGCTGCGCGGCGCCGCGAGAGATGGTGCGTGAGAAGGCGTGAGGAAAGGATTGTCATCGCGGTCGGGGATGTTGAAGTGCGCGTTCTTGGGAGAATACGTCGGTGAGGGTGGCTCCGAGTACCCTGGCCTCAAAGGGACTGCGAAGGAGGCGTCTCCGTCTGCCAGCGCTCCCCGAAGGATGGCGCCGATTTGCACCCAGATCCCGGGCAACGTTGAAGAGAGATCCTGCTCGGCACGGGTCATGATGACTTTCAGGATCTGCAAGGCAACCACCAGCGCCATGGCGGGCTTCGGGTCGGGGGTGGTTGATGACATTCGACTGTCAGTGGACTTTCGCCGTTCGACGCCAGAGGCAGATGCCTTCGACGAGTCGCTCCGCACAAACTCCGAGCGTTGAACGAAGTCGAGGATGTAGACAAGCAAGCGCATCCAAGCTCTCGAATAGACGTCCCGGCGCCACTTCTCCGCCCATTGGCTGACATTAGCAATATCGACCGACGTCTTCATCCGAAGCACGAGTGGCAGGATGACACCAGACAGGAATTCGTACGAGGGGTCTCGTTTCTCGAGCTCGGCTATCACATCTGCACCAACGACCAGGAGGGCCCGGTCTATGAGGTTCAGGAGGCTGCCACGGACAGGCAAGTGGAAGAGAAGATCAGCGGAGGCGGCAACCTCGCAAGCCTCGAGACCAGCATTACAGTACTGTCCGACCACTACGCGGGAGAAGGCTGGCTCGTTGGCGAAGACACTGTCCGAGGCGAGACTTGCGACGACGTCGAAGACACCAGAGAAGTCGACCTCTGAGCAGTAAGACGATATGATAGGAGCAATATCGGCAAGGACCGAGACGGTCTGCTTCAACTCCGGATGAGTAGGCCGAATGAGGACAGCACGCACGTAGTCCGCGAGGAAGCTAGCGATCCGGGAGGCACTCGGGCGCGAGTCCTTGAGAATGGACTTAACGGTGTCCAGCACGCGCTGCGATGCGAGGGTG
This sequence comes from Trametes elegans, assembly GCA_022606155.1. Lineage (NCBI taxonomy): Eukaryota > Fungi > Basidiomycota > Agaricomycetes > Polyporales > Polyporaceae > Trametes > Trametes elegans. The sequence continues at coordinate 134,503 of JABYQO010000035.1, read as the reverse complement.
GAAAGATGACCCCCAGCCTTGGTGAAACCCAGGACGAGGGAGAGGTAGTCTAATCGCATAGTCGACAGCTCGCTTGGCAGGGAAGGCTGTGACATGCTGGCCTGGCTGAGTCCGCTCTGGGAAATTGCGTTGGAGTCAAGTTCGTCCACTTGTGAAGCGCCCTCTGCGCCTTTTGCTTTGGCAACGCCCTTGTTCAACAGGATACCCCCCAGGGCAGTGATGCCGTCCCGAAGCACAGAGCGAGTCGACGCGGAGGCATGGTACAGATGGGGTGTCAGGAACATCAGGAAGCGCAGGAATTGTTGGGCACGGAGAATCGTGGGGTTGTGAGCGATGACAGTGAGGAACAGTCGCACAAGATCATCGAGACCGAGACGCTTGCTGTCGAACTCCTCGGGTACATCGACAGTCACTTGATTCTTCCCTTGTGTCGTCCGGTGCACCGAAGCGAGGAAGGCTTGTGGAACGCGCTCGGCTATGGTCACCATGATCGCCTCTTGTTCTTCGGCCTTTGTGAGCACGCTGAGGGCGGCGACCTCAGGGTTCTGCAACGGAGGGCTGCTCTTCAAGGTCGCGAAGAGCGTGAAGATACTTCGGCACATCGTCGCACCGTCTGTGCCGAGGAGTGCGATGACATTGGACATGATGTCGCAAGCCTGGAAGACGAAGGATTCCTGATGCAGAGCGTAGAAGCGATTGACGGCGAACTCAATGATAGCTTGTATTGTTGGATTGGACTCCGCGTCACAGTAAACCTTTATGACGGCGGGCATAAACAGCGTGTAGCCTCCTCCGGATGTGAACAATCTTCGAAAGCGCGTACTCGCCACCAGGTAATCTGCGCAAATAGTCAGTATAAGACGTCCTATATTTTCTGGATTTCATGACTGACTGAGCATGGCCTGAGCAACGATTCCGACGTCATCGCCATGAGCCAACATGATACGATTGAGACCGTCCAACAATAGAGCCAATTCCTCCCGGTCGTTGAGATGCCTCGAGGTCGCCCGGAAGACCTGGTGGAGCAATAGAAGGTGACTGCGAGCCAATGTCAAGGACAATGCCGTGAGGGTAGGATTCGGGGGCGGCCGTGTCGGCTTCTGGGCAGGGATGTATGCACTCAATGGAATGGGCTCGATGTAGGCTTCGTCATAGGCAAGAGGCAGGACGAGCGTGGACAGGTTCTTGCGGATGACCTTGATCTCCTGGGCGTTGCGGCGGAGCATGTTCAGTAGCAACATATTCTGGGAGATGCGGACCATAGTCACCCAGACCACCTGAGCGGGCATCGTCTCAAAAGGATTCGGAGGGGACTCAAGGAAGCGAGGGAACATGGGCCCCACGGGCGCGGTTTCGTTCCACCACAATGATCCAGAAGGAATGAACAGCATGTCGACCTTTGCTCGTCGTATATCGCGCATGGATATTTTGTTGACCTGGGGAACCAACCTCGCGATGATAGGAGAGCTGTATCCATAGCTCTGTAGGGGATTGGTGGCATCGGTATGTCGCATTGAAGACTTCAAGAAACCCGCGAGATGGTTGAGAATATGATGCGCCATCCCTGGAGGCAAGACAGCCTCGCAGTGCAAGAAGTTCCGCAGCGTTGTGACAGCAGAGATGACACCAGCACTATCTCTAGATATGTCATGAAAGACGGAACGAGTGAGCAGGGTGGGGTCATCCCGCATGAGGTCGAGGATGATGTTCTTCGCAGTGTTTGCCACAACGAAGTCACTATCCCTGATCATGGAGGAGAGCTTGGGGAAGAGGGATACCATGGTCGCAACGAAAACTGGGCGCCGCTTCGCCCGAGAAGTCATGCTTGCGTTAGAGTCCTTTCTCCCAAGAGGGGATTCTCTTGGAGACGTCCTCGTCGGGGACGGCTCCGGGCTAGGGCTAGTTCCAGGGGACTCGGGTGCGCCAGAGTCGCCGTCCGCTGCCGTGCTCAACGAGTCCAACTGTTGAGTCGGTAGTCGCGCAACCGGCGTCTTGATCCATTGAGTCTTGGGGTCCATCTCCCCTCGTTCCTCGGCCCAGCCGACTTCTGACAACCGGCGTCGAAGCTCCAAAGGGAGCACATGGCCCTTGCTGTCCTTGAAGTCGTTGGGATCCTCCTCGATCTCGAAGTGACCCGTACCGATATCCGTTGGTACGAACACAATTGGCGGTCGAGTAAGCTTGAAGGGACGCCGGTACGACCTATCCAGAAGGACTTCCTGAGATAATAACTGGAAACGCCAGCTGGCAACAGTAGCAATACGTTGAATCGCGTTACGTCGGACCAAGACATCTGGGCTGTACGAAGTGGATGAGCATCAAGCACCCTCTGTATGGTGATCACGTACTTCGCGAGATTGTCACTGATGAGCGCTATGAACTCGTCTGGTATTTTCTCCGCGCATTGCATGATCAAGAAACATGTCTACTGCATATTCAGTCGACTACTTCATGATCTTGAGAAACGAAGGGAGCTCACCGGTGCGATAACGTGCGCAGCACGGTCAACTAAATGCCTGTGCCATAGGATTGGGCCTATCCGCATATAGTCGACAGGCGAGAGCAACCCAGATATCATGACGAGCAGCTGAAGTCCGGTGCTTTTCTCCCTTTCCAAAAGAGTGTGAAGCAGTGCGAGCCTGTCACCAAAGACCTCCTTGGAAGGGTCTTCAACACCTCCCTTCGAGGTCCTCTTGGTGGGCTGCTTGTCCGCCACAGAAGTGCTGATGATCGTGGTCCTGCGCTGCGTGATCATCAGAAGGAAATCTCGGAGGATTTACAACGTAATCTACCTTGCCTCCCCCACCAAAGCCAGCCTTGGCCTGTTCGTACAGCGCCTCTATCTTCCTGAGCGTGGCCAGGACCTCCTCTTCGTCGGCCTCTTCCTCCTCATCGAGTTCATCTGTGATTGAGCGCGACGAGGTCCAGTCGACTACAGATGGCAGCCACGCTGCTCTGTCAGCATGCAAACTGTTAGCCTCACTTGGATATATCGGTGCACAGCTACACGTACGGTCTTAAAGAACGTGTGAGTAACCTGCACTCCCGGAACAGAGCGCAGAACAGCAGCCGCTGTGACGCTGGTGTAAGTGTATGTTGCTCCTGAACTACTCATGAGGTGCGGCGCTATACAATGATGATAAGGGACTTGCCTTGGCAGCAAGGAGCATGCCGATCCGGGCCTCTAATGCTACAACAAACTTAGCCGTCTTCGCCAACTGCAAGTGTCCTATCAACACGAAGTCTATGCTGCCCCTGATAAGGATGGAGTGACTGACCATTGTAGGGTCTCTAAGCTGCTTCACATGCCTGAGATAGAGGATCAACTCGACAGTTAGGACTAACTGCCCGAGTCTAGCCTTCCCCTTGATCGGCGGCTCGCCCAGCGATGTCGATGCCCCACGCGCCGTCGGGTCAGTCATGAGCGCGACCGACATCATCTCTGGGTCGTGCGACCACAACGCGGAGTAGAACTGGGAGATGGCATGCAGGGCGCAGAGTTGGTTGGCGATTGTGAGGTCCTTCATCGACGCGGCGCAGGTGAACACGGGTTTGAAGAACGCCTTGGGGCACGACAGTGCGACAGACTCCAAGAAATCGGACAGCTCTGGGCATGGGAGCTCGGGAGGATTCGCCATTAGCCGCTGTAAAGACGTCAGGTTTGTGGCTTGTACAGGATGGTATGGATCTTACATCTGTAAGCGGAGGTAGGAGTTTGGGGAGGAGGGACGTCCGGATATCCTCTGGAAGCTCTTCCACCAATGTCGGAAGGAGGCGCAGTATGATAGGCCAGTCTGTGTGTGCAGTCTAAACGGTGCCATGAGCGTCAATAGTCTCATCATACACTCGACTTCCCACTCACAAAGTCGTGCAGGGACTTCTCAACGCTCTGCTTCCACGAGTCTCCGTCCCTCAGCCAACCACAGAAATGGTCCATCAAGTACTCCCGATCAAAGCTACTTCGCACACAGAGCAGCTCCAGAACGAGCCGGACGATGCTACTGCGAATCTCGCCATACGCCTCGTCCTGCATCGTCTCGACTTCGGGGAAGACGCGCGTGCGCAAGAGGTGGATGACCATGCCTGCGTCTTTGGCTGCGGTCCGCGCGTTTGGCATCTCCGTAGATAGGAGGGATATCGACGCGTTGGTGAACCCTTTGAGCTTTCGCCAGTTCATCGTTGCTAGCAAAGGCGTGAGCATGCTCGAGGAATTTGGTGAAGACCAATACTCCTGTTGGTAGAACGGTTCAGATCTGGACATATATCATGATCGAACAACACCAACCTCCACTAAATGATGCAAGGTCCACCTTCTCGAGGCTTCCGAGCCAACCTCCAGGCAACCGATGACGCTCTCAGCCGCAATGATTTCCCTGACCAACTCGTCGCTGTCCCCCTTGTACCGTACCCCATACTCCTTCTCTAGCGCTTGCGGTAGTGGTGTGCCACTCTGACCGTCCTTCACTGCCACAATGTATGCAGCGACAGAGCTCGCTTCCGTGACAGTATCCGGAGAAGACCGCAGCACGGCTAGTAGAGAGAAGAGCGTCTGAAGAAGGCTCTGGAGGATCGCTGGCGTCTCGGCGTTAAACGTCTTCTCGCGAGAGAGGAGCAATCTGGACAGTGTGCCGAGGATCCGCATCCGCGAAGAAGAGTGGACCGAAGCGGCCTTGCAGCACCATATGCAGCGGTCGAGCTCTGCCTGTCAAGGTGTCATGATATGTCGTACAGCGTATCAGGGTGGGTGGCAAACCTCGCTGGACGGCGCTTTCCAGGTCCGGATCACGTACTCAAAAGTTTCAACAGCCAGGTTCTGCTCCGCGCCAACCTGCTCGTTGCCGTGTGGCCCAAGAAACGGCACAAGTAGAGAGGAGAGCACCTGGGTTTCGTAAGGGAGCGTTTGTGGCCGATTCACCGACGTCGAGGACGTGAGCACCCTGGCTATATGCATGATCGTCGGGGCCGCGTGCGCCGCAGCGCCCAACGACACCACGCTTTGTGGCCGCTTCAGCCCTCCTCCCGTGGCTTGCCTAGCATGCCCTGCAATCCTGCTTGCCCCCATGTTGACAGTAGAGCTAGCGGATGCAAGGAAGGGGAGATGCAGTGTCGACCCAAGCGTGTTCTGCGCGGACGGCTCCCGTTCTGCCTTGCGAATGGGGAGCTCCCCGAACCTTACCGAAAAACATGCTCTGCGGATCTCCTCGGTCAGTCGGCGGGTCTCATCGTGTGCAACGTCGCGCGCTTGGTCCACGACTTGTCGCATAGACCGCTTCTGTCCGAAGCGATATCCGCGCGGGGTCGTTGGACGCGGGGTGGTGGATCCCGAACTGCCGCCATCCGGAGGAGGAGTATGAATTGAGGGTGAAGTAGACCCAGTAGGGCTTGAAGAGGAGGGAAGGACATGGGAGCGAATGGTGTCCCAGCGCCGGCGGGAGGGGGAGAGCGGGGTATCTTGGCCTACCGGCGGTGCTTCCAAGGTTGAGCTGAGGTCGAGGGGCGTAATGTTCGCTTTACCCGTTCGTGCGTTTGGGATTGGTTCTGGAGATGCTGGCATGTCCTCATCCTCCGGAGACTGGATCAAGCCCTTCTCTGTCCATGCATTACTTGCAGGCTCCTCTACCGGGCTGAGTCCCTCCTGGACCTTTTCTGACAGTGTCAGCAGGTTGGACGACCCATTCGACTGCTTGTACCGATGAGAGAAACCGCTGGACACCGAGGCAGTGTCTGAATCTGAATCTGCTCTTCTCCGGAGGGAGTCGATCGACCAGAGACGTCGGGGGTGGGGTCGGCTAGATTTCTTGGACCCGGAGGACATCGTGTGTACGTGTGTTCGTCTGCATGAGGTGTGAATGTGAGAATTAATGTTGTATCAATAGCCTCCACCACACGGAAAGCACCGTTTCGCGACCAAGGTAAAGCTTATGTGATTCTCGAGACACAAGCGTGATGTGTCTGCTTAGTGACGCATTCATGCATACCCTGCCGGAGACTGCTTCATGTCTGTATCCACGAGGTCTATCCAGACGCAAGGGCAGACGTAGTCTGAGCGTGAGGGTAACGTAGGACATCGCGTAAACCAGCCTAACCGCCCTCTTCACGTGCATTCCGAGCAGACGCTGCCCTCAAGTCCAACAGCTCTCCTGAGACCGTATCCATGGCCATCTCATACCATAAGATTGTACGCACCAGTTAGTGATATCCAGGAGGGCAGGTACGATGCACCCCGCGCGCAGTGCCGTAGTGGATGGAGTGGCTGCGGTCCGCAGGCACGATCGTTGTCGCTATGAGAGAATTTGTGTAGTCAAAGTCCACCCAGGAGAAGTTATATGCACCGAGAAGTATTATAGGCACCCCAGAGCCAAGAAACACGAGACAGCCTTTCGAGTAACAGAAGTGGGAGCGAGAGGAAAGGACGTGTACGCGCCAAGGCATGTCTGGATGAGCGCATGCCGCCCGCAACCGAGCCTCCGAGCACAGCACTACATCATTAGGCGCTCAAGTTTGCGAGGCTCATCTACACTAATTCGTTATCCAGGCAAGCGTTGTGCAATCCCAGCGCCCGACATAATGGATCCATTAAATAGAAGGAGGATGTGCTCTTTGAGCCAGGCAACAGCTCTCCAACATACACGCTTCCACCATCTAACCATCACGTGAGCGCGTTCGCCGTGACGCGTCGATCTCCCGAAGTGCTGGCTGGCAAGTCTCGCAGTAGGAGATGAGATTGATTTTTTACTCTTGTGATGCAGCCATGAAGCAGCACGGGATTTGCGGCGCTTTCGGCACATCTGTGTTCAACAATGTGGGGGCCACCGAGTTCGTGGGTCATGACACAACGCTGCGCACATTCCCATTTGATCGCATTATTTAGATCCATGGTCTAGCAGTATGTGATTTACCGTGATGTTGGTCAGTAATGGAAGCAGCGCCTGTGGATCGATGACCATTCACCAAATATATTCGCACAATGATGGCGACTGGCGACTGTAGGAACCCTCATACAGGTATTACGACTCCATCGACCCTATACGCTCATCATATCTCCTGAGGAGCAACCTCTCTACCCATCCGTCCTTGGGGAAAGGCTTCGACCATTGGTTGTGGAGATGCACAGAGAAGACGTCCTTGAGCGCCTTGTCCAGGCGTCCGCCCTCTCCGCGGCCGTACCCCATCGTCCACTTCCCGTTTGAAGGGTCAGACACGAAGGGGTCGGGTAACCGGTTGTCGAGCCGGCACGAACGGGCGTCCGAGAAACAGAACGGCAGCACTTTGAACGGAGGGATGTTCTCTGCGAGCAGGCGGCGGAATAGCTTGAGGTAGAGCAGCGCGCCCCAGTCGGTTGTGCCCTGACGAGGGGGCGGGGAGGTCACCATTACGTGGAAGGCTTCGCAGAGGTAGGGGGAGTGCTTGTGGAACCGCATCAACGCTCCGTTCATGGGGCTATACTTCTTGTCTGTGACGATGTCAGGAATATGCGCAGAGAGTGCCTGAGATGGACGTACCATAGCAATCCCACTGCGTGACGAACTCGTGCTCGAGTAGCGGCGTGAGGTCCCGCGTGAGCAACGAGTCCATGTCGATCCACACACCGCCAAACGCCCAGATGACGAGCAGGCGCACCAGGTCTCCGTCTATCCACGCCTTCGTGTCGTTCACGTTCAGCAGCTCGCTCCCCTCCAGCTCCGTGCCCCGCGCGAGCGTGTGGTAGTCCACGACCCTGAGTGTGAACGCGTCCGGGAAGCGCCTCAGCCACTTCTGCAGGATCTCGTTCTGCGAGAGGTCGCCGTTCGACCACAGGATGAGCCGCGTGCGCGACAAGTCTTGGGTGGCGAAGAACGACTTGAGCATCCACTCCTGCCGGGGTCCAAATGACGCGAGGTCCGTCCGCCAGTATGTGTGGAACTGAACGCGGTCGTCCGGGGGTATGGATTGCGGCGGTGCGGGTTTCGAGAGCGGCGGGATCGTACCCGCAAAGTTATAGCAGTCCATGCCGAACTGCAGCGCTATCCCGGGGTGGACTTCGGTGGACTTGGGGGCGTACAGCGCATGGGTGACATTGTAGCTTGGGGAAACGCGGGACTGGGCGAAGCAGCCGGCGAGTGGGGGGACGGCGAGGACTTCTCGGCTCACCCAGTCGCGGTTGTAGAATGAGATCTCGATGTGAGGCTCCCAGTAATACAGCCCTAGGACGATGGAGAGAACAACGACAGGGACGACCACCTTCAGAAGTGACAAGACAACTCGAGGTCGCAGCAGACGTCGTAGGGTATTGTCTGGTCTCCTCCTTCGTGCTGCGGTGTTCGTCCCCCTAGAATGTAGCGGTATATGTTCGTCATCACTAGCGTCCGACATCCTCGGCGTGCCGCGTGGTAACCGAGAGGTTTGGAGGACTAGTGCTGTGCGTGTCCTCACGCTCGTGAGGTGAGAAATGGTGGTCTAAAAGAGCAAAGAGGCCGTGTTTCTCCCCCCTGCTAGCATCCAATGGCTTGGAGTGCGAGAGCCGTATGGGGTTGTGCGAGGATTGGTTGGTCATTTCGCTGTCGGTGCAAAAGACGCGGAGAGGTTGGAGGCAGCGCGCAGATTTGATAGGCGCCCATTCTGGCACTTCAAAGCTTCATTTGGCAGGCCAAGTTGTTCAGCAGAGCGTGTACGCAGCTGCAAGGGCACACCATTGTGTGTTCAAAAACACTCCGGATAAATCCAATTTTTCTACGGGGTCGAGCCTTTTTTGGAAAGCATTGATTTCAATTGGTCCCCATCGACTACATAAATGACACCACGATGGCTTCACTGGCACTTGCATGTAGTTCTAGTCTTCCCAGCTGAACAGTTTCTCTCTCCTCCACAATTGCTCCGTCAGGCATTGCGTTTGGAGTCTCATAGCTCTGGCCCGCCCATAAGAGCCCCCCAAGGTCGTCCGCGTGCTCTATCGTCAGCCTCCTGACCACCGCCGTCGAGTTCGCCGCGGTCACGACGCCTCCAGTGAAGTCGAGGTCAAGATGCACCGCAGGACGTGGACCAGTAGCGCCTGAAAGCCATGGTTCCAAATTGACAAATACAGCACTGTTGAGCGCGCCTTTCACATAAGCTGTGTATGCGGAGACGTTCTGGCTGTCGACTTGCAGTTCGACAATTTCGGCATCGCCAGTATGACCTATGAAACTGCCGATAACAAGCCCGGCGTAGTAAAGCGGCTGTACATGCGGCTTCTGAGGCGGGTCAAGAGGAGACCCATCTGTAGTCGAGCGATTTAGTGGGATTGACTGGAACTGGGGAGTTTAGAGTCAATCACTATGCGATTGCGATACCAGTCTCCAGACTTACAAGGTTATACAAGTAACCGACCCCTTCATGGAAGTACAATTCTTGGACGCCCAGCGAGGCCGCTTGCAAGACATAGTCAATGGCCCAGAGTGCTGCCCCGGCAGTATTACTGACTCCCGAGGCTCCGTGACAAGCTGCGCTGTTCGTTTCACTACGATACCCGTCAGCCGATCGTTCTTCTCGCGATGCTCTGGCGTAACGGTGACGCGCACCCGATCACATAGCGGAGCCCTCTGGCCTTGGACGCGGCAATGTCGGCCTTGAATATGGTCAAGTTGCTCCGCACAGCTTCCTTGCTCATCAAGTCGGCAAGCGAGACTGCGGTTCCGTTGCAGGACGAAATCACGGAGTAGCGATGCTGCGAGATTCTGTCCACACCAACGCGGGAAGCAGGGTGTGAGTAAAGCTCATGCCTCCGCTGCAGCATGCACCATTACGCACATGGAAACCGCCTTCCCAGGCGCACTGTCCAACAGACCGAGATCGAACACCTCCCGGGGCGTGAACTGCTTAGTTCCAAACGACGCGCCCTGCAAGGACACTGCGCCATCGCGTCCGCGAATGTCGGCGCCGTTCACGACCGCCCCCGCGCTCTCCGTCCACTGCTCGACGTACAGCGCAGGGGTCCAGTCGCCCGGCCGGAGGCCGGTGAAGTTGTAGATGTCCGGCTCGTTCCCGACCTCGAGGCGCACGAGCGCAACCCCGGACGCCGCGACGCGGGGCGAGCGGAACGCGCGCACGATCGCGCGGGCGGTGTCCGCCGCGTTCGTCGCGTCGTCCGCCCCGAGGTTTAGGCCCCAGATCGTGCGCGTGCCGCGGGGGAGGAAGCGTGCGAGCGTGTAGAACCCGTCGCCTACGAGGACGCGGGTCGCTTCGGGGTAGGGTGTCTGCGGAGTCGGGGGAGGGAATGTAGCCTGGTTGAAATCGACGGAGGGCGACCAGAAAGTGTGGTCCGCCGAGTCGCCGCCGATGCGGATGCTGGGGGGCTCTCCGGTCAGCGCGGCGTAGTTCTGTAGCGCGTTGTACGTGAACTCGTTCCGGGCGTCGATGCCCGCCCACTCAGGCCAGCGGTCTTGTTCGATTGAAAGCGAAAATAGCGTTGGGGATAGCTGTTGAGAGTGACTAGGAGCCGATGTTGGAATCGAGACATAGATGGTATGTGCCGGGGATGTACAGCTAGTCAAAAGAAGGGCGGTGGAGGCGATAAGACGGAGGTTGGTCAACGACCGCATGGCTGGGTATGAGTGTAGCCTGAGGTTCATGCGACAGCAATCTGTGCAATCCTGGCATATGGCTCTAGATATCGTCGGTGGATGCATTGATGCTGGTTAGCAACCTTACGCCATCCTACAGAGTCAGCCCCGAGATTGTCAGTGCAAACACCCGCTTACTGACGTCTGCCGAGGCGGGTCAGCAGCACAAGCGACGCATAGACGTTGCGCTCGGACCGAGGAACTCACGATGATCGTGCAATGCCGCGAGCCTCCCAGCATCTGTGTCGGTCCGCGTACGACGGGTGTGGGATTTTCGCGTAAACTCTACGGAGGCCTCTTGTCACATGTTCAACGAAAGCGGGTCCGGAATGGCGTGTACTGCGGCGGCGCACGTACATCCCAGCCACTAATTCTTATTTCAGACATGTCCACGGGACTGGCTCTCGTGTCCACCGGAATAGATGGGCAGTACACCGTAATAGAGTCGACTGCGCACGTCCTTCGTGAATTCGAAGTCCGGCGCAGCCACGGTGAGTTCGTACGGGGAGCCTTCCGAAGGCCCACTGCGGAGGCTGTAGGCAACGATGGTCAAATTAACGGGCAGGCGAGAATAGCTCGGCGCGCACCGTTCCTACACTCAAGGCTGCCATTCGCAAAGTTAGCAACGCTCGTCAGATGCTGCGCACCAGAACTTCGGCGTCGCGATCCCTCTGCTCTAGAGGCCTTCCGCGACAGCCCTCAGCCCACAGAAGAGTTACGGGATGTCTCTGAACGGATGATGGAGACGAAGACGGTGCTGTAACGCTTCAGATGCGCAGCCAATCCCGGCGACGACACGGTCACATGATGCGCGTGTAGAGCTCAAGCTCAAGTTTCGCCCGTCATATCCGCGTTCGCATCTGCGCATTCAGTGACACCGACGATCCACCACAACGGGTATTTATGAACGTTTGAACTTGCAGAAAGCATGAGGAGGCCCAATGCGGCCTTAGGCGTGCGTCCGCGAACCACCTGCTACCATACCTGAGGTCAGCATTCCGCATCATGCCATGTGGCACAAAGTCAACAACTCACCATCTGCTAGGAATGCACCACATCGGGCCCGGGCGTGCGGCGCGCGACGGTGCCTCGAACGCAGGCACCATCGCGCACGACACGGAGCTGCGCGAGCGACTCCAGAACCTGCTCCAGTACATATGCATGCATGTACCTCAAAGGAGGACTCGCCGCGACAGGAGTTGTCCGACGCGCGACGAGCACCGCGCGTAGCACATGATTCGCCCGCGATGATGTGCTCCATGATGCAAGAAGCTAAGCTAGGAATGCTGCATTAATATTCTCGACGCGATACGTACGTATGGTCGGCATTGGGTAATGCTTATGAAAAAGTGTCCGGACACTAAACGAGGAGGATATACGCTATGTGAGTGAGCATGCCACTTTACCATACGTTGGGTGGGACTGGTGATTAGACCGGGAGTGTGAGACAGCGGGTGCACAAAGCGATGTGAGTGACGGGGTGTACGCGTGTACAATACGAGACAATGTCGGTGTGCGGTGCTGATGGTAACTGTTCCCGTAGATGTAGTGTAGATGTTCTTGTTGGTGTTGTGGTCGGCGAAAGCAGTGTGAGCGTGCACATATGCGAGTAGATATACCATGTCCGAGACCGGGGCGGATTGGGCGATAGGGAGACAATGTGCGGAGTGCGGTGCGGTGCGGTGCGCGAGAACGGTATGGTACGGGTCGTGATAGATGGAAGACGCGACTGACGGTAAGGATGACGATAGAGATGGTTCGTTCGGAAAAGAAGGGCTGATGGTGCGAATGTGCACCAGCACTAGTGGTAGTGGTGCGCGAGCACGCGTGCGCGACGCGGTCGGGCAGGTCAGGTAGCAGCCGACGTCCATATGCGCCGCGCGCACGTGTCTCTAAACAGTTTCAAAAAGCGCAAGGGAAGGAACGTACGTGACCAGGGGACACACCGAGAATATGCCATGGAATGATTCGAGGAATCGTGTGATGTACAACCGCCCTTCGTGGGGCAGCAACAAAATGGAGCACGGGCCCGACCGTCCTGCAAGTCGTAGGCCATACAACGGACTGCGCATGCCAGCGAACGGACGCTGACTCGTGAGCAAGCTCCCGTACGGGGGCGCTGCAGCGCTCAGCTTCACGCCTGGATCGGCGCGGGCATATGGCTCAGCCGGCGCCAGAACTTCCAGCCAAACTTCTTCGAGCTCCTCTCGCTCTTCCCGCTCCCGCTGAGCGAGCCTATGCTCCGCGGGCCCCGCGGCGAAGAGGGCGCGTCGACCGACCCACCATCCGACTCTTCCGAGTGCGGCGGGGTAGGCAGCCCGCTCAGCACCGATCCGTATGAGCTCGGTGCGCCGGCGTCAGGTGTCGTCCGACTGTAGCCACTGTTGGGCGACAGCTGCCTAGAGAGCGCGCTGGAGATGGAATGTGGCGTTTGCGGATGGGAATGAGGTCGGCCGGGGCTGGTGTCGGATGACAGGAGGGGTGCAGACGTGCTTCGCCCGTCCTTCACGAACGCGCGGGGCGGTTTCTGGACGAAATACGAGTCCGGCCTGGGTCGCGAGCCGTGACCAAACCCCGCTTCTGGGCTGAGCGTAGAGGATTCGTCCGGGGATGGCAAGATGATCAGGTCAGCGGCGGCAGCTATCCATGCGCGGCGCGATGTCTTCGACTTCGGAATTGCCCGGCCCTTGCCCGTGCCGGGGCTGGCCGCCATCCCCACACCGGCCTTGATTCCCGCTGGACTCGGAGTGGCATCTGCGTCCAAGGTTCCGCTGAGCACGACATCGGCAACGGTCCAATCGCCCCAGTCTGCGACGCCGGGTTCGCAGCCTACGGCATCACCGAATGTGGTCGCCTCCATCACGTATGGCCGTGCACGTTCGAGCATCTCCCCTCCTATCGAGCTCGGCGTCACCGCCTGGAGCGCGAACGAGACGAGGAACGATTCCATGCTCTGCACCAGTTTGCGCCGCGCGCTAGATGGCACGCCGGCAGGGGAGGCGGGAAGGAGATGGATGAGAAGCGCTTTCATCGGGGGCGGCGGGGGAAGTTGCGTCAAGGTCAACGATTCCCCACTTTGGTATGGAGGCGTCGGCGGGAGGTATACTGAAGAAGAGCTCCGGCTGAATGATCTGAAGAATGACTGCGAACGATTGAACCGTGATGTGGAGGAAGAGGACGCTGTGCGCGACCGCGCGGCAGGGGGTGCCGGGCAGTTTGATACCAGAAACGGTCGTGATATCGTCGTTACGAGGATAGAGTTCTTGAGCATCGCCTTGTCCGAGACGTGATCAGGTAGGAAGTTGATCAGGACATCAAATGGCCGCTGCGATGGATCAGGTTGAGGAAGGCTATGGGACCCTTGGCGGAGCCTCGGCAGGAACGTGCTGGAAGCAGGCGATTGGGGGCGGAAGAAGGATGAAGGCCGTGAGGGTAGCGTCGATTCCGTGGAGAGACGCGAGGTAGAGCTACCCGGAGAGGATGGCATACTCTGCAGGCCATTGGTGCGGAGGGCGGTTGGCGGGACTAGCTCGCTATGTATGTCAACCTCCTCCGACAACTGAAGCACTCCTGTTCCGCCATGCCTGCGCCATGTGCGAGCAACACGCTCGGCCCATTCCAAGACGTTCACGAAGCGGATGGCGCCGGCGTCCTCTAGCGCAAGCGGAGCTGACAGATGGAGAATGCGGACGGTAGGAAGCACAATCTGGGGGATATCTGGCGGGTTGTGGGTGGCGAGAATGACGAGCGAGTTCGCGAGATGTCGTGACTGGAGCAGAGGTGCGAGCTCCTTGAGCGAAGGGGCTGACGGTGAATGAGCACAGCGTAGAGAGGCGAAAGGAATGTGAGACGCACCTCCCAGGACGAAAATGACGTTGGGCCGCTGGCATGCAGTGGCGGCGAAGAGCGCGTCAACCTTGAGGAACCAGGGTTCGCCTGGCGCGGAGGCGGAAGCGCCTACGAAGGGGTCGAGCGGGAATCGGGGTTTGAAGGCGTCCGTCTTGCGGCGCGGGGGTCGTGAGCCCGAGGCCCTGCTCGAGGAGGCTGAGGCGGGCATACTGTCAGAGGAAGAGGAAGAGGGGGCAGAGGGAGGAAGTTGAGCGGAGGGGCGAGGGTGCACATTGTGTGTCCCCCTCTCCCTCTCTGGCGTCATATGCGAGCCGAGGTTCGGCAGGAAAACCTTGGCCATGGGCTTGGTACGCGCGCTGCGGATGATGATAGGAAAGCGGGAGCCGGAGGAGTGGAGATGAAGCAGAGGGTCCCGGACGCGTCTGGGGGACGCGGGGGCAGCGAGGAGGACGGGTGTGGCGGACGAGGGGCAGGGAGAGAGAGAGAGAGAGGGTTATATAGACCAGAGCCCGGTTGAGGCTTGTGCGCACGACGCGAGTTCTGCGCTCCCCGTTACGTCGATGGCGTACCTCTTCGATCTCTCCCTCCTTCGGCCTCTCGGCGTACACCCCCGGAGTTCCAATTCCCACACGCAAATCCCTGTCCAAATTGACGCGGCGCTTCGGATTTCCTCCGAGCTCCCCGATCCCATCTGCCAAGATCCCCGGCTTTTGTGCGGCCGCGAGCACTTTCTCGCTCCCTCGCAGAAATCGGCGGCGCGTCGACTGCGAATGTCCTCCTTTGTCGCCCCGTCTCCCCTCTTTCACCGCCAATCGCTCGTTACTCAGCTCCATCATCATGTGTGTCGCCCGCTTGTGATAGACGGGCCCTGTACACGTTTGGAAAAACACAACAAAAGGTCCCTCGACGGTCACCGTGCATTCCTACCGCCACCGGCCCTACGCGGTCAATCGCCCATGGGGATGCGTATGCTGGCAGACGACAATGAAATGCGCAGTACATTTCTCACCGGTACATTCGCAGAAAACGCATAACAGCCCAGAATTCACCGATACCCACGCTGGTGTACCTAGTACAACACAACTCGGCTTACCCGGACCCGTCCCTGTCGGCTCAGCCGGAACCGAGTATATCTCCCGTCGAAAACCAGCGAGCAACATGCCCAGAGTATACAACGCGTCGCTCCGTGGGGGAAACGCGGGGCTTGGTATGGCACTGTTGCTCTCGACCACGTCTACATGGTTCCCGGGTTGCCCTCCGCGCAGGTACCTGTCACACAGCCTGCCCGGAAGGCGAGTATCTCCTCGCCAAGACCAAGGAATCATGGGCACATGTGGCCGGATGCTCCGCTGACCGAGGCCTACGTCGTGAGTATTTGTTGCAGTCCCGGGCGCAATCCCGGGAAGAGGCATGACCTCCGCCATGCTGTATGCGCCGTATATTCGTAGTAGGAAAGGCTCGGGTCGACAGCCGTACCGCGGTATCCCAGACCGGAGCAATCCACGAAAACGCAGACCGTCCGAAGTACCTCTCCAGCCACCGCGGCCCTTTGAGCGGCTACAGAAGCACAATACTAGTAGCAAAACAACCCCGGCGACTCAGGCCTTCCGCCAACGCCCGCTCGCTTCCCCACTCAACGGCAGTAATCCTGCGCGATCACGCGCCTCCCCGCGCGCAGGCCAGGTGCCCCCGCCTCGAGCCCGCTCACCATCCGCCACTGCCGTACGTGAGTATGCCTTGAGCACTTGTAGGACAGAGCACCTCGAGCGGAGCGGAGGTCAAGTACGGCACCGCGCAGCCGACGCGCGGGGCCCGCAGCCGCTGACCGGACCGGCCACAGCGATCGCGATCGCGATTCAACATTCAACATTCAATATTCAATACCCACTCAATTTCCAGGCACCGCGCCCTGGGCTCCAGCCGGCCGCGCGCGGCACCCGGCGGCGAACATACTTTGACGGTGATATGAGTATGTACGCACCATCGCTCGGTGTCGGCGTATCGTTTTGTGTGTGGAGCGCTGCGCGCGGGTGCAAGTACATAGGCCTCAGGGCGGGGGTGCGCACCGCTCACGCCGACAGGCCGGACGGTCGCGCGATGGCGAGCGTGGCGCTATCTTTACGCGTGGACATTGCGGGGATGCGAGAGCTGTGTGTATGTATGGCGGGTGTATTTTTGTCGGCTGGTATTGGGAATACGGACCGTTGGAGGGCCGGGCGCGGATCGTGTTGGCGGTTAGCGGGAGAAGCGGTTCCATTGAGTGGGTTCATGTTTGTGTGTTATGGGAGGGACGCTGCGCGAGAATGGGTGACCGGAGAAAGGAGGACAACAAAGCTTGTTACTTGTTATCCGTTTGATGATAGAGTGTTCGTCCAAAGTTACGCCAACGGGATGATGATACCTGTGGAAAAGCTCATCTGTTGTAGTAAAAACAACATCACGTTCCCAATGAGAGGAAGTGGTCGAGCTCCACCTTCACCGTTCGCCACTGACACATCCATACGGGATTCTTGTGGGGTATGTCGTGCCGTGTCGTACGGGAAAGTCGATATGTCAGCACCTTGATATTGTCGACACGATGCCGTGTGGCAGCCAGGCAGATGCACCCGCCCAGCCTACGTGATAGAAGCTCACGGTCCCTCAACCGCTCCACACCGACCAAACGGCCTGGAGCGGTTCAATAACTGCTGCGCAAACGCAGGCGGCCAAACACGCGCTCAACGACCTGCATTGTCCTGAGCACTGGCGTGGTCGCGAATACGCCATATGCCCTCGGCAGGCCGCCGTCGAACCGCGGGGGACCAACACTGTGCGAGCGCGGTGTTGAGCATATACAGCGGCAGCTCGATACTCGAGCAGAAGATAACGGTTCGGACGGGTTCACGCCTGCGCGTAAGCAGGAGTGCCCGCCGGTCGGAAGTAACCGACTGAATATCGGTAGGATGTCACAACGGGCGATCACGCTGTTTCTCATAGAGGCGTAGCGTCCGTTGACGCACGGCCGGTGTGTCCAGGACGTTTGTCCGCGCACACGTTCCCGGCGGGTGCATTCGTAGCGTGAAGAGGCACAGCAGAGGATCCGCGATAGCCTTTCGGACGCATCGGGGACGAGAGCGCACGATGCATTATCTTGAGAATGCACGAGTGTACTGTGTGGCTGCACGAAATCGATCAGCGAGCATTGTGGAGGTCCGACGATGGCACATTCATACCCGAATCCACAGTGAGTAGCCCGACAGGGGCCGATCCCTGTACCAGCGGGTTTGTTGCAGTATGGGGTACGCCAGGATTTGCTACATCACTTCGCGGTGCGACAGGTCAGTAACCCGAGTCACGTCTCAACAGCTGCCGCAGTGGCCTCCTGAGTAGCGGAGGTTGCTGCCTTATTCAACCTGATAACGAGGGAAAGCCGTTAGTCGCAGGCCAGGCTTCACAACAAATGGTCTAACCGCCTGTGAGGACATATGTGGGAAGCAGTATTCTCAAGACTGAGATAGCCGTCGCAAACGATTCGCCAGAACATCGCGCACATGCTACGCACTCAACCTGAAGACGTACGAGCATGCGAAAAGTGCTGCTATACTGGCCCCAAAGGCGGGATTACGGCTGTTAGAACCATGCAACTGTACACTGTGTGTACCTCTGTCACGCTCTGATGCGACCCGCGAAGCAACGGTTAGCATTCGGTCCGTGACACCCACTGCCAGCACCGGAGGAGGCCTCGCGAGGTTAATCGGCTCGCAATTGAATGCCATGTTCACAATTCTAGCCTAGACTGCGGCAAACAGACTCGCCTCCGAGTGTCTGATGGAGGCGCCTAGGAGGCCGCAGTTAAGGTGCTCCTTGAGGCTGAGCATTGTCCGTATTCAGAGAACAGACTGCAAACTATAGAGCAGTTCGGGGCCACCCTTCGTTCGTATGCCCGGAACGTAGCCCACGCTGACGTAGCGCATTGTCACATAGAGCACGCTTCGTAACTCGTAACTTAGGCCCCTCCATGAAGAGATGGGAATGCCCCACCTAAATTGACAGCGCAGTTTTGGGGGTCATCATGCGGTAGTGATGACAAGCCTGCTGCTCACCTTGCACGCGCCTTCCCGCCGGGGTCCGTTAACTATCGGCGCGAAGCCCGCCCTGAAAAGCGCGATATAGCGCGTCAGGGTATCCCAGCATGCACAGTATGGTTCCTGATGTGAGTGAATGGGGAAGCAGAAATTATCAGCAGGTCTGGCGGCAGTCGATTCCTGTCCGCGGAGTCCGCTGCTGGCGTGCACACTTCACTCTCCCGCGTTCCAGGTGCTCAGAAATGGGACGGATCAGTGCGCAAAATAAAACGTGTGCGCGAGTGTATTAGAAGGGTAGCTTCGAGTAGGATACTGCCCGAGCTGGGCTGACCGGGCTCGGCGTCTTGCGCCTGTACGACTACACGGACGGTCAGGCATGAGACGCAACAGACACGAAGCGGCACGACGGGTACGCACCGACTTGAACCGCTGGATACGCTGCTCCATGTCCTTCATGAGCAGCTTGCGCTTCCAGGTGCGCTTCTCGAGCTGGCGCTCCCACTTGTGGCCCTTGAACATCCGCTTCCGGCCCGCGTACAGGCGGTTGCCCACGTCTGCGCCCTTGACCTCCTTCTCCTTGTACTCGCCATCCCACTCCACCTCCGCAGTCCACACTTTCGCGTTCTTGATCGCGTCGGTCGCAGCCGGCGATGCAGACGCGCTCTGAAGCTCCTTGGGCGAGAGTTTAGGCCCAGGTGGGAGCAGGTGGAGCAGCCCAGTAGACCGTGCGTTCTTCACGAGGTCGGCCTGTCGTCTGAGCGAGTATTTGGGTGGTGCCCACCGTCCGGTCTCGGGATTTTTGTGCGGGAGGAACGGGTTCTGGATCTTTGGTCGCGCATTTGAGGCCGGCGTGTCCGCCTTCAAGGCCTTCAGGACGGGCGCAAGTTCGCCGAAGCGGAATCTCCTGACTGCCTTCAGCGCGGCCGACATTGAGGTCCAAGGAGATGCTGAGGAACGCAAGGGCGAGACGGGAGGGAGCTCGAGGTGGACGGCGACGTGCTGGACGTGCTGGACTTGGGCAGAACTCGAATTCAATGCGGGGCCGCCCATTGGACAGGCTGACGTAAGCAACGCGCTCCCGATATGGGCATGCCAGCCAGCAGTCAGCCTCACTCACAAGTGCACCGCCAGCTCAACGCACACCGCGTCTTTCCCCTTCCCCCTCCCCCCGCTGCCCGCCGGACTTGACTGGGCTTTCTCTGCTCTACCTCCCCTTGCATAGTGAGTCTGGCACCGAGCGCGAGAGCGTACTGCGATTTAGACGCTAACGGCGGGCAATCACAGCCAGGTGGTTCGTCATGGAGCAGCAATCCAAGGCTCCCCAGGACATCCGGAATGTTGTCAACTTCCTCCGTAGCAGCAACGCTGGCATGAAGGTTCGCGTTGGGAACCTCAACGGTAAACGAGTAGATTACTTCAAAGGTGCGCCCCCTACTCCCTTCTCCGTCAATCTCGGACACGTAACGAACGCTCTGTTCAGGCAAGGGCGCGGTGAAAGCCCTCCTCTCGCCCGCGTACGCGAAGCTCAAGAACGTCCCGAAAGTTACGACCGAGGAAGAGGCGCAGCAACTCCTCCTTTCTATTATCCCCTTCGCGTTCTTCCTCCGCGTCGAGCGCGGCGCGCCCTCCGGGTCCTCCTCCGGGTCCCCCAAACAGCTCCAGATCACACAAATGCAGACGTTCGTCCCCTCGGACTACTACGCTTGGTTCTACGAGGGCTCGCAGTGGACGACGTACCTCGGCGGCGTGGCCATGGTCGCGATCATGCTGGCGGGCGTCATGTTCCCGCTCTGGCCGCCCATCATGCGCCTCGGCGTGTGGTACCTCTCGATTGGCGTCCTCGGTCTCATTGGTCTCTTCTTTGCGCTCGCCGTCGTGCGCCTCATATTCTACATCATCACTGTGATCGTCGCATCGCCGGGTATCTGGATATTCCCGAAACTGTTCGCGGATGTTGGATTCGTGAGTCATGGCCTTGATCGTCGTGACATCAGGTCTGGCATACTCAATGATGATCGCGCACAGGTCGAGTCGTTTATACCGCTATGGGAATGGGATCTCCCCAAGAAGAAGAGCAAGAAGAAGCGATCAGAGAAGGGCAAGGAGACGAACGGCAGCGCGTCGCCTGTCCCTTCTGCACGCATCGAAGAAGTCCAAGATTCTGGCAGCTCAAGGCCTGCGAGCCGGACGGCAGCACGCGTGGAGGAGGTGCCGGACGAGGGGGACTCATGACCGTGTGCATAGCAGCGCGGGGCGACGAGGACTGTATTACGCTGTATCTATGTGCCGGGTCTGCTACTCTTCTATTGGGATATATAATTCACAGTCTTGGCGGACGATAATGTGCATTGTGTGTGCGACAAGCAAAGGGACAACTTATATACAGGATTTACGTCGCTTTGTAGCCACAGACATGGAACATTGTCCACGAGATGAAGGCAGACTCGAGATGAGTGCCCTCGAAGAACTTGTACAGCAAGTCCCAAGGAACGGTCGCAGTCCCCATTACTCAGGATGACTTTGCACCTACAGGCTACAGCTCGTCGTGCGGCGACGGGTCCGGCCTGCTATTCGTGGGAGTGCGAGGCTACGTCCCGCTTCCAGTCCCTGACGGACGACTGCGGTACCTGCTCCGATGTCTGTGGGCGCGTCCGCGCTTGAAAGCCTTAGAGCCGCGGCACATACGCTGATGCTGTTCCATCATATAGTCCAGTAACGCATCCAACGGATCGGGCTGCATCTGAAGGACGGGGTATGCTGATCAGGACAGACTCTATCGGCATTGAGGTCATATTCGGCATACCCGCTTTTTCCTGGGGACCTCGTCAAGTTCGACGGTAACAGCCTCAGCGGACCCTCGTGTTGATACATCTGGCACCTCTGAGTTTAGGGGTTCGCCAGACGATGGCGGGGGGCCTGAGTCGACATCGGTCACTTCCCCCTTCGCCCGGAAGGTCTTGAATGGGAACAGTCCCCTCCGTTTCAGCGTGTAGTGTGGTGCACGAACACGCATTGATCCCAAAGGACGTCGCGATCGGAATTTTCAGCTGCCCTCTGATCCCAATGCAAGCTGCGCACGAATGGCGTCACGGCGAGTGACTCGGGGATGTCCCGAGCGGTGCTCGACCGACATGGACGTCTCCTGGCATGCCTTCACGGTGAACGTCGCGGCTCAGACGGCGTCCATGTCGCCCGAGAACGTCAGTCCGCCATTTCTGGCGTTGTGTGTCGCCGCGGCGAGGGCCCACCAAGTCGTTTTGACCCAGCCGCGCAGGAAGATGATGGCCTCCTCCTTGATGTCGAGGTCGCAGACGTCGTGAGCGAGATGGTACCAGCTGAGATGCTACGCAATTTATCGGCCAAGGAACGAAACGGTAAGAGAGCCTCGCGCTGCCCTCCGCTCTTGAGAATCAGGACGGCAGCTTGTTCATCACAACATCGGAATGTAATTTGCTCCGACAGATCTGGCCCCCGATAAATTCCACTGACGAGCCTCAGAGTCAGTAATTCTTCGTGGTTTATAGCAAATGCAAGACGCACGCAGTGGCTTGAAGAGCAACCTCCTTGACCAACAAAGTTCTGCTGCCAATATGCCCGGGGTTGGGTGCTTCTGGTTGGTTCATGAGAAGTCTTCGAAGATATGTGAACTGCTCGCAATCATCGGGACAACCAATGAAGACGATTCACCGGATGATCGGGATGTAGCGTTGCATTGAAGAGTCTGCAGAAGTCCCCTGATAGATATGACCCACGTCCCCAAGAAGCCCTTCTCCGGCAAGACTGGGTTCACGCTCCCATAGATGATGCCCGTGCCCGCGGGAGAAGAGAAAGACTCGGCGATGAAGGACGAGTTGTGATGGTTGTGCAGGTTCGAGTATAAGGCAAGGACGGGGCTTCGCGTGTTTCAGCTGCCATACAATGGGTCGATGGACAGCGCTCGAAAGAATTATGCTGTAGGGTTTCGAGACTAGGAGCGAAGAAACTGCGGGGCGCACACGCGAGGGTGCTTGCCCTGTCAACTTGCCGAGACAGTGAAGCCCTAATAGACATCAGCCCAATGCCAGGGTTTACGCATTTCATGATGAGTATGTATAGGCATGCTAGTGTATCAGCTCCGTACAGAGCATCTACGTCATCATACATTTCGGGAGGAAGCCTACCGAGTGAAATGTCACGGCAGCCACGGACACCCTAGAGATTCTCAGAGGCTGCGGCTCGGAATCCGGTATCAGGGACCTTGTATCCAGCGTAAAGTGACTCAGAAACGTACAAGTCACCTATGCTGTTGATTTGTAGCTACCAGACAAGGCGATGGCTCAGAAACACAGTATTGAGGCCTCCGGATGGCAAGACGGGTTGGGGCGACGGTGGCAGTGTGACCCGCACGTGACCGCGGCACAGGGAAACGCGCTTGGAGGCGCCTTGTACGTTTGCGTGACTTCCTCTGCCTTTCTACCTTTCACCTCGAATTCCCGATTTGAGATATGTTACTTAGAGAATACGAAGTATGGATTAGCGATGCGCACAGAAATAGGTTGCCAGAACACAGCGTGAAATTAGAGGGTGGTGCTGATGAGCGCACGGTGGTATGCTACGTCCCAAGCGAAAGTGGCAAGGTATGTCAATCAAGAACATTTTGTCGACGGACACGTACTGACGAGGTTGTGTCTCTACATCTACGCCTACAGCATTTTTTTTATGTGCTGGAAGGACCACGACGGGGCACTTTACTTCATGGTCATTGACGGCGCGGACACGGGAGGGAAGGTTTGCCGACCTAAAGCCCGTGGCAGTCGGATTGGGCTGCGCACCACATCTGCGGATACCTACGATACTCCAATTTGCCGAAATGGAAGTGACCGGTGCGCACTCTCCCTTGCCGAGCGATTGCGAGCAGGAGCCAACCTCAGGCTTTGTCCTGACAGCTCCCGCTGAAGACGATGACGATGTTTTATTCACCTCTCGGTTATTTTGGAGCAGCTTGGTACCATCGAAGTGCGAATCCATCATATTCATCCACTTACCGGCACAGAGCCCTTCGTGCCACAATTATTTGCTGGCGTGGGTACAGTACATGAGCGGAGCAAAAAGGCAGGCACGCATTGCGTGAGGTGATTCTGAGCATGTTGCCTGGTTATTCAACTCGATACGATTATGTGAATTTCCTAGTCCAGGTCGAACCGTCAAGCAGAAACGCGTGCATGGGCGGAAGAAGTCGAAGTTACTGAATCAAAGCGACGGCCCGTACGTGGCGTTCATCTTCCGCTACAGACCGGCTGGTGTGTCCTATATCGTCGAGTCATTAATACGGCCTATGCTCATTTGCGTGTGTAGCTTTGCTTCGGGCTGAGGGGGTCATAGAATCCCAAGTGACTCAGTCGGACGCTATATCGCGGAAAGGGAAAGGACGTGCGGCAGAGTCTGTCGGGAATGACAATAGGAGCATCATGCGGTCAAACTGCAAGCATATCAAGTCAGAGCCCCTCAGCTCTTCTCGAATTCTCAACGAGGATGTCATTGAGTTGACTGACGACAAAATGAGCCTGCTGTGAGTTCCGCTCTGTGTTCAAACGCGACTGTTCTTGACACTATGCCTCGAATATCCAAGACACGGAACCTAGGTACGCACCGACGAGAGTCTGCGGCTGTCAAACTGGAGGACAGACCACCAAAGCAGATTCAGTACGATCTTGACCACGTACTTGACTTGACGGTTGACGACTCGGTCCACCCCCTGTTGGCCTCGTACGTGCGGTGTCTACATCAAGGTCGACCCTGGGGTCTTGGAATCTCGGCCAACTTGAACGTATGTCTCCATGATGCTTCCAGTCGGTCTCATGCATGCCCCAAGATCCCACCGGAACTCTTGTCCTCCATGTTGTCCGTACCTTTGCGGGACGATGTATTTGTGCCCGGGGTTCTAGTGTATCTGCTGTCTCTAAATGGTATTATTTTATAAAGCCAAAGTACATTGCCCGTCTTCTGGGTCTCGGTGGTTGGAATGGACTATTTCTGGTGATTTCGAGAGCGGAATTGAGAAGATAAGCCACTTGTCAGAGGCAGCTGCAGGAGGCGTGGGAAAGCAGATAACCGGACGTGTTGTGCTGCCTCGCGTTGCGAAAAACCCTCTTGCCCTCCGTCCACATCCTTGCCAACACCACCGCTCTGTCACCCCTCAACCAGCCCAACCCAACCGCTCACTCGCGCGTCGCAATCCCTCCTGTCGCCGACGTCGCCTCCAGCAATAACCTGTATCGTTTCCATCATCCCGAGTCCCAATCCAGAATCTGTACTAGACAAAGTACAAAACCGCACACGCATCCACCCCGCTCTCCATCATAATCACCGCAATGGCCTCCGCAAACGCTCAGCAAGCACGCCCTTCCTCCTCTACCTCGTGCGTTTTTTTTACTTCGTCGTATAGACTTTGACCCTTACGCGACGCGTCACATAGTCATAGCGACGCCTGGAAATCAGGTCTGCGCCCGCCACCAAAAGACTATCGCCCGCAGACCGACGATGTCCTCGCGACCAAGGGTGTCGAATTTGAGAACATGTACCTCCGGAGGGAACTCCTCATGGGCATCTATGAGGCCGGTTTCGAGAAGCCGTCACCCATTCAGGAGGAGGCAATCCCCATCGCGCTCACCAAACGCGACGTCCTTGCCCGTGCCAAGAACGGCACGGGTAAGACCGCGGCGTTCGTCATCCCGTCCCTCCAACAAGTCGACGTCAACAAGAACAAGATCCAGGCTCTCCTGCTCGTCCCGACGCGTGAGCTCGCGCTGCAGACAGCGCAGGTTTGCAAGAACCTGGGAAAGCACATGGGTGTCCAGGTCATGGTCACCACCGGTGGCACAACGCTCAAGGACGACATCATGCGTCTGTCTGAGACGGTGCACGTGCTCGTCGGCACGCCCGGTCGTATCCTCGATCTTGCGGGCAAGAACGTTGCGGACCTCAGCGAGTGTCCCGTCTTCGTCATGGACGAAGCAGACAAGCTCCTCTCCCCCGAATTCGCTCCCGTGATGGAGCAGCTGCTATCCTACCTCCCGAAGGACCGCCAGGTCATGCTGTTTAGTGCCACATTCCCTATGATTGTGAAGGACTTCAAGGTGCGTGTTACCTCGTCTATCTCTTGGTAACTTTTGCCGACCGTGTTGCAGGACAAGCACATGAAGGCGCCTTACGAAATCAACCTCATGGATGAGCTTACTTTGCGCGGTGTCACACAATATTACGCCTATGTCGAGGAACGGCA
Source organism: Trametes elegans (assembly GCA_022606155.1). Classification (NCBI taxonomy): domain Eukaryota; kingdom Fungi; phylum Basidiomycota; class Agaricomycetes; order Polyporales; family Polyporaceae; genus Trametes; species Trametes elegans. The sequence goes on along the minus strand of JABYQO010000035.1, from coordinate 108,752 downwards.
GAAGGTCCACTGTCTCAATACTCTATTCTCCAAGGTGCGTGCATTATGTCCCTTCCTTGGTGCGGTTTCGCCAACTTGATCGACCGCAGCTGCAAATCAACCAGTCAATCATATTCTGTAACTCTACAAACCGCGTCGAGCTGCTCGCCAAGAAGGTCACGGAGCTCGGCTACTCATGTTTCTACTCGCACGCGAAGATGCTGCAGTCCCACCGCAACCGTGTCTTCCACGACTTCCGCAACGGCGTCTGCCGTAACCTCGTATGCTCGGATTTGCTCACCCGCGGTATCGACATTCAGGCCGTCAACGTCGTCATCAACTTCGACTTCCCCAAGAACTCGGAGACGTACCTGCACCGTATCGGCCGTTCCGGTCGGTTCGGCCACCTGGGTCTCGCGATCAACCTTGTCACGTACGAGGATCGCTTCAACCTGTACAAGATCGAGCAGGAGCTCGGCACGGAGATACAACCCATCCCGCAACAGATCGACAATCGCCTCTATGTGGCCCCTTCGGGCGCTACTGAGGAGAACGGCGAGCAGCAGCAACAGCCGCAGCCACAACAGCCGCAGAAGGGGAAGGCGACTCTGCAGCCACAAGTCCAGCCCCAGCAGAGGCAGGCCCTGCCGCCCCAGGCCGCGTCACCCGCACAGGCACGGCAAGGACCTGCTCAGGTTGTGTATCAGAGCACACCCCCGCCCCGGCCCAACGGCTCCGCTGTCCCCCAGCAGGCTGGCCCCCAGTATCAGAACGGCTACCGTGGCGTGCCCGTCGCACGATGAGCATTGCGTGTCGATGTACGCGCGTTGGTCGTCTGGCTGGTCGGCGGCACCGAGAGGTTTGGGGGAGAGGGGGAGAGGAGAGAGGGAGGGGGGAGTGGATGGGAGCGTACGGGGATGGATGACTACACAACACCGACTGGACCACACGCACACTTTCGCCCTCACCGGGCGCCTCGGCACCATCGCAACGACAAGAAAGGACCTTGTATCATACATCACTGCCTTCGCCGCGTCGCACGCCCGCACTCTCCGCATCGCACCGCACCGTACCGCAGGACATTCGCTCCCGCCGCCGCTGTCGCTGCTGCCTTCTGCCCTTTCGCTTCTGACACGACAACGGCACCCTCCCATGATCCCACATGCCCACTGCTCGCGCGACCGACGAGGACAAGGTTGTTGCTGCTGATGCTGCTGCTACTGTGTTTTTTTACTATCGCTATCCTGTCGTGTGCCCCTCCTATTATACGGTTCCCGATCTTCTTTACTTTTGCACTCGCGTTTACCCCCAGGTCCTCCTTGCCCTTGATGTTTCGCGCTCGTTGCATGTAGCTGTAGGTACCCGGTGAAAGACGTGAATGCAGCCGTTTGTGGTCAAGTCAACTTCCGGGTCGTTGTGACGAGAGGTATCCGCCTTGAATGTGGTCGTCTCCCCTGTGCGAGTGCATATTGAGGTGTAGAGATGTACAGGACGGAACATCCATGACATAAGAGAGGGTCATCATGACAGATCAGGCATCCTCCGCACGACCTTGCCCTCGTTCCGGACGTGCTCCCGGAGCTGGTCGAGCACGCGCGAGTCCGCCCACCGCTCCGGCGGCGTCTTCTTCCCCGTCGCCCAGTAGTAGATGTCCCAGTCGGGTTCGTCCATTAGCTGCACGCGCGCCCCAGCCCGCGCACATGCCCTCGTCAGCGCCCCCGTCCAACCAGACCACAAACGCACGCGGACGCACCTTGTCGAACTCGCGCAGCTCGTCCTCGCTCATCGCCCCGAGGCGCTCCTGCGCGAACGTGCTGAGGAGGAGGTCGCTCTCGAGCGTGCCGCGCTTGCGCGCCTGGTACACGAGCCGCGCGCGCATCTGCGCCACGGGCTCGCCCGGGCGCGGGAGCGGCGTCGGCGCGGGCGCGTCCGGCGCGGACGTCGTCTGCGCGACGTGCGCGGGCGTGTTCGGCAGCAGCCACGGGTCCGCGCGCGCGGCGGCCGACGACGAGAGCGCTGCTTGGAGCCGCGGGTGGGTCTGGGTGTGGGTGGAGGCGCGGAGGGCACGGGCGAGGCGGACGGCGCGGACGGCGGACATGGTGGTCGGGAGCAAGTTGTGTGGGACACGGGACGCGGGCCCGAAGGCCGTATTCGGTCACTACGTATACGGAACGCTGACATGCGCTGAGAGCTCGCCGACTCCGAAGTCGGGCTTCACTTAGACGTGCCGACTGGGAGATTAGCTCGAGAGATCGACAAAGCGACAAAACAAGACACCCGGTGTGTGCAGAGGACAATTGGATGAGATTATGAGTAACGTATTCTCACACGGGACGTTGCGGAGAGCAAGGACGATCGAGGGGGGCAGCAGCTGCGAGTACTGGAGTACAGATGAATGGTGCACTAATATCTTAGGGGGAGGCGGTGGCACGGCACGGCACGGGCTCGAAGTGATGGCTACGGAAAGAGGGGTCGACAGTAGAGACAGTAGAGGAAGAAGGAAGAGAAAACAGGAAAAAAAGGTGAACTTGTATACAGATGGAATGGGGTCGTGGGCGTCGTCTCGTCGTCGAGAACGAGATGGGGACGGAATAGACAGGGTAAGTAAGCGAGTGCGGGCGAGCGAGAGCTGACGGCAATGCCATGGGACGTAGAGATGACGGCAGCAAGTGTGGACAGAGCGAGGAGTGCGAGGGGTGCAGAGAGCGGCGGACGACTGGAAACAATGTCGTTGTGGGAGTCGGTGGGGTAGAAGAAAACAAACGGGAGATGCATAAAACAACAGGAGTGGTACGGAGTATGGAGCGAGGTCCGAGAACGGATGCGTTTGTCGTATGCGTCGTCGTTGATTTTTCAGCGTCCAGATGTTCTTCGCCGCCCCGCTACCGCAGCCACGAGACAGCCAGTATAAACCGCACTCGTTCTCCCCGCCCGTGTCCAGCGCTGCAACCCTCATCTCCGGCGGGCTTGTCGTCGTCGCCGCGCATGCCAGACCGCATCCCGCCTCTTCTTCATCCTGCTACTCGTACACTTGCTCGCCGTCTTCCCGTGTGCGCGTTCCGCGTCCCCACCGGCCGCCCGACGACCCGCGAATAGGTCTGATTTACAAGTCCATGTATATCCACACAACAACCGACCGACCGACCAACCGATCCGCCAGGATACCACCACACCAACCACGTACGAACCGCGGACGTGCGACGAATGAACACCAAAGAGAGGGGAGGAAACAAGCGTCTGTGACGGGACGAGCAAAAGAGTGGAGTATAAGTACTGACGGTGCAGTCCTCAGCCCATCTTGCTCGCGTCCTTCTTCTTCTGTTTACGAGGCGGCGTTACCGGGCGCCCCATATTTACCCCTCCGTAGGGGTACTTTGCCTTCTTCTCTGCAGGCTTCAGGATCTGTGACACGGCGGTGGCGTGCGCAGCCGATGATCAGCTCCCGCATACAGACGCGGATGACGGACGTACCTGGAAGGAGCAGAGCAGCGTCTCGTCCACGCTCATCATCGCCCCGGCGTTGTCAAACTCGCCGCAGTAGTTGGGCGCGGAGAAGAGCGTGACCAGGTGTCGCTTCGCGAAGAACTCGTACCCGTCTTCCACGACCTGTGAATGCGCGCGCCCATTCAGTCACCGCGTACATGGAACAACCCTCCCCAGCGTGACAGAGCACGCGAGGCACTGGGTCAGCCATCGAACACACGCACCTGATGTGCTCGGCAGATCAGGTCCATGTCGTGCTTCTGCAAGAATCTGGAGACGACGTCTGGGCCGAACGTGAAAGACACTCCTCGGTCGTTTTCCGACCAGCCTGTGATGTCTTTGTCGGGGTCGGACCAGAGCAGGTCACAGAGCAGGCCTGGTGGCATCCGCCTGGCGTGAGACGACAACTCAATGATAAGCGGGTCTAAAGATGCACGCACCCGTGTCCGGCACGTCGGTCGGCCGCATTACTCTCCGTATTTGCTCCATCGACTGCAAATCGGGCGAGAGGCCACCGTGCATGGTAAATATCTTCTCATCGATGATGGCCGCAATGGGTAGGCAGTTGAAGCAGTCGGTGAACGTCTTCCATAGCTTGATGTTGTAGCGGCGCTTGCCTGTAGGTCCGCAGGTGACAGCGGTTGACAGCGAAAAGGACCGGTGCGGGGAGGGGGGGGGGCTGTGAGCGGCGCGCACGGACACAAAGTTACTCGGGAAAGGAGCACACGCACACTCATCGTAGAAGCCGTAGATTCGGTTGATGCTCGCGCACTCGTGGTTCCCCCTGAGCACAAAAAAGTTCTCGGGGTACTTGATCTTGTACGCGAGGAGGAGGCAGATCGTCTCGAGCGACTGCTTGCCGCGGTCCACGTAATCACCCAGAAAGAGGTAATTCGCTTCTGGTGGGAAGCCACCGTACTCGAACAGACGGAGCAGGTCGTAGTACTGCCCGTGGATGTCGCCTGAGCGGGGTGAGCGGGACGCAGGGGCGAGGAGCGATGGGGAGACACGCACCGCAGATCTTGATGGGGGCCTCGAGCTCGAGGAGGATGGGCTGGTTGATAAAAATCTCGCGCGCCTTCGTGCAGAGATACTTGATCTCGTACTCCTGGAGCTGCACGGGCTTGCCCGGGCGGTTGCCGCGGACTGGCGAGGGGGCATGTCAGCGGGATCCAGCGCATCGCGGCGGATGCGCCGTGCGCGCCAGCCGGGCACACTCACCTTCGAGGAGCCGGTCAATGACCGAGTCGAGGTCTATCTCCGTCGTCGTGTCCGCCATGTCTAGTGTTCGCTGCTCGGGCGGGGGCGGTCGTGGGCGTGAGCGTGAGCGTGGGTCGTGAGGTCTGGCGGGGGGCCGGGTCCGGGGTCGTGAGGGTCGGGGCTGCGGGAGAACAAGGACGGATAGACGCTTGACAGCGGGCGATTTTCGGGGGCGGGGGCGGGGAGCACAGCGGGTTGCTGGTGCCGGGGGTGCGCTCGGAGCTGTCTGCGCTGTGTTTGGGTGCGAGCGGGACGGGTGAGATGGCACGAAAATTGGAGGACGCGGCGGCGGAAGATAACGAGCGTCGGATGAGGACGCCCTCGTCGTCTCCAGTCTCCCTCGTCCCTGGTCCCACCGAGCCCTCGTGCACCCCGCGCCACCATTCTAGAGCGGAGTCCGAGCGGGCTTTCAACCCCTCCCACACCTCCCGGTCCAGCCCCGCGCCTGCGCTCGTCCGTCGCGCAGAAAAACACATACCATCGGTCTAGATCGCCGAAATTGTCGCACAAAAATCCGGCCAGGCGTCCGTCGGTAGCATTACACACTAGGGTGGTACAGGTAGCGTACGGTAGGTGGTAGGTACGTGGATACAAGCAGCAACGCGGCGGTCTCTCAACATTATTCGCGGGTCGTACGTGCAGCAGAATATGTATGCGGGTATAGCAAGGGGAGCAAAAAGAGCGTGGACATCAACGTGAACGTGAATGGGGGTCGGGTCGTGGGGCACAAGCAGCCGCCGAGCAGATCTACAAGTGTACATGTAACGTCACAAGAAGCACGCAGCGAGCAGTCCGGGTCGGATAGGTGCAAGGAATCTGTGTAGATGGGGTGGGTGTATCAGGGTGGTGAACCGGGTCTTATGACCCCGCGGCAGCAGGCTCTACACGCCGGACACGTCTTCGTCTCCGCCTGCAACAATCATCTGTGGTCAGCGGGTACCGCACCAGAACCACCGCATCAAACACATACCTGGGGAATATTGGTCCCCGCGGCATCGGACGCTCGTCCAGGTCAAGAGCGACGTTTGTGCCCATTTGTATGCCCTGTTGTCCACGGCGTCCGCCATCAGTCTGCCAACTCCCCGTGTCCACCATGTGGACCCACATACCTCGATCCAGTCAATGACCGACGCGACGTCCTTGGCCTGCAGCAGGAACTGCTCGCCCTCCATTCTCACCCGGATCACATTCTTCCTCTTTGTGTAGTCACTCGCGAGCCCGCTCTCCGCATGCTGCAGCGTGTACTTCCGGATGAGGTCCTTCTCATCAGGCGTGTACGGCGCTTCAAGCTCCCTCTCCTTCTCCTTCTCCCGCTCCCTTTCCCGCCCCCTCTCCTTCGGCGGCTCGCCACGCCCGCCCGGATGCGCGTGCGACAGCAAGCGGGAGCGCGAGAAGAGCGACGTGCTGTCCGTCGACGCAAACGACCCGCTTGACGTCGGCGACGGCACCGTCAGGCCCGTCGAGGCCGTGCCAACCGACGACACATTCGACGTCCGCGACGCCGAGCCAAGCGTGTCCATCGACCGACGAGTCTGCGTAATGATCTGCGAACTCGACTGCCGTACGCCTGTAGCCTCCGGGCGCGAGTCCATGCTGAGCCGCGAGCTGGAGTGGTTGCTGCTGAGCCGCGAGTTGGAGTTGTTGTTGCTGTTCGAGCCCAGCCGCCCCGCGCTCTTCGAGCGCTGCCGGTGGAGCAACCGTGACCCCAGCAGGAGGCGCGAGCGTGTCGGCGCAGGCTGGGGCGGCGCGCCCTGGGACGACTCCGAGTCTTGCCCGCTCGCGCCCGCAGGCTCTTCAATGATCTTCGTGGGTCGCTCAGCCGCGCTGGTAGGCTCGACGCGGGCGCGCTCTCGTTCGCGCACGGCGCTGACACGGATGCCGGACGTGGTCATCGCGGCGACGTCGACGCTGGTGATGTCGCCCACGCCGACCTTGCTCTCCCACCACTGCTCGATTGCGCTCACCGCCGAGCCCGCGGGGGGCGCCTTGTACACGCGGAACATTGTGCCCTCGAGCACGCAGTACACCCGCCGCCACTTGCGGTCCTTCGCCTGCACGCCCGGTTCGGTGAACTCCATCTTGCGCGGCATCACGCCCGCGAGATAAATCGCGTTCGAGTACGCGGGCAGCGTCTCCTGACCCTCCTCGTCGCGTGGCTGGATCGGCAGCCGTTGCTGCTCGCTCCGCGGCCTCTGGAAGAGCGGAATTGGGTACGGCGGCGGGTCCGACGAGGGCTCGTACACGGGCAGCGACCGCCGCCGGCGCAACATGGGGGACGTAATGACGTCGTCGTCCGCGGACTCTGTCTCGGACACAGGCCGGTCCTCTTCCGCGTGCGCGGCCTGTCCGTCCGAGGCCGGCGCTTGCGACTTCTTCTGCGGGGAGAGTGCGTGACCCAGCTTCGGCGAGATCACCTTGTCCTTCTCCTTACGGGACATAGAGAGGAGATCGACCATGCTTTTCGAGCCAAGATGGTAGAGCGCCGGCCGCGGCGAACCGGGAGTGGGAGGCATGGGTACGATCCTGGGCTGTGGCGCATGTTTGGTGGAGACGTCTTGCGCACGCCCCTTGCCGTTGGGTTGGAAGTCGGCAGGACGGGGCGTCCGCATAGGCGAGAAGACCGGCTCGTGCGACTTGGACGTAAAGTAGTCGATAGAAGAGCCAGCGGGCGCATGGGGTGTGCGTTGAGTATGAGTGCGCGAGCTCTCGGCGTCTGCGAACGAAACGCTAAACCGTGAAGTGTCGACCTGTGGCAGAGCGCCGAGGTGCGGGATACCCGTCGCTTGAGGTTGTCGGGGAGATGTCTCAAAATAATCCTGATCGTCCTCGTCACCGCTCTCCCCCGAGTCTGCGTCGTGGCCCTCTGTCTGGGCAACCTCTGCATGCTCTTCGCTCTCGTCATCGTCCTCTTCATCCTCGAGACTGGCACTCTCATGGTCCGCGTCCTGTTCCGCGTCGCTGGGGCCCTGCATCGGAAGCGCCGGTATACTGCGCAACGGCGCGGAAGGTCGGCCGGGGCGCGCCGGCTGCGAGGGCGTTGGCGGGGGTAGCGTGGGCAGGTTGAGGATAGGCATCGGGGCCTGTCGGGTTACGAGCGATGGGGTGAGTCGAGCCCGCCCCTCAGCGTTGTATCCCGCCATCATTGGGGGAGGTAATGTCGCCAGCCGGGGTGCAAGAGCTCGGCGAGTAGGTGCGTCCATCGTAGCTGGTTGCTCGGGGCCATCTCCAGGGATGTCTGCGATAGAGACACTGCGAGAGGGAAGGGTTTGTGCTCGGCCGTTTATGGAGACTGGAGCGGTCGGTACGGCTGGAGGAAGGGAGTCGGGAGCGGTCGGTACGGCTGGAGGAAGGGAGTCGGGAGTGGACGGCGGTAAACCATCACTCTCGGGTGGTCGGGGGCGTTCCGAGCTTGGAGGCGAGTGATCGGGTCTGTGCGGACTTGACGGAGGGCTCTGAAGGGAAACATGGCAAGGTGAAGACTCGTCGGAATCTCTGTCCTGGTCGAGCGAGTGGTGGTGAGCGCGAACATCGACTTTGCTGAGGGCTTTGGGGCCGACGTCCATGGACCGTGCGGATCTGTCGTATGCCGCCGCGTTCTGCGGCCTGCTTTCGCTCTTCCTGCGCGGGGGGCGGAGATGGGTGACCTTCTTGATGAACTGACTCGTCCGCAGCTGTGAGTTGTCGGTGAGAACTCTTACAGTGAGCTTTGTTCGAATACTTGCCAGTAGCTGGGGGTGTGCCTCCTGGGTCTCCGTAGTCGTTCCGTGAGCGCTTGGCATCCGAAACGCGTCCAAGTCCAATGTCTAGGGTAGTTTTACAAGGAGACGAGTGATCGTATACCGACAAGAAAAACGAGAACTGTTAAAACGGGCGAGATGGGGCTGAGTGGGGGAGACATGGGATTCCGCCGCGCAATGTCAGCCGCGACGACAATCGTGAGCCAAAATTAAGCGGCCCTTCGCGGAATCGCTTGTTTAAGCGGAGCTATACTTTCAGGTACCAGGGCCACCATTGTCCGTGCAAACTTGGAGCGCCGATGAAATTCGCATGGCGAAAGAGATCATCCTCGCCCGATGACGTTCACACTTGCGCTTGCCCCGCAACCACCCCGCACCCTCCCGCACCAGCCGCACGGCGTACAAACCACGCTTCCGCAGATCGCTCGCTGCGTCCTCCACGGCATGCCCGAACGGGACGAACGTTTTCTTAGCAAGCTGCGGGACATGGCCACACGCTCCAATCCCCCCCTGAAATGACAGCCCAGGCCTTGTGAGCCGTGCCGTCTCACCAATTGCCAAGTTCACCGGGAAGTAATCCATAGTTGGCACTTGTCGTGTGTGCTGTGTGGAATGCCACTGCGAATGTATAGTCACAGCAGCGGGTGGTCAGCCAGGTCAACTGTCGTGATTGACGGTACAATTGTGCGTATCAGCCGCTACTGGCGACCATGGGGTACATACCCACCATGAGTGGATCGTGTGGGTCTATTTGAAGCCCACGGCGTCCCTCCGAATACCGATACTTCAGACCAGCGCCGGCATGGCAGACGCTGCGCTGTTTATATCCTGGGGATTTGTCACAGGTCGCAACACGTTGTTTCGAGCATGACGATGCGCTGACGCCATAGCGCCAGACCTCAAACATCAGTGCGCAGGCCCAGTCGATCGTGAACTACGGTCAGTGCGGAACAACTGTCATCGCGCAGGAATAATGCGGCCAGTATGTCTATACATACCCTACTGTGGGCTTTGGTCATGTTACCTCCGGATGCTGATGTTGAACGGTACGGGGTATCTCTCTGTGCACCTATAAGATTAGCGGTGGATACAGCCCTGAATAAACATCAATATATTTTCAAGATATGGTGTACTTACATGCGTTCACAGGTGACAGTGCCGCTGTGATGAGTCCTTCACGAAGTGGCCTCTCGATCTCTGCGCATGCCAAGAACGTCCTCGTATTATTTACCACTCTTCTTGTTGGATGACATCCCCTCTTATACCCAGCAACCCTTATATAGGGGTAGTTCTATGGCATCGGATAGCAATCAACACTGTCCCAACGCCTTCGGACTGTACAGATTACCGGTAATCTGGGGTGCAGGAGCCGTTCGTACCCAATAGGCGAGATGAGCATGTCCCTTACAGTGTGTCTCGGACCTAACGTCACGCATTGCGGGAGATTTGTACGTTCTATGATTACCAGATGAGTAGTAGTAAGGTCCTAGTCCAGTCCTTACTTGAGGGCTGTTCGGTTGTATGAGTGCGCGTTTTGTTCCCGATTTAGGGGCTTCTGCGCTGTTGTGACAAACTCTGTTTGGGGAGGTCGTTTTTGGAGTTAGGCTGACACTTTCAGAGTGAGGAGATACATGATTTTCTCGGCCCTAATCCGCCGCGGAGGATCCCTGCCCGTGCGCTTCCCTAGTCAAATTGAACACAGATGACTATCCTGTACCCCCAGTTCTCCAGGAGATTTCTCTCTGAGGACATCTAACTATAGCTATGTGTTTTGGTAAGAATGGCCCCGGGCCCCCAAATAATCTGTTCATTCGCGGCCTGGTTCCCGCTGTCGGTGCAGGGCAAACTTACTTGCATACCATATACGGAAGCGCCCTTGTGGCGCATCCAAGCGGCCGGTAAGCGGCGGAGCGCTTCGGTGCACGACTCCCCACCTTTAAGTTCTAAGTACTGCAACTTTCTCTGCTCACGACGACGTGCCTCCGCTTGTCTACCACGCCTCCACGATGCTCTCTCGCGCAGCAAGAAAACGGTCCGCTACGGCTTTGAGACGACCGCTGCAGTTCCGCGCGACAACCTTGACCACAAGCGGCGCGCCGCGCGCCCTGTCATCAGGCGCCACGAACCCCGGCAACTCCTCCTGGGGGCGGGCGAACCCAAAGGTGTCGACGCTCTTTACCGCGCTCATGACCGTCGGGGTGGCGTCGACGGCATACGGCGTGTGGGTTCCTCGCGCGCGAGTCCGGGAGGAGCGACGCTAAAGCAGGCGGCTGAAGGTACCAGTTCTACACCACGTTCACGATGTGGCCGCCCGAGGTCCGCGGCGACCTCCGCGCGGGTATCAAGGCGAAGCACCAGGGCAACCTGGACCTGAGCGCGCGGTACCTCAAGCGGTGAGTACCAACTGCACTCCTGCCCTGCCTCACACACCACAAGCGTGCGTACCCGGCGGCTGAACGAACATCTGGCGACAGCGCTTGGGAAACCGCACAGACGCTCCCCCTCGCCGCGTTCGGGTCTGAGCCGCACCTGAAGCTGTCCGGGATTGCCGTTGTGTACGCGGAGGCGCTCGAGGGCACCAACCGGCCGAAGGAGGCGTACGACCTGTACAGCGCCGCGCTCGCGCAGCTGCGCGCGGCGCAGGGCCTCACCGGGCGCGAGCGCATGCGCGCGGTCGCGATCGCGCACAAACTCGGGGAGATGGGCGAGATCTACCAGCAGCCACCGGAGGAGGTTGAGCAGTGGCTGACGTTTGCGGTTGAGGAGGTGCTCCGCGTTGTGCGCGACGGCGCGAGCGCGCCGGACGGGAAGGGGACGGCGGGGGGCGTGGGGACGGAGGAGCCTGAGGGTGAGGATGGGGCGATGCTCGCTGAGCTGGACTTGCCGTGGTGGGTACGGAAGATCGACGTTGTGGCGCCTCTTGAGGCCCTCGGTCGGTTCTATGCTCAGGAGGGCAAGAACGAGTGAGTCTTGCGCTGCTTGTATGGCCGAACAATGCTGATGCTTTGATAGGTATGCCGTGACGCTCTACCTCCAAGCCATCGGCATGCTCATGCAGCCCCCGCCAAAACAAAAGAACGCGTCGGTCGAGGACCGTTGTCGCGGTTGGTCGCACTGGTTGTATGCATGCCCTACCCATCTTAATACCTCCATGCAGGCGCTCAGCTCATGAATAACCTCTCGGACATTATGGTCCGTGGGCCCCCGCCCACGAACGTGAAGTACGCAGAATCGTGGGCACGACAGGCGCAAGGCGTCATCGAGAAGACGCGCGCGCTGCCTGAGGCGCAGAAGGAGCCGGAGAGCATGAACCTGTGCGAGCAGACCCTCGCCGCCGTGCTCTTCAACCTCGGTGCATTGCTGGAGGTGCGTTCGTATCGTGTCTTGTGAAGTGGTGTGCGTGCCGGGCTTATTGGAGGCTATCAGATGGGCGGAAAGTACGACGAGGCAAAGCAGTCGTTGCAAGGCAGCCTCGAGCAGGCGAAGCGGATCGGCATGCGCTCGGGCGCCATGGAGGCACGCTCCGCTCTTCGTCGGTTGGAGCGTACGGTCAAAGAGAATTCGGCGACGAAGACATGACGAACATATGTGATCTGCGTACATTACTCCTCCCTCCTCTCTGGAGATATTAGACTCTATCCTGCTTGCCAGGGCCGTATCGTGCGGAGATGCGTAGGCGCAGGGGCATTTGCAGGCACGAGGGAAGGCTCTGGATGTACCGCAGAAGTCTGGGGCCCGACTCTCTCTTGGCTTAATGGGCATTACATGGCCGCTGCTTTCGGAACGCTCGACTGAAATGCCGTACTACTTGCGCTCGGGATGTAGCATGTCACCATGCGGCCGTCTACGGCACTCCCCTCCCCCCGCCTTGTATGATGTGTTCTGGTACACAAGCCATTCTTCCGTGCGCCATACTTCATAGCATCATCTATGGCGCATCATGAGCTGTGATGGTGAGATTTTTTAGGACACATTGCCACACAGTGCTTGATTCAGGTTTAGCAGATGGCGCCCGAGGCAGTTTCGGATGTGAGGTCAAGGCGTTCAAGGCGGCAGCTGCAGTGTTTAACTAGGTACATGTGCGAGGCCGGTAGTCCCATATCGAGGCCACGGTCACGTGCACGCGGTGCCCCAACCTCGGAGTTTATCGAGCCTCTCTTTCCTCGGCCTTGGTACGCAACGCTGGCACTTTGTTCTCCATCTACTAGTGCTTACCCTTCTGCGAGGACCTCTTCTTGAAGGCATGTCAGTATGTCATTGACTGAAACTTGGACAGATGGAATTCTCGGAGTCCCGTACTATGCCCCTGGCGCCGGGAACTTCTCGTGCCAGGGTTCCACCGGTACAATTTCCCACAACCAGAGTACTCCGAGGCGTGGCATCCTGTGGCAGCATCGGCGATGTATCAACGATTTGGCATGCTTGTTCGTCATACTTCTGATGAGCCCCCAGGAACCGGCATGCAATGGAATGGGCCTGCTGATCACACTGACGCACGTACAACAGGGTCCAATCTCTCATTATCAGCCAAAGGTCGAAGAAAACGTGTGGAAGAGAGGCCATGTTTCCCATTTTGGGAGAGCCCGTAGATGCCTCGGCGGTCTGTTGGCTGTACGCTTCTCTCGCCGACCGTCGCCTCGCGCAAACCAGCTAACATATCCTCATAACAACTGTCATCGATGCACAGGACATATACAACTCCGCACAGCGTATATCCGTGATGTCAGGTGGGGAGTCCCTCACAAACACCTTGTCCTCTGTCAGCCGTATCGATCACGACGGTGCCGGCTCACTACAGCTGGTCTTGCGTTGCCCTGCAACACCAGCATGGACACCGCACGCGAAGTTTACACCAACCTCCTCTTCTCCCGCGGGCACGGACATCTGCTTTGGGAACCTGAACCCACCGCCGCTGGAGAAATTGTTACGACGATCCTAACGGTAGAGCGGTACCTTTTCTCTTTTTCCTTTTCTGTCACTCTTCCTCGACCCATCGTTCACCCGGTAGCATGACGTCATCCCGCTACTGGCTCCCACGGATGTTGTACTTTACTCTCACGCTGTCAGCACTGCCACGTCAGCACCGCCAGTGCTTCGTCAGCACTGCCACTGTGCTTCGTCAGCACTGCCACAGTGCTTCGTCAGCACCGCCACTGTTACGTCACCTTCTTTACCTGTACTACAGTTCTTACTCTACATAGTAATACTGGACTCTCACGTGACCGGTTTCCTCCATGTATATAAACGCGAGGTATCTCTGCGAGATACCTCAGCTCGACCTGGTTATCTATTGCCTACATCGCTCAAACCCTCAATTGCCCTCGCCTAAAGCCTTGACTCCTAGCGACCTCGTCACGGACTGTGACTGTCGTAGGCATCATCGTAACATTAGGTCGAGCTCGCACACCACGTCGATCCATTGAACGATCCAGACACTCTGCTTAACATCGAAACCGACCTCGAACCCACCTGAAAAATCGGTGGGCTGAAGAACGAACCATCACGGAACCAACCCCGTACCCAGACGTCACCTTCGACCCCTCAACCGGACTAGTATACTACGAAAATGCGCTAGTAATACCTAAGGGCAAGAACTGGGACTACCCTGAAGAAGACATAACCCCGGAGCAAATCCGTAGCCTACCAGGATACAAGGAAGCCTACGAAAGAATCACCAAGCAACCACTCCCGGAAATCAAACGGGTTACCCCAGTCCCAACACCCCTAGCGCGTATTGCACAACTTGCTACTACTCCACGCGAGCCGGCCCACGAACTCAGTGAAAGCGACAACGAAGAAGAACCGGCACGACAGCCCGAGAGCGCAGAAGAACCGGCACGACAGCCCGAAAGTGAAGAACCGGCAAGACAGCCCGAAAGTGAAGAACCGGCAAGACAGCCTAAAAGCGAAGAAGAACCAGCACGACAGCCTGACAGAGAGGAAGCACCTCAGGAACCCGAAGAACCCGAAGAACCATCAAGACCCCCATCACCAGAACCGGCCATGGCTGAACGCAACCAACCCGAAGAGGAATTGAAGCTGAAGATGCCACCAGAATTCTCTGGCAAGAGAGGGGAAGCCATTGAATGGCTGCAGAAATGCACCCTCTATCTCACGATGAACGAAACGAAATATAACACCGACAAGAAGAAGATCATCTTTTGCCTTATGTTGATGAATGAAGGAAATGCTGGGAAATGGTCCCACATGTTCATTGAAGATTGTGAAAAGCAAGCCCTTGATCAAGCACGAGAAGTGTCCTATGGCACATGGGCAGAATTTAAAGCAGCAATCCGAGACTCATTCGACGACGTCGACGACAAAGCCAGTGCCCGCGTACTGCTCAGGACCCTCAATCAAGGAAAGAAGCCCGTGGATGAATACATCACAGAATTCAAATCCATTATTGCTCAATGCGGGATTGCCGAGTTCGACGTCATAGCCGACTTCTTTTATGGAGGACTCAACCGACCCCTCCGGGAAAAGATGTTCAACCTCTCAACTATGCCAACCAGACCTACGGAACTCTACCAAACCGCAGCCCGACTAGAACAACAGTGGCGCATCGGGAGAACGTACGACGGAAGGAACACACAGTCCAAACCAGCCTACAAGCCGTACCGATCATCCCAGAAGGAAAGAGATCCTGATGCCATGGACATTGATGCCATGACGGCCGAAGAACGAACCCGTCACTATCGAGAAGGAAGATGCTTCACATGCCATCAAGTGGGACACCTATCAAGGCAGTGCCCAAACAAGAAGAACAATAATAGGGAAAGAAACACTCGCGCACGAATTACCGAAGTTGAAGAAGAAACTCAACCCGAGAACAACAAAGAACCACAACAGACTTCCTCTTCCTCGAAGCAACTCATGGCAGCAAGAATCCGCCTCGCACTCAAAGGCATGGAAGACAACGACGATGCAAGGAACATCATCTCAGCCTTCTCTGGAGAGGGTTTTTGAGAAACCGGCGTGCCTCGACGTCACGACCGCGTAATAAGATCTACCATGTAATAACAGCCCAGACATCCCAACGATCTATGAGGATACCGATAACTATTCATGGAGATCGAACCGTCAAAACAAAAGCGCTTATAGACACTGGAGCTGGAGAACAATTCGTCGACTATCAATTTGCAAGAACACAACAGCTACCATTAACCAGGCTCACAACACCGGTCCGAGTATACAACGCCGATGGAACACGGAACGAAGCAGGCGACATCACCAAATGCGTCGTCACCGAAATAGAAGCCGGACAACACAGACATATTGTCCGACTCCTAGTAACGTCACTAGGAAAAGAACCAATCATCCTGGGCCTACCATGGTTACAACGAGTCAACGCCCATATCAACTTCACCAAAGGAACCCTCGACATCGACCCCACAAAAGTCAACAGAACTATTACGGAATACCTTCGAGCAGCATGGTTCCCGGACAAATGTCCGTTCACCGGAAGGGACCTACCGTCTATAAACAACAAGAAGGAAACACCAGAGAAAGAAGAAACGACCCCTGAAGACACCACTCCCGCAGGATCAGGCATATATGAAGACACAAACCCGCTGGACCCTGAATTAACACCAGAACCAGCTGAAGAAGAAGACTTGTTGCTGGCATATTTGCGCAATGAACAAGAAGCACTCCTGAAGCCGCATTCAATTGAACACCACGGAGATA
The DNA here is from genome assembly GCA_022606155.1 of Trametes elegans. Lineage (NCBI taxonomy): Eukaryota > Fungi > Basidiomycota > Agaricomycetes > Polyporales > Polyporaceae > Trametes > Trametes elegans. The sequence continues at coordinate 92,604 of JABYQO010000035.1, read as the reverse complement.
TGCTCAAACCAGGCACACCAATAACTAGAGAGGACGACAATGAAACGCACCCGCATACTAGACCAGGGCCAACAATTGGACACATTCACCGGGCACCAAATGGAACTATGTTTGCCCCCACAGCAAACATATGGATCAGAGCCAAAATCAACCCGGCCATGGCACTAGCACAAGAACATCATAAGCAAGAGAAAACCCTCACATTTGAAGAAATGTTACCCCAAGAATACCGGGACTATGCAAGTGTATTTGAGAAGAAAGCTTCAGAACGATTCCCCCCGTCTAGGCCATGGGATTTAGCCATTGATTTAAAAGACGATTTCACCCCGCGAGACTTCAAGCTATATCCGCTCACACCAAAAGAACTTGAAGCCGAAAAGGAATTCATTCAAGAAAACCTTCGAAAGGGATACATTCGGGAATCAAAGTCACCAATGGCCTCGCCCTTTTTCTTTGTAGGGAAAAAAGACGGTTCCCTTCGACCCTGCCAAGACTATCGCTATTTGAACGAAGGAACGATCACGAACAAATATCCACTGCCCTTAATTTCAGAACTAGTGGACAAGCTACGAGGGGCCAAGATCTTCTCTAAATTGGACCTGCGATCTGGATACAACAACGTACGAATCAAGGATGGGGACCAATGGAAGGCAGCTTTCAAAACGCACCAAGGACTATTCGAACCAATGGTCATGTTTTTCGGACTAAAGAACTCCCCAGCGGCTTTCCAAGCAATGATGAACGCCATCTTCCACGATATGATTGACGAAGGATGGCTCATCATCTACATGGACGACATCCTCATATTCTCAGACAACACCGACAAACACCGAGAAAGAACACGGAAAGTATTAGAACGACTAAAGGAACACGACCTATACCTCAAACTGGAAAAGTGCATGTTTGACGCACCAGAAGTGGAATACCTCGGAATGATCATTCGGGAAAACCAAGTAGCAATGGACCCCATCAAGGTCAAAGGAATACTCGACTGGCCAGAACCAACATGCGTAAAGGACGTCCGATCCTTCCTAGGCTTTGGCAATTTCTACCGGCGATTCATCGATCACTTTTCGGACCTTGCCAAACCCTTGAACAATTTAACCAAGAAAGACGCTCCCTGGAACTGGACAGCAGAATGTCAAAAGGCCTTCGACACCTTGAAGACACGATTCGCAACAGCACCTGTACTTCAAATGCCTGACATCACCAAACCATTCATCATTGAATCAGATGCATCCCAATGGGCAACTGGTGCTGTACTACGACAACGAGACACCAATGGTGATCCACACCCCTGCGCATATCTATCCGAAGGACTATCAGCAGCCGAACGGAACTACGAAATCTATGATAGGGAACTTCTTGGGATTGTCCGAGCCCTCAAAGCCTGGAGACACTACCTGGAGGGATCAGAACACCCTGTCGCCATCCTATCCGACCACAAGAACCTCACGTATTGGAGAAGTCCACAACAATTAAACCAACGACAAGCCCGATGGGCACTCTTCTTATCCCAATTCGATATACAACTGGAACACACTCCTGGCACAGCAATGATCCAATCCGACGCACTATCAAGGCGGCCCGACTACCGCATAGAAGGACAAGACGACAATCAGCAGCAAACCCTATTACCTGACAACCTATTTGTGCAACTGGTCGATACACGACTCGCCCCTCAATTCAAACGACTAGCTCAACAAGACAAGCTTTTCTGTGATGCGCTAGCTGCAATTCGTTCGCAGGGACTCCCGCCAATCAAAAGCTCCCTCACCGATTGGACTGAACAAGATGGTTTAATATTCTACCGAAACCGATGCTACGTGCCTGCAGACCAAGAATTACGACGTGATTTAATCCGACAATACCACGACACACCAGCAGCAGGCCACCCCGGAAAATTCAAAACACTAGAACTGCTACGACGAGACTACTGGTGGCCAGGGATGTATGTCATGGTCTCCCGCTATGTTGAAGAATGTGCACTCTGTCAACAAAACAAACCAAACACACATCCGACAACACCACCACCACAACCAATCGCAGCCACCAATGTGACACGACCATTTCAACATGTATACATCGACCATATCACCGATCTGCCCGTGTCCCATGGGTATGATAGTATTCAGGTCGTGGTCGACCAAGGCCTTACGAAGGGGGTAATCCTTGCACCCTGCAAGAAAACAATTGACGCAATGGGGACTGCAACATTGTTCCACCGACATGTATACCGGCGATTTGGCCTGCCAGACAAGATTATATCCGACCGAGGACCACAATTTGTCTCGAACGTCACTAAGGAACTGGGAAGACTCCTTGGAATCACACTCTCCCCCTCAACTGCCTATCATCCAGAAACTGACGGGCAAACCGAACGAATGAATCAAGAGCTTGAAGTCTACCTTCGAATATTCTGCGCCGGACGACCAGACGAATGGGCTGAACACCTGATCAATGCCGAAGTAGCACACAACCAACGAACACACTCGGCACGAAGCACATCACCATTCTACCTCATGATAGGGTACGAACCCCGGCTAATCCCGATTGCTTACCCCAAAACACATGTACCATCTGTGCAAGAACACCTTACAGAACTCCAGAAGGCACGAGATGAAGCCCTGGCAGCACACGAACTCGCACGACACGTCATGAAAGATCGCTACAAGGGAAAGTTTGTCCAATTCAAGAAAGGACAGAAGGTCTGGCTCGAATCCAAGAACCTGAAACTGGCCTACGCCTCCCGGAAACTTGCACCAAAACGGGAAGGACCTTTTGTCATCACCGAAGTCCTAGGACCCGTGACATATCGCCTAGACCTGCCTCGATCATGGAAGATCCACCCCGTGTTTCACGCATGCCTTCTTTCACCATACAAAGAAACCGAAGTACACGGACCAAACTACACGAGGCCACCCCCTGACATCATCGAGGGAGAAGAAGAATATGAAGTTGAGGCCATCGTTGGTCATCGCAAGCAACGAGGCAGCATGCAATTTCAAATCAAGTGGAAGGGTTACTCATCCGCCGAAAACACATGGGAACCAGAACACGCACTTATCCCGGGATCGGCAAACCTGTTGCAACGGTATAAAAAGGCCAAAAAGCTGCTATAATTCCGGCATGCTGTCGTTCGCAATCGTCTTCGCCCTCTACTGCCTCCTGTCTCTCGCACTCACTCTCGCCGTCGTCGCATACATCCTCTGCGACTTTTCATATCGACTCCTCGAACACACTCTTCACACTCGCGACTATCCCGACAAGTCGACCACTACGTGGTAGGCTTGTACATGCTCGCCATCATCTTAGGCCTCCTCCTCTCTGTCCACTTCCTTCTCCTCACCGCCATCACCCTTTTTGCCCTATCCTTTCTAACTTTCAACCAACTACTCGTCGACTACCGTGACCCCCTCCATCCCAAGAAGGACACCATCTAACAATGCCTGCCAACTCGTGGCCAGCCCGTTTGCAGTATCCACACCCCAACCTCGTCGACCCTGCCAACAGGGAGAACATCCCACCTGGCCGCGCACCGACACCCGCCCGCAGACAGCCCGCACCACCATCACCTACCTCTGACCTCGAGTCTGTCGGCTCTGATGACTCTATTCTCAATGACACCTCCTCCATTCCTCTGGTAAATCAGCTCACTGCGGCCGTCCTAACGGACCCAATCCCCGTCCTGCGAGCGGCACAGCAGCAGCACCCGTACCCCGCGTACCTCCTAGCCGAGTATCGCAACGCATACAACGACCAACGAGACCTTGTCAATCTGGCGGCGAATGCGGAAGACTTACGCAACGAGGTGTCGTCCGTCGGAGATGAGCTCGAGGAGGACTTCAACATCTTGCACAACGAGGCCGAAGCAACCCGGGCACAGGCGCAAATCCTCTACAACCAGTCGCTTCAGCTCTTCGAACGGGCCACCCACCTTCATGACACTGCCGTTCACATTCACCGCATCTCTAGAGAGGCCACCGTAGTAGAGAACATTGCGCAACGCTCCCAAAGCACCCTCGTCCGAGTCAATCAGCGAACTCTACAGCGCCGACGCAACCTCGTTCGCACCTTCGAACGACCCGCCTTCCTCGAGCGCATGCACCCCTACTTCTGGGCGACGGTTGACGACTCAGCACCCCCTCGAGGACAGCGACCGGCAGCGCATCGTACCGTCCCAGGCGCAGCCCGCGACTCCGGCAGCTACCTTCCATTCGGCCACTACCACCTCACTGCGGGCGCCCAGCGGCGACAAGCAGCCAACCAAGCGCTGCCCACTCAAGGGCCACCCCCTGCTTACCACGAGGCCATCGTACCACCGCCACCCTCACCGCCGCGTCTCCCCAGCCCTATCGAACAGGCTGAAGAACCGGTGCGCGTTCCGTACCGCGAGACTGCCACGCCCGACATCCTTCTCGATGGAAGGAACTCTGGAGGACTTTGATAGGTCAACGACGGGACGTCGTTAGCCATACGAAGGGGGTAATGTTACGACGATCCTAACGGTAGAGCGGTACCTTTTCTCTTTTTCCTTTTCTGTCACTCTTCCTCGACCCGTTGTTCACCCGGTAGCATGACGTCATCCCGCTACTGGCTCCCACGGATGTTGTACTTTACTCTCACGCTGTCAGCACTGCCACGTCAGCACTGCCACGTCAGCACCGCCAGTGCTTCGTCAGCACTGCCACTGTGCTTCGTCAGCACTGCCACAGTGCTTCGTCAGCACCGCCACTGTTACGTCACCTTCTTTACCTGTACTACAGTTCTTACTCTACGTAGTAATACTGGACTCTCACGTGACCGGTTTCCTCCATGTATATAAACGCGAGGTATCTCTGCGAGATACCTCAGCTCGACCTGGTTATCTATTGCCTACATCGCTCAAACCCTCGATTGCCCTTGCCTAAAGCCTTGACTCCTAGCGACCTCGTCACGGACTGTGACCGTCGTAGGCATCATCATAACAGAAATGCTCATTGGCGATGTAGGACATATCTACCAGGGTGCCTTCTACCGACTCTTCAACGCAATACTACCCTCCGACCATCCCGTGAACCGCCTTCACGGTTGTCCCGATGGCCACGAGCAATCCACATATCCTCAGAGCCTTCTTGTGAAGCAACCAAATGCGCTGAGCCTGGGGTATATCTGCAGCAAGAATGTATTGGTCAAGGAGCTCGCTATTCAAGCCACTGTGTATGTGCCTAGCACTGGGACCAATGTAAGATACCTAAACTGCACCTGCTTGCTGATGTCATTATCTGGGGGAAACTTGATTGGACCTGCTGCCTCTGGTCAGTCACCTTCCCGATGAACAAGCGGCCATCCTTATCTTCAAAAGCAGAGGGCGTCGTGAGAAGCTCTTGCCGTGTCGCAGCCTGAAACTATATATTGCACACAACCACCAGGGCCGGCCTTGCTTCGCTCGGGACGTCTGCATGCTCTATTCAAGGAAGAAGACGTCGTATTTGTGCATGGACATGTCAAGACGACGTAGTGGGCAATTGCCGCTACAACACACAATGTTAGATACGGGGGCTCACGTTTTCTGGGAAATTGGTGTCACCGGACCAGCGGCGTTTTCCATGAATGGCCAGAGGGAGACATTCATGTCGATTGAGCATCGGTCAGGTCCCCTCATTTTAGACGCTCAAGGGCCCTCAGGCGTGAGGGAGAACGGTGACTCCCAGCCGGTATATCAATGTGATCAGTGCGTCTTCTTGTACTACCACATGCTGAAGCACAGAAAGCCGTTTCCTATCAAGACCATTCGGGCTGAAGGGGAAGGCACTGACATTCCTCGTGGGCCACAATCGAGTGGTGCCCCCGGTGCAGGAACATTCGATGGTGAATCTACCTCTGAACCTGGACTGTCTACCGTGCTCGACAGCATGACGCTTGTGTCGGTTCCAGATGAGGAGCATGTAGGTCGGAAGTCCATTGCTGTGCTACTCGGTGCAGACGATGAGCTGAGCTTTCTATTGGACAGGCCCTACATCCCTTGAACACCGTACTGGACTTCTGCTGCAGGTGATCGTTCATAGCAATATGCTCCACATTGCAGCACTCATGACACTGCATGTTCTCAGGCAAAGGAGGCTCAGTGTGCGATTGTCCCTTGCAGCTACCGTCAACCAGAACGACGCATTGGGTACCACTGGCAGCTTGTTCCCTGGCATACCTTTGAGTGGTAGGCATTTGCTCGTCGACTAGGTGCTTCGGGTGTGCGATGCTCACTATTGTCCAGCCTCTCAATTTTGCAGGAAGGCTGGACTGGCCCGCACCTTTCCGACTGCCATCCGTGCCTGCTCAAAACTTTGATCCAACGCCTGGATTACCTCCCCACAAATCCGGATTCCGCCGATGTCCCCCAGGCGGTTGACGCCCGCTTGCTTGCCTGGATCCTGGACTTCTGCAGAATGCTCACGGTGGGTATAGGCCCGGCATACAGTCCTGCCAACGCTGCCACGGGGCGAGGCGCGCTTGCTCAGGGGACATCCCGTGCGAGAACTGCGTGAGGAGTCGACGTGCGCGCCCTACGTCCGCAAGCCTCATATTCACTCACTGTGCGCGGAGGAGGTAAGCTGCCCGCGCGTCCGGGCGCTGTTGGCACAACGTCGGCGTCGACACCATCGCAGTGCGGAGTAACAGGCGCAGTACGCCATCTCGAGCTGAGTGTACGTCGCTCTAATACAGTACTCCCGCGCTCTGCCTCTCATGTAGATGGTGTGCCAGCGTGTACAAGCCGTGGGCTCGGACGCCCAGTATGCTCCCCGTGGTGTTCTGGGCTCACCTGCCTGCGAGTCCAACTACCCGTCCGTCTCCAGACGCCAGCGCAAGTACACTTCTTCCCTTCCGATAGACTCCCCCTACGTACGTCGCTTCCTCGTCGCCCTCTCTCTTGTGTGTACCTTCCCGCCCTGGAGATCACTCCGGGATTCAGCAACACTTGAATTGTCTCTTGCCTCGCTATGTACATCCTTGGTACCGCCCATCAGTCTCCCCTCCCCAACGTCTTGACGCCCTCCTGCAGTGTACAAGGTGTACCACTTTGCCATTCGATCCAGGGTCTCGGTATCTGTACATGTACAGTGGAGAATAGACTCGGAAGGAGTGTGTGTAGGCTCGCGATCCACTCGGAAGTGGAAGACCATCGCCCTGCATGTATCACGCCACCACTGGCTGCGGCAGGCCGGGGAGATGAGTAGCCATGCTCTTTGTGCGTCGCAATGCGGCCGAACGCAAAAACTTGGGGACATGCTAGAGCAGGGGAGGCCGATAAATCGACGCATATCGAAGTAGCCGCATATCGAAGTAGCCACGACGGACGGACGGTCGTTCGTGTCCCAATTCGCAGCTGCAGCCGTCTATACCGTAAACCTACAGAAGGAACTTCCAAGCGCTATGCTACACAAGATCCAACAACCCGTCCGAGAAGGCGTCCGTATACCAGCTCGCGCCACCACAAATCATACACGCTCGCCCGCGCCCCGGTCAGTCCACCTCGCTCGCGCCGACCTTCTCCCCCACGCCCGGCAGGTCCCCCTCCGCGGGCTCGATCACGACGCACCACAGCACGCGGCCCCACGGGCGGTCCCCATCCGCGCCCGCGCCCGCGCGGCGCTCGCAGCACACGAAGCGCACCGGCTGCCCGTCCCAGTACTTGAGCACGTCGATGGTGATCCCGCCCGGGAGGCGGAGCGCGATGCCCTCGTGCGCGAACTGCAGAAAGTCGTAGCAGAAGTCCGTCGTCAGCACGTCCTGCCCGTGCGCGCGCGTCAGTAACGTGATCACTCGTCCATTCCCTCACGGTGTCGAACAGCGCGGGTAAGCGAGGGGGGTAAGGGGAGGGGAGGGGGGAGAGGCACGCACCTCGGGCCCGAAGACGACTTCCTGGCGTCGGAGCGCGTTCGCAAAGTGCGCACGGCGCTTGGATGGGTTCCCCTTCAGCTTCGCGGCCGCGCCCGGGCTTGCGGGGGACGCGCCGGGCGTCCTGCGCAACTGCGTCGCGTCGTCGCCGATGGGCTCCGGGGGCGGGAACGGCGGCGCGGCCGCGCCACGCTGGTGCCGCAGGTACGGCATCGTCGCGACGAGCGGAGAGAGCGCCCAAGGCTTGGTGCGCGACGCCAGGTCGTGCTCCAAGGTCGGGTCTATGAAGCTGAGGCGACGGGTACGGGTGAGCATGCGACGTCACGGAGTATGGTAGGGAAGGGCGTACTTCATGAATTTGAGCGCCGCGCCGAAGCCCCAGGGCAGCTTGAATGGCCGGTCGAAGACGTTGCCGAAGAGTATATCATCAGCGCTGTATTCACGAAGAAAGCGGCCTGTTTACGACGTATCAGCGACGTTCTGCCATGGTAGCGGACAGAAATATATGCGAGCAAGCGAGACTAGCATCCTCGACATTTATCTACACCATCGAACAAGAGCACCGCATGCATGGATATAGCGCAGATTGAGGTTTTATTGTGACCATTTGAGAGAAACTAGAGCGCGACAAGAGGTGCAGGGGGCGCATGTGGCGTGAGCGCGCAGTATGTTGCCACACTTCGAGCTTGAGTTTCGCGATGATTGCAGTATCAAGAGCAGCGAATAACAGATATATGTAACAAGCGGCTACGGACAGAGCTCCCGAAACAGACGGCAGACATGAGAAGCGTACACACCTTGCACCTGGATGCTCCAAGTGACGCCGCTGCGCTTGCGGAAGTAGTCGCTGTCTTCACTGCCACCCTCGGCGTCTGCGAGGCCCTTGATGAAGACAGCGACCTGGCCCTCGAACGCGTCCGAGGAGACATCGATGGGCACGCCAGAGTTGACACGGAGCGGGACGAGGTCGGTCTCAGACGGCCCAGCGAGGACGCGGAGATGGGGCATGTTCGCAAGTGCGCAAAGCGGTGCTGGCCTGTATGTTGTGAACTTGTATGTCTGAAACGGATTGTTGAGCGCGGGGATATCTGAGCGGGTCGGGGGGTATGTGAGGCGAGAGCAGGTGGTATGGAGGAAGGAGAGAGGGGGGCGGTAGGCCGGCTACGGTCGCACGGAAGGGACGAGAAAAGGCAAGCTGTGGGTGGCCTCGCTGCGCCTCCCCGCCACGGCCACTTGCGTCAAGCCAACGTCTGCGCTGCTCGGCATCCCCCGAACGCAACCCCGCACGCCTGTTTTGGCAAGCACTCGTCGGTCGTAACCACACCCCACGCCTGACGGCTCACACGAACGGCAGACATGGGCATGCAGGCAGTACAAGAGCGCGCACAGAACGCGATCCTATGGCAGGACAATTGTGCTTCGGGACTCCCAGAGGACTGCGCCGGCCTCCTCGGGACGCTTCGTTCTATTCCTGGCTGGGAGCCCAAGATGCCCGCCATCGCCTCTCGGGATGGCTTGTACTCCTTGCCTGCCAGAGTCTGCTGCGCGAATCCCTCAAGCGAACGTCTGCTGCTGTACGGGTATCCTATTCGTGTCATCTACCGCGCTACTTGGAGGTATGGGGCCGGCTGTTCACAGGAGATCATACCTGTACCATACGCGGTCTTGCATCAAACTGCATGTCAATTGAGCATTCATGTCATCATTCCAGCTCTGCAGGACAGCGGCAGAATGCTCAGTAGTGCTTGTGAATTAACGAGTCGGTAGACGCATGCTATAGTAGTGCATTAGTATACCCCACAAACGTCAATTCATGCGTGCTGTCTTTGAAAGTGGAGACTCCGTCAACGTTGTCCAAAATGACCCTCACAATAAGGACAAAGAAAGCCGACCAAGAGTTGCAGCAGGATACACGACGCGCATTGGCACAAAGCTCCGGTCAGGAATAGGCATCAGAATTCCGGAGAAAGCACCTGAATTGGATTCCTGGTCAGGACGGGAGACAGGCTGGTGGACAGCCTTGTAACCCCGGCAATACCGTGCAAAGCGGCGTTGTTATCCAGTCGCTTATCAGGTAACAAACGACTCTATAGTGCTTTTCTGGGCCAGAACTAGGCTGGTAACCAGGCCGGTAACAGGAGTCCAATTTCCGCACCTGATCCTGACCAGAGCCAGCCGCCAATGCGCGTCGTGATACCCACAGTCCGCAAACACGACAGGCCTCATTACATCGTACGCACACGTGACCGTGGTGAGTGCAATTCCAGGCACGCGCTCTATCGCGTCGCGCCGCGTGTGAGCGGCCTTCTCCGCTGACCATCACCTCCTCCGTGTTCGGACTCCCCTTGGCCGTTTGGATGCACCTCGACTGACAACTGCTACAACATGCTACACCGCGGCTTTGAAATTTGGATCAGCGACAGCGGAGGCCAGCGCCTGCCCGAGTTTGGCGTAGAGCTGGAGGGGAACGACCAGAAAACAATGGCGTGCTGCATCCCCAGCGAGCGCGGCAAGGTGAGTGTACGGCACTCCTTCCCTCCCGTTCCTCACCTCACCTCATGTCTGTGCCTACGCTGCCCCGGTTATTGGCGACTGGTACTACGCTGTCAAATCGCAGGCATTCGTTATCCACTCGAAGGAATACAACGGCATGCACGTCTCAGTGCGGCACTGCATCGACGGCACCTACACCATCTCCAACGTCGTCTATCCGTACTGTACTGGAACGCGCGCTGGAATCCGAACCGTCTCCGAGGACACCTACAGTCCCCTGCTCTTCGCTGACCTCCCCACGACAGGTACGTCTCTCTTTCTCACCATCCTCCCTCTCTCCCTCCCCCTTGGTCGGCCACCCCTCAAATGCTACAATGTAAGTCGCAATGACCAACCACGAGCCATTTTTTGACAGATGACGATCACGCACTGCTCGGCGCAGGCGCGGGCGCGCTCGAGAAGCTCGGCACGATCGAAGTTCGCGTCGTGCGCATCCACCCGACCACCGCCCGCATCGGCTTCACGCCCGCCCCCTTCGCGGGCGTCGGCGCCGTGCACGAGCGCAGCAAGAAGCTCGGCGCGCACTGCGTAACGTGAGCCTCGCCTCCTCCGTCCGTCCCTCCGTCCCTCCTCTGGCGTCCCCCACGCCACCGCTTTCTCGCGCATCCCGCACCGAGTGCGCCTTCGCTGACGGCCCGCACAGGCTGGGCGAGAGAGTGAAGATCCAGGGACGCGTGCGCGGGCGGGTGCGCTCCACGCCGCTCGATCCGCGCGAGGGCCCGTACGTGTCCTTCGTCTTCCGGTACCGGCCTGCAGGTGCGCCCCCTTCCCCCCATCCAAACTGCTCCCTGTCCGTCACCTGCGTGCTGAGATGGGGAAACAGCGCTGTTGCAGGCGCAGGGCATCATGCCGCCCCCCGCGCCCGCAGGGGCAGCGGTGGGGGGCAGGCGCGGTAACGCTCCCCGTGCGGGTGTGGACGCGTTCCGGCACGCAGAAGTGGAGGTGGACGTGAAGCCGCGGGTGAAGCCCGAGCCCCGCTCGCAGGTCATGTACCGGGAGGTGATCGAGCTCTTGGACGACGACGACGACGACGTGCCCGAGCTCGGGCCTGAGGATGAGGATGTGAGTGCACCTTCTGTCCCTCATGATGGGGAATGGGGGAGTGAGCGTGTATTGACGTGCAGGCTGGTGCATAGCGAAAACCGGTCCTGCATGGCGTGAAGCGCGAGCCGGACACGGCGAGCCAGGCGCGAAGCAAGCTCAAGACCGGGCCCGACGGCGTGATCGACCTCACCCTCGACGACTGAGCTCGAGGTCCTGGTTCTCGCACGCTTTTTGGTTCAGGCCGTCTGCTGGCTGGACGACTTAAGTCTTGTGTGCCGCGTATCCGCACCCTCCGGTGTGAACAAACAGTGGACCTGTTCATCACCGTACATAGTGTAGCAGTAGCATTTCCCCCCTCACATCGACATCTTCGGAGCAACTCAAGACTTAGTTTACATACTCACTTACGCCGATAGAATACCATCGCGACGATGCATAATTTTACTATGGCGAAGGGCGCCGCGGTGTAAGGCCGCACTTTGACGGGACAGCAGTGCCAGCGGGTTGGCAGTTTCCAAGTATGCCCCGAGACGGGGCTGCACGCGTTGCAATAGTGCTGCAGCGGGAGTACAAACTCAACGTTAGTATGCTACGAAGGAATAAGTTAGCAGTAGCAGTGGTAATGGTGATGGTGGTGGTATACGTTAAGCAACACAGCGACGCCGGGGTAGAACGTGAAGCAAGAAACCGGGAAAGTCCGCGACAACACAAAACCAGATGAGAGGGGAGAAAGGAGCGTATGCTGGGCGTGTGCGTGTGCGGGGGCCTGGCCGACTGGGTTCCGAGGGACAGGGAGCGTGGCTGGCGGGAGCGGCGGCGGCGTGTGCGTGGGTGTGCGGAGGTCGAGGCGTGAGTGCAGAACTCGCGTCCCAGCGGCGAGCGCTGTGCTTGGCGGCGCAAGCGGGTGTTCCTGTTACAGTGTCAAGAGAGCGCCCAGGAGCACCGCAGCGCCAGCAACGAATGCCCCGCCCTGGGCCAGGGCCGCGCGTGCGGCGTTCGGGGTCCCGTCGAGCTCGGCGACGAACTGGCCGCCGCACGCGCCGTTGACGATTGCGGCCGCGGCAGGGTATGTCTTCTGGAGCGCGGTGAGGTTCGCGCCGGCGGTGACGAACGTCTTCATCAGGCTCTGCACGCAGCCCGTGCAGCTCGGCACGGTCGTGTTCGGGAGCCCTAGCCCGAGCGGGAGCTCGTACAGGTACAGGTCCGACGGGTGCGTCGACTGCGCGGCCTCGACGTAGCAGTACGTGTTCGTCTCCGCGTCCACGTCACACGCCGCCTCGCGCAGCGCGCTGAACCCCTCCAGGCCTACGGTGTCGTGATCAGTCCGCCGGCGCGCGTGGGCGTCGAGGCGAGCAGGGGAACTCACCGGCAACGGCGTCGAGGACGATCGGGTTCTGCGCCGCGATGTCCTGCCTGCACTGCGTCTTGATGTTCGCCGCGAACCAGCCCATGTTCGCCGCGCACTCCTCCGCGCTCGGCTCGGTGTTGCACGTCCCCCAGATGATCGCGTTCAGAAGCGAGATGTTCCGCTGGCTCTGCTTCGATGGGCGAGAAGCGTCAGCATCGTCTCCGTCTGCACCCGTGGGCGCCCGTCAGGCAAAGGTACCCCGCGGGAGAGCTGGAGGGCCGCCAGCGGAAGGAAACGCACGACCGGCGCTCCCACGACGTCTCGCCAGCCCACCCGAGTCACACACGCGCATGCGCAGAGTCATCGATACCAGGGGGAGATCGAATAGACTCACTGTGATGAACGCGTTCGAGTCCGAGACGAGCAGCGAGAACGGCCGGCACGTGCGAAACGCCGGGGACACGGTCATGTTCGTGAAGAACGTCTGGCATCCGACCGTCGTGAAGTTCGTTGACACCGAGGAGTCGAACGCTTGCGGGAAGGGCGTCGGGAGCGCGGGCGGCGACGCGGGGACGTGGGTGTTGCTCGAGTCGACCTCCGTGGGTGCAGCGGTCGCTGACGGGGCCAGAGACAGGGACGAGCCGGTCGCAGTCGCACTGTTCGTCGTGGCAGTCTCCGCCTCGGCGCGCTCGACGTGCCGCTTGTGTGGCCGCCAATCAGCGACGGACGAGGCCACACTGCGCCAGTCCGAGCGCGGCCTCAAGACGTCGAAGGCCGCGGGGTGGGTGATGTACCGCGTTGAAAGCCCGATAAGCACGAGCACGAGGGGGACGAGGACGACGGCCCATTTTGTTCTCCGCGCGATCCGCCTCTTCTGCAGCTGCGCATGCACGTACGGGTCCTCCTTCGGCGAGAGTGGGGTGTGTGCTGCGTCCGATGGGACACGCTCAGGTGACGAGCTGCCCGTGCGGCTCGAGTGCGGCCTGAAGCACGGATCGTCCGGCACATCCAGCGTCTGCAACTTTTTGGGCGATCTGGTCCCCGCAGGCGCGGTGTGCTGCACGCGCCGCGGGTCGGGGCTTGGGGCGGCGTGAACATGCGGGAGAGGTAAGGGAATCGAGCGTAATGAGCGTGTGAGAGAAAGGAACGACAGATGGAGAGGGAGGCGAAGCAGAGGTCCTTTGGAGGACGAGTGCAGGCGCTCTGGATGACCTTCAGGCGGGTACTGCGATGCTGTTTCAAACAGAACAGATGAGATCGTTGAGAACGAGATGCCAGACCGGCCGTGTGTAATATACCGGCGCGGGGAGGATGTGAGGGGACTCACTGTGGACTCGACTCGCAAACTCACTGCCCTACAAGGGCCCTAGGAACTGGCTGCCGCGCGACGGCTGAGGTGGCAGAGAGAGAGGAGAGCGATGAAGAGAGCGACGAAGGCGGTCCCGTCGAGGGCGGATGTCCCGCTCAGGCACCCCTTTCCCCATAGGTGATCGGCGCCCTGGTCTGGAGGTCTGGACTCCCAGGCGCACGAGTCGGTGTGTGGGCGTGTGTATCAACCGGTATTGATAGCGGACCTTGCCCAGAGATCTTGTCCGACCAATCGCCGCGGCCGCTCCCATCATTTGATCGTCCGTTAACCACAGCTTGACGCCGCCAACCTTGGCCAAACCATCCACTCCAACAAGAAATGCCGGAATGCCTGACGTAAGTTCAGCTGTGGTATTTGAACGGGGCCAGACGAGTTTGCGGCTCGTCGATGCTCCGAAGTCAGTGGAGTTTTCCTCGGTCTTCAGTGTGTGATCTGTGCGCGATACCTGGCTTTTTAGACCACACAAGGGCTTCAGACCATACAAGGGCTGGGCCCTCCCATGTACATGAGTGAGTGAGTAGCTTATGCCGTTCATCATCATATCTCACCATCTTAGAGCATCAGGCCCATGTCCCCCCTTGCGAATCTGCGGCAGGGCGAACAAATAGTGCCTATGTAGGCCAGCGGCATCATACGAGGTGATGTTTCGTGCCATCTCAGCTTCTATGCCTTGTGCCCCACTATACTTGACTTGCCATGTGTGCTGCAGTTGCTCGAAGGTCTACAGAGAATCGCAAAATTGTTCAAGGGGTCTTCGAGATCCGCCAATCTATCCACCGATTCGAGCACGCTCGCGTGAGTCGAAGTCGTCTGCAGAACAGTATTGTGACTGACAACTTGAAGGTGTCCACACCGACAGTCTTGCCATTTAGCGGAAATGGTCGCGTTTCACTATGTCAAGTGCATACTCCAGCCGAGGCTGTATGCGCCGCCGGATTTTCTGTGCAAGGTTGCACGGCGTGCTAGTGATCTGCAGCTGCGCTGAACAAGTGTTGCTTCGTGCAGTGCGTGGTATGGAGATACAACGAGGCAAACATAGCTCAAGGGAGGATGACGGAACAATTCAAATACTCGTGTAGTCGAAAACAGCATCGAGTATATACGTCCTTCACATGCAGGACCTTCACATGGCGATGTTCACAGCCGGATCGTACAGGAGGGTGTACAGTACAACCTCGTGAGTATATTATTGGTTTTCTTGTAAGCATTAATGGGGTAGTGGTAACCTGGGTCGTTGCCATCGACCCGCCGGGGGTTCGATTCCCCCTTAATGCAGCGCCTTCATTTTGGATCTCAGATCTAGAGACTGAGTGCTCTTAAGACGAACACCCATCAGTTCAGGTTAGGATGAGTTAGAATCACCTATGGCCAAAGGACTGCTGCAGGCATGCTTTGTGGGAGGATGATACCCCTGCGCGACATACTACCTTGCATATCTACAACGTCCCTTTCCTATGGCGTGAGGTTGCATGATCTGTGGGTGAAACTGGTATCGTGAATATTAGTCCGCCGCTGCATTTAGTACTCCTATGATGACGAGTGACTGAAGATAGCAGGGAATCTGGTAAATGCTACGCATTGCAAAGAAAGTAGTCAACATATTGTAGCACATAGTCAGGAGCCATGAATACCCTTACCATCCTGAACGAGGTAGGAAGACAGAAATGATTCGAGTCTTAACGGAAGACAAGAGTGATTCGCCATTCTCACATGGAGGCTGTATTGATCAGCGAGGACCGGATGCGCATGAGTACTCTGATGTCAGGGACAGTACTCCCGATATCCGAGCCTGGGTGCGGCAGCGGTTTCTGGCTGGCACAGAACAACAGCACCTCACACGGCAAAGGCCGCAGAAACAGGATGTAGTGAGTTGTGTGCGTCGGAGATCGAGAGGCATCGCGAAGGTAAATAGGCCAAGATTGGCTGCAATGGCAAGCTTCAGACTTGTGGGATCCTCACGCGACTGGCAGGGTAACTTCCGCTTTTGTTGGCTACCGGTAGCAGATCTGTCAGGCCCCCTACTCCGCTAGCGTAGAACGTTGCCTGTCCGTTCAAGCAATACGGGCGAAGTCAAGGGATGCACTCATGAGCGGCAATTAGAATTGTATTATGGAGGCAACGGCGTTGCGGGGCTATGCTGAATGCGGTACCGTAAACCTGGAATCCAATCCCTCATAAAGGCGGTCCCTGATGACCCACGGAGACGTATACCACATGCGCTTCTGAAAGACGAGGTACTCCACGACAGGCTTAGGCTCGGTCTCACCCACACGAGCACCGGTCTTCTTGGAGTACGTCTCAATGCTCTGCATCAACAGTCAGATACAGGCCACTGAATAAGTGATTATGACCTGCCTGAAGGGTGTCAAACCTGACAACGGCCTGGACGGCGAGACGGCTGCCCATACGCGGGGCCTTCGAGCCATAGTATGCCTCGATTGCGCGAATGCTGACCACCTTGCAAGGTGTCCGCTCTCCGTGGAATCTCCAAACATTCAAGTAGCGAGGGTCTTGGGAGCGGATGAGCTTCATGTATGCTAGCTGCTGCTCACCAGCGGTCAGCGTCTTGATCGTCTTTTCGTCACGGCTACAGCAAACTTTGAGATACACTTCCCCGATGAGGTGCAACAGACAGGACGCACGCTGCAATTGCCTCGTTGACTCGCTTGTACGCTTCAAGTGCACCTTGACGGAAAGGTGCCAGCCAAGCATTGGGTTTGGTTGACTGGGCGGAGAAGATCTTGAATGACCAGGGGGACTTAACCTCGACACCTGGTATCGACTTTGTGCTCGCGATTTGGTACATGCTACCGAGGAGTGCATGAATATAGCATTGAGATCACCAGGACAGACGAGGGACTTACGCGCGAGCATTCAGTAGCCAGTTTCGTTGGGCCTGCGTGAACGCCTTCAGGTGATCGGAAAACGTTGCGCCCGGCTTGTGCGACCTCAACGAAGGAATGTGCACGTCTAGCAACTCTATGTCAGAGCCTCGCTGTGTTGTATTGGTGAATAACAACGAACCCATAAGCTCCAGGGGGGCGGATGATACATCAACCTCATTCGTCTCCGTTAGTCTGTGCAGGGTCTCAATATTCCGCAATTCTTCCTCGGTCTGCCGCTCCTGCGCTGTCGAATCCTGTGCCGCCTTTTGGGGAGTGACGGCCTTCCCGGCCTTCCTAGAAGTCGATGGCGGCGCTGCTGAGGCAACAGCAACCTTTTCCTTCGTCTTCTGAGCTGGAGTAGCATAGCATCGGTGCTGGATAACCAGAGAAGAGGACCATGCTCGCGACAGAAAGCTAGAACTGCCGGCGGCGCGGCGAGCAATGTCAAGACATCTTCGCGTCGCGCGGGAGGTCATGGTCACCGTGTCAAGCAGTGAGCAGGGCGTTCCCGGCTGGTACAAGCAACCCTAACCTGACCCAATCAGGGGAAAGAGCTGACGAACCGGGGCGGCGCACGTGGCCTTTCGGCCTGAATTTGTACGCGTCGCTGTCGCCGACGGAACCCGTCTGCACATCTTGCTCGCAAACCACCACTACCCCCAGCTCCCTCTCTTCCTTCCTCAGCTCATTCTCACAATGGCCGTTCGTACACTCTCATCCTGGTTCCCGCAAGCCAAATACTGATATGTTGGTCCTCGTTCACAGCGTCAGTCTCGCTCCCGCGCTGCCCCGCGTCCTGCTGCCCCGCGCCCTGCCGCCGCACCTGCTCCTTCGGCCCAGCAGACCCGTGGCGCGCACACTGCGACGGCACCACATTCCACTGCGGCTCCTCCGATGTCCCATGCGCCCCCAGCACCTTCCCAGGCTCAGGCGCAGAGCGGTCAACCCGGTCTCCTCGCCCAGATGGCCGCGACTGCAGGCTCGGTCGCCGTCGGCTCTACCATCGGCCACGGTATCTCGAGCATGCTCTTCGGTGGCTCTCAGCCCGCGCAGGCGGCGCCGGAGGCCCCCGCCGCACCTGTTCAACAACAGCATGCCCAGGGTGTCAGCTGTGAGGTTCAGGCCAAGGGTACGTCATGCAGGTTTTTCGGACTTCGATCGGCACTGATCCTTCCCGCGTCGCTGCAGAGTTCACCAAGTGTCTAGAGGCGGCGGACCTACCCTCCTGCACGTGGTACCTGGAGCAGCTCAAGGCGGTGAGTGGTGCGACACGACTGTATACAAGAATCACCCTGACATTCTTTCTCCCAGTGCCAAGCCGCTGCCGCCCCGTACTAAGCGATGCTTTCTGCCGTGCTTCCACTGGAGTTTCACCATATACGCACATAGCTAATGCGGCATTATGACATGTGCTACGTTTCAGAATGCGAAGCCACCCCCATTTATCAAGACCGTGTGTGTCGAGGATGTGAGAAGCTCCTGGCGTTGTCAGTGTCGACATCGTGGGATGCATTGTTTGTGCGAGTCAATTTCCCCGCTTACAGCATCCTCAGGCATTGTACTCCGCCATGCACTCGGGTCTAGAGTGCACTCCCACTGGTAAATTGAACCAACTCATTCCAGAACTCCGGAAGTGTGTGCACGTGGGTCTGACAGCGTTCTCGATGTGAATTCAGTCTCCATTGCAAGGTTGATATGGCTCGCGTGCTTCCGTCTTCTAACTTCTCTCCCAGAAGATCATTGAGAACCTACGACCGACACTCGGGATGGTCATGTCGCTGCTCATTCACGGCGTGCGTTGCGCGTAGGTTCAATCAGCACATAGATGGTCATTGGCTTGTACTCGAGGTGCTCATGGTTTGTTCTCATTGATAATTTCCAGTCCAGTATAGATCGTTCCACTCTAAGAACCAGCCTCGTCTTTATAACCGCTTGCGCAATGCTCAACAACCGTAGCGAGGAACCTCAGAAGGATATATGCATGCCAGGCTGCGCCGGTCGCATATGTGAATGAATGGATGCTGCCATGAGGATATACTTCCGAAACACTCGACCATGCTATATTGCTACCCATAATCGACTCTCCGATTTCTCAGACGAGAGAAGGCATCGTTTGAGACGTCTCCTACATAAGTACCTACTGTGTCCTCAAACAGCGAGGAAGTCGGGATGCATTATGGTCGTCAAGCAGTGGAATCTTCTGGGAACGTCTTCTTTGTAGCTGGTATATTACATACCGTTGACCTGAAATTTCATAGCATTCTTGGCTGTCCTATACCACCCCTCACGATACTATCGCTCCAGTTGGTGAGGAATAGGTGGAA
Source organism: Trametes elegans (assembly GCA_022606155.1). Lineage (NCBI taxonomy): Eukaryota > Fungi > Basidiomycota > Agaricomycetes > Polyporales > Polyporaceae > Trametes > Trametes elegans. The sequence goes on along the minus strand of JABYQO010000035.1, from coordinate 73,209 downwards.
CGAACTCACTTGCCATATAGGGTCTTGGAGGTAGTGTACGTAATCGATCACAGGCGCCCGTAAGTCACAATTGGGCCCAATTCTGGAACCACTGCGCAAGTTGTCTGAATGCCGCCACCGTATCGCTGCTCTCTCAGGCTCCAACTTCGTCCCCTTACTCACCATGTATGTGGTGTACCTGGAAGTACTCGCCGATATTGTGCGGCTATGATCTCTAGAGCCTGTGGTATAACCTGGACGCGTCTTGCCTTGGCATCTCAGTCTCCTGCGAAGTTCGCCCAATGGCCACCACTGCCAGCTTGCGGTCTGTTACCACAAAACAATGTCTTTCGGCGTTCTGTATGAGCCGCTCATACCGAAACATGTCTCCGTTGGAACTTTCACGGGCCGCAAAAGAGAAGCACCTGTCTCTCTTACCTTGTCAAGCGACATCGCGAATTCCGCCGGTGTGGTCGCGTAAGTGTGTTCTGTCTCAGTCAGTTGGGAACCATCCAAGAGTCTACTCAGATCTATGTTGCTTCTCTCTTCGACGGTGGTGCAGACTCGACAAAGGGAGAACCTCTATCCAGCCATGCTATGCCGAGCGGATCGCAGGCATGTCAGGCAAGCCGTCTCCCGCAACAACCCTCATACACTTCTCTTCCCAGACGCGCCATAATGAATGGAAACCGTTCAGTTATTGTCCCAGGAGTCGCCTTTCCGATATAACCATTGAAGACCCATTGACTCCCCGGGGGGACACCGGCGGCCGACGCGTCGCAGGGTCTCCCGACGGCTGCTCTCAACCCATAATTAACGGAAGCTCTACCTGTCCGATCCCTGACGTGTTCCGTCGCATCCCACCAATCGCGCGTGTTCCGCGCAGAGAATTCCAGACCGTTGTTATGGGCAACTCTGTGCTCGTTCTCGCGGATTAGACTCTCGCGTAAGCGCCTCGGACTTCGACGACACCGTGGTTACTCCGTCTGACCCTCTAGGGCTAGGCTTGCCATCGGCTCTCCGCCGAGCAGCACCAGAGGGCAGCCCTTGTCTCTTTCTACTGTGCTTCGCCTACAGGCTACTGTGTCGACCCGGTATTCTGGCTACCCTGCTCGGCTTTTTCCCATCTAAGGCCCTGTCTCATGCAATGATGCTAAAGCTAGGTGGCTCCCTTGTACTCCCTCTGGCTTCGTCTTTCTGGCGACATGGATATGTCAGTTCCCTGGACAGCGTGCCATAGAACCACGTTCAACAACCGACATTCCTTCCCACCTCCTGCGTGGACCCCGGACGCGTGCTCCGTGCCTCGTTGCTACTGAACGTCCGATCAAAATGCGAGGATATTGCTTTGTTCCCACGTCATTTTTTGGGGTCAGGCGATCTCCGGACACGCTTTACCTCTCTGGACCACGTCGACAAGTTGTAGAGAGAACCTTGCGACCCACGTCTGGTCTAGCCGATGGATGCGACCGGTATTACGGCCAGGCAAGTCTCGATGCTCTGGGCGGATGTCAAGGACGGCAGCACAGAGGCCGAATTTGCACTTAGTTTGGTTGCGCTTCGGCGGCTGGTATCTGGAAGGCTCGCTCTGTTCTCCTGTGAAATACCTCCTTCTGGTGACAACTTCCTGTGAGGCTCTGACATGCCGAAACCTTCTGTTCATGGTAGTTCTGCCGCTCGCTGAAAGTTGCAGCTTACCGTAGTCTACGAGGCTCCCACGACATGGTCTTGTGATAGCGCTTCCAACAAATCCGGAACATACTTCGCGGGGCCCGCTTTCCAGTACGGCACCAAGATGTTTACCCTGTCTGTACTGCGATCCGAACGCGCAGTCGGATGTGCGCAATCGGTCAACCAATACCGGAACTACGGATACTTTGTTCAGGCGTGAGTGGTATGGTCCTCCGCCGACAAAAAGCGCTTCTCATGTTGTCTTTTCTAGCGGATGGCAGTCGCTGCAGGCCAGGACCCTCGTTCCTTAGTCTAGTTCGAAGAACGACGTCCAGACGCCATTCTCTCGAGTATTCCGCGATAGGCCGTGTTCTTCCCAGTGCAGACTCAAGCGATTAGTGACAATCGACCATGGCTTTAGGCGACAGAGATAAGCGCAAACTGGGCAAAGGAGCGACTCACTTACGTCTACGTCGGTTCTATCGCCATCTCACCCGGGGGAGTCGGCCGTGAGTACTCGATGCTAAATGACTGGGGAAATCCCAAGTTCCTATGGAGATGGCGCGACAGCGGTGAGCTAGATTGCCTATGGGACTTGCGATAATCTGCCATGACGGAGGAAAATAGCAAGTCCGGAAGCCACAGTGGCGTTGTCAGCGCACGACGGCCGGTGACATCCTGCCGACGGTGGACCACAAGGTGAATGGCTCAACGTCCACCAGTGAGCAAGTGCAGAGCGCCGTGGCACGGGGCTAGGGGCCAGCTCAGGCCAGGGGTCAGCCAGGGATGCTCGAGCTCGTCGAGGCGAAGCTGCCGAGTTGTCTTAGATCCGCTCGATCGTTGGCTCGGGCGCACAAGCGGGACCGGTTCGTTCGATAGTCGGCCGCCTACGCTGTCGTCACCAGTGTCGACACTGCCAGCTTCCGGCGGGTGACCGACAGCAGCCACAGTTGTTGATGCGTGATGGTTGACTCAGGGCCTGTCGCCGTTGTGAGCTGCGACTGTGGCCTAGCGGACAATGACTCGAATCCGAATGGTGTCCTTTGCTGTTGGACACAGGCCGCTACGGTCGACCCACGTTCTACCAAGCGGACCAAGATCACGAAGCAGTTCTTGTCCCTTGACCTCACCGCAATCCCTTCGAGATCGTGACCTGGTGGACGATCTCGATAATGACGGAGGCCGACCACTGCGGGGGAAGCCGACGTCGACCGTTCCGAGCGAAAATGCCGTTGCTTCTGATCAAAAGTGCCTTACCGGCGCGCGTGAACAAAGCAGCCAGCGAATGTGGCAAGATCCTTACACAAATCCCCAACCTACTCTCTATCGCGCAGAGGAACATTCGAAGGCGCTGCGCGACTCAATGACATGAGAACCCAAGCTTCGCCGTCGCAGAACGGTATCGTTATGAACCTCTGGAACGCCCCGCGAAGTTCCTGGCGTCAAGGGGGCCCGCCCCGCGGAGGGCTTGTCCACCGAGGTCGCCGGTAATTTCTACCAAATAGGGACGATCGACAAGCCAATGATGGGCCTCGCGCGTGCCGGCCCTGCGGCTCGAGCGGCGAAACTTGAGCCAAAGTCGAGCAGAACGTCTCGCGCCTCCGCTGATCCCGCGGCCGGGGACGAAGACACCATTCGGGGACCTTCTGACCGAGGCATCAGCCTAGCGCGGTACCGTCGATGCGGTTCCCCGCGTTCGTGCGAGAATAAAAGCCTCATGGACGCCGGTCTGGAGGCTGCTCCTCCAATGTCTCGGTCCATCCGTCGGGCGACGTCGACGTTCACTACCTCTTCTTTGCTTTTCTGAATTTCTTCTTTATCCCCTTCGTCTGCATGACCATCGTGTGTCATGTTGTCTCGCCGGCCCATTCTTCGCGTTGACCCGAACGCTACTGGGGGGAAAGACGATGTCTCGCAGCCGCCGGAACCTGAGTACCCACACACGTCGGTCTTTCGGTGAGTTGTCTGCGTTTGCCAAACCTCCAATTTGAGGTACGAACGCGGTCCGCGCAGTTCTGCGCTGTTGGAAGTGCATGTCCGAAGTCCTTCCGTCAAGGTTGTTCGCGGGAAGGGAAACGACAACGCTCAGTCGCTCCCAGTCTTCGGCGATCACGACAAGGTGACAGGCAAGGTCCTCCTTGACGTTGGCCTCTGTGCCGTCCCGGGGCGGTTGACAATAGCTGTGAGCAAGATTCGTCCCTGTGCTGTCTTGGAACTGGTTCATGAACGCCGCAATCAGCTCCAAGGCACTTTCGTGTACATGTCCCCAAATGCCGGCCAATCAGAAAGCTACGTCGAACTCGCCCGACCTGAGAGGCATCGGCACGTCTTCTTCTCGTCTTCCGAGACGCGTCCCACCGGCGAATTGGACAGTCCCCGCTCTACGAACTCCCTACGGGACGCGTTCGCGGCGAGCGTGCGCTATCGCCGTGAGCGCCGACCTAGTCAGACGAGCATCAAGGGCGCATTCCGGCCGTTCCCTTACTCATTCGTCATTCCCCGCTCCGAGCATTCGGGTCAGGAGCTACCACCAACGTTTTCGTCCGTCGCTGTGGGTGAGTCTGGACCCCGTGGTCGTGCTAGTGTCGAGCGCGCGGAGGTGTCATATTCCGTTGTGGCGACATGGGAAGCGTCGGATGGTAGCGACCGAGCCTTGTGAGCACCTCTCCGGCCGTGATTGCTCTCGCGCTTCATGCTCATCATGGCGTCCCACGATAGGGTGGAGGCACCCATACTGTACCAACCCGAGCCCGACTTCCATTCAGCCGATGGCACGCAACAAGACTCCTGGCTGGAAATCCCTCTCAAGTCAGACCGCTCCCTGCCAGTGGTCTGCGCGGTAAGTCATCAAGTCTCAGGAGGTCCGAACGGTGGGGCACTGTCTAAGACTTGTTTTCGTGCATCCATCAGGTGACACTGCCACATCCCGCGAACTTCTCGCGCGCGGGCTCGATCCCGTACTTTGTCGTGTTCACAACGATCCCTCGATCATCAACACTGGCACGAGAAATCGCGGCCGACGCAACCATCTCGGTGTCGCTGCAGCGGGAGGTCCGGGTGGACGCGACAACGCCACTCTATGCCACCCCTTCACCAACGTCTACGCCCTCGACCTCGAGCGACGAGTCTGAGTTCCCGCCGGTTGCGTCCCGCCGGCTGCTGAAGCGGGTGGTCAGGAGCGCGCCGTCGTCGATAACCAAGGCACGACATCCACCAAAAGATAAACCCCTGCCTCAGCTACCCTCCCCTGGCGTTTTCGACTCGCGTGCGCTGCACGTCGACGTGAGTGTGGGTTTCCCGAAACGACCGCGGTATCGCTGTGAGCCAAATCAAAAGCACCCGCCACTGGAATCCCACACGGCCCTGCCGGACGGCCTGTACAAGGGCAAGATCCAGCTCGACAAGCACATGCTCCCCGCGTTCGACTGGGCCGGTTTGCGTGTCAAGGTGTGTCCTCCGCACTCTCACGCATCAGTGCGCGTGTCCTAATGTCATCATGAATCGCAGTACTACTTGGAGGTCTCCGTGATCTTCGGGCAGGACCAGATGCGCGCGCGGGTACCACTGCGCATTTCATGACATTGACGTGACGGATCGGACTCGAGCACATTTTCCCTCCTTTTCGCATACTCCCCCCTTACCCCTACCCCTACCCCCTACCCTGGCACTCTTGCGTTCATAATGGACAATTACTCGGTAACTACATTCGTGTACAAAATGGCCCCTTTTCTCCCTTCGACCATACCCGTTGTACGCCCCCGCCGTACGCTTCGATCCCTACTCGCTTGGCTCTCGTTTTCCACCCATGCTGTCCATTGGCTGTCGTCACATATGCACATATGTATGCTCGCTGCTGCCGCGGCAGCACACTCCCTGTCCCGACCTGTGCCGGTGAATGAGAAGCACTTTGTGCACTCGCTGTGATCGCTGCAAGCCCTGTTTGCGGCCTTGAACTAATGGCTGAATTTGGGAGATGTCATCCGCCTTCGTAGCAAACTAGCAGGGTGTTCAGCAACGTTCGTGCGGCAAAGTTGCCAATGCCCTGGTGAGGAATGTTTTTCCGAGGCGATGGTCGCCAGAAGCGGCAGTTCTTCGACCACGTGGGCTCTGAGGAGCGTGTCAGATCTTGGATCGGGCGGTCATGCACCGTGAAGTCACTCTTCCCCGAACCCGACCTCGCTCTCCCTTTGCCTCCTCTCTCTTTGCCCTCCTTGGATTGATCTTTCTTAGACTACCTCACGACCCGTGCAGCCATAAAACTAAGCAGCGACACAGCAGCTGGTTGCACGACCCTCCACGAATACCATGAAGTTTGCGCGGTAAGCAAATTGGAATACCTAGGTTATCACATAGTTGTGTCTGATTCATGCCGTTTCTGCAGATACCTCGAGGAGACGCAAGTGAGTAGAGCGGTCTGACGTCTTTGTGATGATCGTGGCAGCAGTGCTTATGCCTCATGTTCTGATACTAGACGCCCGAGTGGAAGAAAGCGTACATGTGAGTGACAGACTGCATAACCATGCCGCAGTGAGGATAGGGTAGCATAAAATAGTTATTATATCTAGCGTGCCTCAACCATGAGCTTGAGATACGCATACCGCACGGTATTGCAATTGCAGCATGCTGATCACTTGTCCCACCAGAGACTATCGGGGTTTAAAGAAACGTATTACCGCAATCAGACGTGCACACCAGGCTGCAGCACCCGGTGGAGAAGATGATTGCGCACCGCTAGTGCGCTCTAGCGTGAGCAGCGATTCAGAAGCACACAGGCGTCCCGACTCCCGGCATTCCGTACTCGTCGCATCACCTATAGCTGCTACGTCCTCGCGCCCTTTACCCTTCTCCGGTAGGCTTTAATGATTGTGCTTCCAAATGCTTTTCTCTTTAACGCACTGCACGCAGACAGCGAAGCTGTGGATGCAGAGGAACCCAGCGGATACCACTCTGACCCTTGGCCCGGGGAACCCCACGACTCGGAACCCCACGACTCGCCCGCTGCTGGTCCTTCTGGAGAGCATCATGTTCCCCCGAGGGCGCGTCGCCGGAGCACCACAGTGACTGGCATTTTGGGCCGGGCGTTTTCCACGTCAAACCACCCCTTCCACGGGAGCTCTCACAAGGGATCTGGGCCGCATCAGCAAGGGGGGCCGAGATTCGATTTGAGGCAGCCCATCCCTCTCATGGAGTTGCTCCCCCAGTTGACGCCAGTAGAACGTGCTTTCTTTGAGAAACTCGACCAAGAGCTTGACAAAGTGGAGAGCTTCTACTGCGAGCGAGAACGTGAGATGCGGCATCGGTGAGCCTGTCTACCCCGCCGCCCCTCATGGAGAGCTCATCCGTCATCTAGGGGCCACCTGCTGAAAGAGCAACTCCAGGAGCTTCAAGACCACAGAAGGGCATTCTACGTGAGATTGCTTCTCGGGCTTCGCACTTCCATGCCTCTGACAGGTTTCTATGATCTTCAGGAAGCACACCCTGTCGCAGCGGCCCCGTACTCATGGCTTCCACTTCCGCTTTCGGCACCCATCATACCGAACATCCTTGTTCGGCGTCGCAAGGCGCGCCAGGGCCGGCAGCCCCATCAAAATAGTGAGAACTCGCGGAAGTCCTCCCCTAGCAACGACCGCAGCGACGGATTCGAAGAGGCTCGGGTGGTCGGCGGGACCGACGGCGTCGTCGAGCCCGAGATCGCGAAGAGCCGAGTTAGGGAGTTCGAGAGCACGAATGGCGATCACGATGATACTAAAGATGGAGGGAGCAGTCCGGAAAATACCATTGGACGGTCGCGCTGGCGCAACTCTGGCGCAGGAAAGGGCGTACATGCGCTCTTCCAGTTGCGCCCCTCGCCGATCTCTGGTGGCGACAGTAAAGGAAAGGGCATCGATGAAGTGAGCAACGAGAGTGGGTATCCGCCCAGGCACCACGGCAATGGAAGCCGTGTCGGCATGCGGTATGACCCTGAAGAATACCAACACGCGAAGAAACAGCTCAAGAAGGCGGTGTTGGAATGCTACCGGTGAGGATCTCGTGATTCTCGCTATAGAAATATCGCTCAGAGCGATGGCAACAGTGGCTTGGAGCTTCTGAACAATTATCGAGTACGTTGTCTTGTGACGATCTCCTTGTCGCATACATGTTGACGCCTTGACGTCTCAGACGCTCAACCTGATCGGCTTCCGGAAGGCCCTGAAGAAGTTCGAGAAAGTAACACATGTACGTATGCCTATCCACCAGGGGATGACGACTCTGACTGCTCTCTAGATTCCAGCACAGCAAGCATATACCAAAGAAAAGATAGAACCCAGCGCATTCTCCTCGGGGGCAACAGTAGATTCCCTCATTCGTGACATGGAAGCGCTCTTCGCCGCTCGATTCGGTATGCCATACACCACGTTGAGCTGCGTGCAGCCGTTCCTGAATATTCTGTCGTGTACAGCAAGTGGCGACAAAAAGAAAGCTTTGGCACGCCTACGCGGAGGTGCAAAACACACGAGCCATCACTTCAGCACCTTCCGGACTGGCATGTACCTTGGGCTGGCAATCCCAGCGCTCGCGGATGGCCTCTATCGCAGTGAGTGATATGCTAGTCGGGAATACACACGAGCTTCTGAGCACAGATCATTTGTACAGGTTTCCAGCCCGAAACTCGAGCGGCAATACCCGGCTGGGGTGGCCTTCTCTACGTCTACTCTATATTCTTCATACCTACATTCTTCGCCCTTCTGGTTGGCACCAATCTCCTCGTCTGGGCCCGGGCCCGCATCAACTACGTCTTCATTTTCGGTGCGTGCTCACTCTCAAAAATACTGAATGTGCTCCCAACCCAATCATAAAGAATTGGATCTACGGACTCGGATCGATCACCGTGTATACTTTGAGGTGAGTCGTACCTATGCTGAACTCTACCCATTTACTCAGTCGGCGCAGATACCTGCTTTCCTACTTTCCTTGCTTTGTTACGCTTTCTGGTTATCCTTCGCACGTATAGGGGAGCACAATGTTGCACCCACCACTTGGCCGCTTCTGTGGCTCGCATTCGCCGCGCTGGTGATGTTCAACCCGCTGCCCATCATGTGCAAGTCGTCTCGCTGGTGGTTGATCAAGAACGTCAGCAAGCTCCTCACGTCGGGGCTGCACCGCGTCGAGGTGAGTTAGGACCAGATACGTCTCGTCTGTATTTGAGTTGACTGTCCGTCTCCTAGTTCGCAGATTTCTGGATGGGGTAAGCTACACCTAGCGTCCGTTCACACAACCTTCTCTCATGACCTTTCCGTGATCAGCGACCAGTTCTGCAGCCTTGTGTTCACGCTTTCCCATCTCTACTTCGTCGGCTGTGTATATGCTACTGGCCTCGACTCTGGTTGGCGGCGCTGCACGACAAACCCAGGTCCAAAGTGGGGCGTTCCGTTTCTGCTCGCGTCCCTCCCGCTCCTCGTTCGTTTGGTGCAAAGTGTGAAGCGTTGGGTCGACTCCCGCTTGATCACCCACTTGATCAACGTAAGTCAAGCTTACACGCCGTGTATCCGGATGCACAACTGACAAAGAGCAGGGCGGGAAATACGGCTCTGGTATCATTCAGTATCTCTTCTACTTCATCTGGAGGGAGCAAGGTACTATACCCACGCCTGAGTTTGTCAATGACCCTGCTGAGCTCTACGCCAGGTGGTCACAGGGGCCCGGTGTTTGTTGCTTGGTGTGTTTTCGCAACAAATTACTCTCTATATGCTGGTGCTTGGGTATGTTTGCTACATCCGAGCATACTATCTATTACATCGCTAACCGCCTGTCCAGGATCTCTTGATGGATTGGTCGCTGTTGCGTCTTCGGGGGCCATACCCCCTCTTAAGACCGAACATACTATACACCAACGCCGTACCGGTATGTTTTATCTTCATGTCACGTCACGCTGTCGACACTCATCTGTTTCGCACAGTTCTACTACTTTGCCATAGTAAGTTACGCTGCACAGCAAATCATGCCGAGTAGCCTGATGATATTCCCCCAGGTCTCGAACATCATAATCCGGTTCATTTGGGTCATATACATTCCGCAGAGCGGAGTCGATTTCATCATCAAAACCTTCATCACGGGAATGCTAGAGGCGCTCCGTCGCTGGCAGTGGAACTTTCGTACGTGAGGACCCTCTAGGTTCCACACTCCGCATACTCACGCCTGTCCAATTGGAATAGTGCGTTTGGAGAACGAGCACCTCGGTAACATCGATCAATACCGAGTGACACGCGAAGTGCCGCTGCCGTACTCGTACGACGCATCCCACGACTCGGACGGGGACGACGAGGACGACAAGCACGACCGCGTGAGCATCGCTAGCAAGTCGTGGAAGCGGGGCGGGCGAGGATCGACTGCGACCACGACGGCCGTGGAGGCGGACGCCTGAGCGTGTCTCCCACACATTGGATATGGTTTACCTCGGTTTTTGATGTCATCACGGCGGGCGACGGGGTTGATCACTAGAGGGTATCATCGCATATAGTAGTATATCTAGACACTAAGTCCGCTGGCCTGGCTACTTCATAGACGCTGCGACCTGCTCGAGCTCTCGCGCAATCAATGAGTTCGGACTCGACTTCCGCAGTTGCCTGGACCGACGAGAGCGTGAGCGTGAGCACTGCGGCAACGACGGAGATGAGGAGAACGGGTGCCGTACTCGAGCTTCGCCTTGTCTCCGCGGTCCTTGCACTCCTTGGCGGCCGCGCGCCAGTCCCCGCACAGTACGTACAGGTCCGCCCGCTTGGGGCCGTCGCAGCGTGGGACGTACGCCGCCGCCTCCTTCTGGTGGCCCTTCTCGACGAGGTGCTTTACGAACGCCTCGTACCCAATCGGGCTCCGCTTCGCGCGCGAGAACGCCTCTAGCCCCTCGAAGTCGCGCACTTCCGTCAGCGCGTGGAGCTTCACGTACCAGAAGCTGCGTGTATCCGTCAGTTTACACGCCGCGCGCCCTGATGCATACTGATGTGCGGAAAGAGGGGCGCACCGCTTATCAGCGACCTTGAAGTCGGACTTGATCTTGTCCGCGCGCTTGACCATGCCGTTGACGAGGCAGGTACGGAGGGTCTCGTTCACGCTCAGGCCGAAGAACGCGATCTTGCCGTCCGCCTCCTTTTCGAGCTGCTGCTGCAGCGTCAGCAGCCGCGAGTACTCGTCCATCATCTGCCGCACATGGACATGGACGCGAGCGGCGGTGGGAGGTGAGAAGCGTTAGCGGGCCCATTTCGGCACGGCGGGAAAATTAAACAGCTGACCTTTGCCTCGAACGAACGGTCTCTGTCCTCAGAGAAGAACTTCTGCGCGGCCTTGACGGACGTGATCTTGGCCGCGGGGTCCTGCCGCCGGGAGATCATGATAGGCTCAGCGTGCCGCTCTGTCGGTGTGGGTGCCCCACGGGCGGGCGCAGACTGACACATACCGAACTGCTTGCAGCGTCTTCGAGGCAGAGCACGGCGCTCTCCACCCGGCGGTCGTCGGAGTAGTAGAAGTCGCGGAGCATGTCCCGGTTCTGCTCGCGCGCGTACACCTGCAGGAGCCTGCTCGCGAGGGCTAAGCGCGGCCCGCCCTCCTCGATCAGGCGGAAGAACGAGCCGAGGGAGAGCCTCTTCTGCAGCTGGAGGAGTACATGATAGACTTACATTGCGGTGAGCGAGTTGACAGGGATCAGGAACGAGGGGGAATACGAACCGAGGTCTGTGTCGCCGCTCTCAACCGCTTTGGTGAGCGCGAGCCGGTCCTCCTTCATGCTGAGCAGCAACGGTACTTGATCGGACGCCTTCGTCTCATGGTCGAGCAGCTGCACCACTAGCCACATCAGCGTCTGCCAAACGCGCCGCCCGCCCGCCGTCAAACAACAGCGACACCCACCTTCGTCGCGAGCGCCGTGCGGCCGACCTCCCACGCGCGCTTCGCGATGTCAGCGTAGCTTACCCCGCCCCCGCCCAGCTTCTCGAACTTCTCGACGATGGTCCTGCAGAGCGCGTCGTCGCCGTCCAGCTCCGCGTTTTTCCCCGAGCCGGACGCGGTCGGCTTCGAGCGCAGGATCTTCGCGCACGCCCAGTGCTTGAGCACCGCGTCCGGCGGCAGCGCCAGGTACGAGGAGATGCGGAGCGCGAGGAGGTGGAGGTTGCGTGAGAGAAGGCGGGAGATCAGGTGGGAGGGGGAGAGCTGGTTGTACCTGGTGTTATAAATATTAATAATTCGGTCCGCATGGACAGAAATGCCTGATGCCATACTGAGCGTATGAGAGTGGGATACCGATCTCGTAAAACCGAACAGCGTTCAAGACCTTCAGAGCTTGCCCCACGTGGACGAAGTCGGACGGATCATACAGGTCCAAAAACGACCGTCCGAACTTGGCAGCCTGTGTGTGGACCATGTCAGTTGTTCGTCAGGGGGTAGCGGTCCAATCCCCACATTGAGCAACCGCCGTTGCCAGAAAGGCTCCCACTCCCTCGCTGCAGCGTCGATGCATTCGTCCACCGCGGCCGCGAGGTCAAGCCGTATGCTGCGGATGCTCTCGTCCGCCTTGGGTGAACGTCGCGAGAAGTTCTCCCATGCGTCAAACAGGATAGCAGAGGGCGACGTCGATCCGGGACGGAACACAGACACAGATGACGCTGTAGGCTCGTTGAGTAATGCGATACAGGTGGCGGGTGGAGTCGCATACCTGGTACTTTCTGAAGGAAATCGCATGAGTCGGGACCGATGATACGAATACCATCGGGTTCGGTGACCGTGAATGTTGACCCGGGGTAGAAGTACCTGATAAACACGCATCTATGAGACCTGCACCATCATAGCGGCTCAGCATGACAACGTACTGCAGCGTATCCCCGAACGGCCCTACCAGGACCGCCAAATGGCTCCACGTAACGAGCACCGCGTCGTTGCCGCACCACTCGACCTGCAGCACCTCACCTTCCGCACCGACGACGTTCGTCGTGTCGAACTCGGCGAGGCTGCGCTGGAAGTCCGTCGAGACGACCCACAATAGACCCGCATAGGTGAGGAGCGCAAGCGACTTGCCGTTCGGCGAAGGCGACATGTGGGTGAACGGCCCGCGCGAGATGCGCTGGTCCAGACTCTCGAGGTTGTCCACGCTGTAGATTGTGGACTCGACGGAGAGCAGCACCTCGACGTGCCGGGAGATCGTCTGGTCGGGCGGGATGACTGTCCATGATTGCGGAGGCTGCGACAGGCCTTTCCAAGTGTTCAGTACCCGCCCCACAGCGGCAACATGGAGAGGGAAGCTCACCAGGGTTCGCCAACGCCAACGGCTTCCCGCCCGTCCAATCCTTGACCTCGAGGAACGTCAGGGACCCCGTGAGCGCGACGAGCCCGTCCTCATGTATGCGCGCGTCGACGATGCCGGTCTCGCCCGCGTCGCTCCCGAGCGAGTGCTGCTGGTACTCGCCCTGGAGGTCGTACACGCGGTACACGCCCTCCTCGTTGAGCACGACGAGCCGCTCGTCGCCCGTCCAGCCGAAGCGGACGATCTTCGCCTGGTCCCACTGCACGCGCACGCGGGGGGAAGGAGCAAGGATGGGGTCAGCACGCACGCTCGCGCGGAGGGGCGAGAGGAATATCCACACTGAACAGCAGCAGGCCCTCCCCCGCCGGGGAATACACTTGGATCTGCGCCTTGGAGAACGCGGGCGCGGCGCGCCCGAGCGTGACGAGCCGCGACGTGTCGCGCATCAGAGCTGACGAGAATGTTTAGGTGCATATGGCCACGGAAGGGGGGTGTACGCACCTATGGGCCCGCCGTACCGACATCCTGCGACGATGAAGTCCTGGAGGTCCCCCGGGAGCTTACCCGGGATTGAGTAGAGCTGGTGTCGCCGGTAGAAGACGGCACCATCCTGCATGGCCTCCCATGATAGTGTTGGGTGTTCGGTCATCGTGCGCAGTCCAGCACGGTCCTCGTTCTGGACAAACAGGCAAGGTGGCGGAGGCAATGTCAAGGTCGGGAGCGAAGGTGCAGTCGCGGTGCGGCCTGGGTAGTAGGCGCGCGTACGCGCTGCGAAAGCGTGCCAGGCGCGATGGCGCCCAACGGGTTTCGCTCGCGACAGTCTCCCAAGTTGAAGTTGTGGACCACGAGCCTCCAACAACTTCCAGCCGATATCGCAGTCCACGAGTTCCTGGCCTAGTTCCGTCCGCAACACGCTCGCATACACTAATCTAGCATACTCGTACATCCTATCCCAGCGCGGACAGATTCACTGCTTCTTGTTCAGGTACTCAGTCCACCACTCTTCAAACGGCGTCCACCCCAGCCCACCGTAACCTTCCATCAAGTCCTCCGTCTCGTGCGTGTACAGCTGGCAGTCGCGCGGACGAGGGGTTCCATCCTTTTCTCATGCCGTCAGTTACTGGGGACATGACAGGACAGGAAGACAGGGCGGGGCAGACCTTTGGCGGCTCCGCGTCTGCATTGATATGACCGTGCGGCAGGCCGAGGATGCGCGCGAAGATGAGGCACATCTCGTACTTGGTGAACGGCTCGCCCGCGGAGTAGTGCACAATCGGCGGGACGACGCGCGACGGCGGTAGAGCTATCGGCGGTGCCATGTTCAGCCACGTTCAGTATAAAAAGGATATATGAGGGGGATCTCCGCTTACTGCCCAGGCGGACGAGGAAGTCGGCGATGTCGACGACGTTCGTGGGGTAGCGCGTCGCGTAGTGGTCCATCTTGTACTGCTTCCCGCTCTGGTCGCTCACGACGTCGAGCAGGATGTTCACCGCGCTGTCCGAGTTCTTCGGCGCGGGGCCATACCTGCGTTTCCCGTCAGTCGCATGAATTGCGTCTGGACAAGGAAGGGGTGTACAGTACGGGCACGCGCAAGATGATGGACTGGCTGCCGGAAACGCCGAGGACGGCCAGCTCTCCGTCGCGCTTCGTTTGACCGTACAGGTTCAGCGGGTTCGTGTGCGCAGAAGGAGTGTACGGCGGGGAGGTGCCGTCAAACACGTAGTCTAAGCCGCATGAATGTTAGCATCGTGGCGTCCCATGGTGGGCCTTGCGCACCTGTTGAGATGTATACGAGTTTGGACTTGAGTGTTCTGGCGAGCTTTGCCAGGTTCTCGGGAACCGATACGTTGATCTGCAGGTGTTATTGCGCGCATGGTCGTGAGCACGCAGGTTGGCTTCCTTGATGAGCAAACACACGGACTTTCCGAGCGGCTTCTGGATCCTGAAGAGGCGTCGTCAGCCTTGGCAATCATGGAGTGCAACCCAATGCAGGAAGACCTTTTCTGCAATGTCCGGCCTTCTCTCTGCCGCGCAGTGGATGATCCCTGCATGACGTCCAGAGCTCATCAGTCCCCCGGAGATGCGGATCATGAGCGCGCGAGCTCACGTACAGTTAGGTTTGAAGTCGGAGAAGACACGTTCGGTCTGTGCAGCATCCGTCAAGTCCAGCTGTTTTAGGTCGTCCTTGGGGCGTGAATGCGCGAGCCCGAGGACAGTGTGGCCCGCCGATTTGAACGCGTTGTACACGGCGGTGCCTAGCACGCCTGACGCGCCTGGACATGTCGTGCAACGTACACTTCAACGGCTGCCTCACAGCGACGATGGTGCAGACATACCGGTGACTATAACGCGCATTTTGGGATGAGCTGCTCAGCCTTGAGGAATCTGGTCGGTGCTACAGACCGATCTGTGTGCCATGGCCTGTGAACGAGTGCACGGCGAGATTGCGATCGTGGCTCCCACGTGGCTCGGTGTCGGCCTGGACATGACATCATCGGTGCTCTGCACTCCCCACCCGGGATGGGTACTTAAGGCGTACTGGACGCGACGGGGGATTGCTACCCATCCCGCCAACTTGACCTCTCACCAAGTTAGCATCTATGTCCTCAGCCGGAAAGTCGTTTGGCACCCAGTCCCCGCCCCTCGAGGCCACGGGCGAGGAGCAGCCCATGGGCGTGTCCTCCGTTGACGGAGGGAAACCCAAGGCGGTCCCCGATTCGCAGCAGAGACAAGGTACGTGGCTGCCAAACGCATCGGAAACGTTCGGTCGTTCACAGCACCACCTTGTCCAGGGTACTTCAGGGATGACGGGAAGCATGCAGACACCAAAGGAAGGACAGAGGGCGTGGACGAGGTGAGCACGCTCGCGGGGTCAAACCAATCACGCCGAAGCTGACCTATGGTGGACAGCGGGCTGAGAAGTCCAAGCAAGATTGAGTAATGCCTTGTTCTGACCATCGGAGGAAGAGCATTATTTTGTAGGATATGTTGATCGTCAATACTGTATCAATAGACCGCACTAGCCTGGAACCCGTTGTCGTCTAGCGAGGGACGTAGACGACCATTGTCCATGTTCGCTATATGGACGTGGCCGTTCGCCGCCACAAACATAGCCTTTGCGTGCGTGAGAATGAAGTCGACGGATCATCCTGGGCTACGGGTGGAGCCTGAGATGATATACGCCTGCACGGGGAGAAGGGAGCATACCTCTCTTGACCTCCACTCTGCGACCTGCGTCGAGTTGGCAGCGGTCGGAGCCTGCACAAATTGACGATGACTGACGGATGACGGCGAGTGCGCCTCGGGGTTTGCGTGCAAGCTCCGGGTAGTGCGCGGCTGTTCGTTGCGAAGCGCCGCTGTTTCATCGTTTAGTTCCGTCGCCGTCCGGGTAACAAACGTTTCAAATGCGTAAGTATGCCGTCGCGGGACCCTCAGGGGTCGCTGGACGGCGGGAGATCGAACACGGCGAACAGGATGGCCAGAACGGATGAGTACCTGGTCTCTGTCGTGCATATTGTGCCCGCACTCGCCGGAATCGAGCGTGTTCAAGTTGTCTTGTTCGTGCCCTTCCTTCGCCGCGACGAGCGACCCGTCTCCGACGCTGGCGGGGCGCACCGATCGTGAACGGTTACGGTTAGCGGCTCCGAGGGACAGGAACCGCGGCAAGATCAATCCCGTAAACAATACCTCAAAGTCAGACCTTCCGCCATGCTGCTCCCGCCCCTGGTCCCTCGCCCCAGCACCAGCTCGTCCGCTCGATCCGCATACCCCCTCACTATCCTTCACTTGCCAGAGAGCCGCACCTAGCCGCGGAACCCACGATGAAGCGCGTTGTGTCGTCTGCTGGACCCCGCAAGGAGGGGCACATCATCCTGCTCGGGAACGGGCCGTGGGGTGAGCAGACGTTCCAGGCACGCGGGCGAGAAGCGCGAGAAGTGCTCACAGCCTGTGCTCGTTGTGGGTGCTGCTTCTGCCCACAGCGGACACGAAGCAGTTGTGCATCCTGGCGACACGCCTCATTCGGGCGCGGCGGGTGAACGTCACGATATTCACGAATGCGGGCGACTTGGAGCGCGCGAAGCGCGAAATCTCGAGCGAGCTGGGGAACGACGCGGCGCGGGCGGCGTTCATCAGGTGTGTACCGTATCTCTGCGGTCTCGTTTGTAGCGCACACACTCCCGGCTCTTCTCAAGCCTGGTCTGACACGCGTTGTCAGGATCATCGTGCTCCTCTCGGACAAGTACAAGCACTTTGTCGACCCCGACTTCGACGCCGCCGTCGCCAAGGCGTACGTCCGCATCCTCTCCGGCGCGCCCATCAACTGCGCCGCGACAAAACGCTGGTACGGGCCCCTCCCCGCGCCCCAGGCGATCGTCACCCCAGTGAGCACCCGTCACCGCCGTCACCGCACACCGCCCGAGGTCGGCAGCCGTACTCACTCCTCCGCCTCCGCCAGAAGAACTCCACGCTCGAGGCGCTCCGGCGCGTGCGCGCGGAGCGCGGCACGGACGTCAAGCTCTACGCATGGTACTCGCGCGGGCCCTCCACGCTCTTCTTCTTCCACGGCCCCGCCGAGCGCGGCGGCGTCGGCGAGCTCCGCAAGAAGATCGCCGTCGAGTCCGAGCGCAGGCGCGCGCCGCCCGAGGAGGTCCTTGAGGAAGTGCGTCGACCCCCCAGCCTTCACTGCCGCTGCGGTTCGGGTTCGACCAGATGCTGACGCCAGTGGGGCAGACCGTGTTGTATTTGGAGAGCGTGCTCATCCGGATACCGGGCTACGAGCCCATCTACAACCACGAATGTCAGCCTCAAGAGGTACGTAGGCAGCCTCCCAGGACGCTCGCGCCACTCCTGACTACGCCCACAGCTTCCACACCACGGCACACTGGGCATCGAATGGCTCACCATCTACGAGTGCGTCTCCCGCTCCCTCCCATGTGCACCCTCTGCTCAAACACAGCCCGCAGCATGTTCTCCACGAGCGACGGGGTGCTGATGCCGACGCCGGAGTGCTTCGACGCACTCTCGGTCATCGGCGTGCGCTACTGGATGGGCGAGAGCGGGCGGCGCGCGTACGCGGTCGGCCCGACGGTGTCGACGGGCGCGCACGCACTCGAGAACGAGCTCATGGAGGCCGACAAGGGCCCCGAGATCCGCGACTTTGTGAGCAGGGTGCTCAAGAGCCACGGGCCCCAGTCCATGATCTACGTGCGTGCGCTCTTGGCTGCTTCCACCGAGCTTCGTGCAGGATGTACTGACAGCCGGAGGGCGTAGATCTCGCTCGGGACGTGGATGTGGCCGAAAGACCCGGAGAAGATGTGGACGTTCCTGGACGTGGTCATGGATCTCGGCATCCCCTTCGTACGTTCCCCTGTTATGGCGCATGGAATAGACCTCACCATCCAGCAGATCATGAGCTATGCGTCTGAGTTGGCAGTGATCCCGGACGAGGTGCGAGAGAAGGTGGAGCGGTACCAGCTCGGCCTGCTCTCGTCGTGGTGCCCGCAGCAGATGATCCTCAATCATCCAGTGCGTCCGTTAGATTCTCATGAATCTCACTTGGTGTTCATGCCTCCTCTCGCAGGTCACAGCCTGGTTCGTGACGCACTGCGCCCACAACAGCGTAATGGAGTCCATCAGCGCCGGCGTGCCCATGTACGTCCTATCCCATCCCATCCCTCTCTTTCCCCCTTTCCCCCACCCCATCCCTCCAAATCACTCACGCGCCCTCCCCCAGGATCTGCTGGCCGTTCGTCGGCGACGGCGCGCTGAACGCGATCCACCTCACCGACACGCTCAAGTGCGCGTACGAGCTGCTCGAGGTGCGGACCGGGCACGGGCTCGCGCGCATCTACCGCACCGGCGTGGTCCCCGCGGGCACGCCCGCCGCGCTCCGCGACGAGGCCGCGCGCGTGCTCGGCGCCGCGTTCGGCGAGGACGGCGCGCGCCGCCGCGCGAACGTGTGCAAGGCCCGTGCGCGCTTCGAGCAGGCGTGGGCGCCCGAGGGCGAGTCGACGCGCGCGGTGGAGGCGTTCCTCGAGGACCACGGGCTGTGACGCCCGAGGCCGCGGTTTGGGGACTCAGAGAAGAGGCTCATGCCGTCGTAGTGGTGGGGTATGAATTGACTGGTGCGATTGTGTATGTTTCGTTGTGGTGAATCGGATGGGATGGGAGGATGCCTGTGGCTAATTGCTCTCGTTTTTGTTCTATGCTGTTGATACGATATTATTCGCCTTTTAGTGTCTCGGTTAGTGCTCCTATATCATGATGTATCGCTTCGAAGTAGTGAACGACATCCGTCGGTTATATTCATCACGCTGTGTCTCCAAGTAAGACGTTTCGAATATTGTCATACATCTGTCGGGGAGGCTGAACAGCGGAGTTCATCGAGTGACGATCGGGAGGAAGCAGTCCACCCCGTGAAGCTTGTCATGCAAGCGGGGACAGCCAGTCTGTTCGATACATGCCAGACTTGCACGCCGTGCGCTACCGCCGCCCGCGCAGACGTAGCCTCCGAGACAAACAAACACCTCACAGATCGATAAGAACAGTGCAGTTGAAGTTAAGCTAGAGCACGGCGGGTCAGTATGTCTTCCGTGCTTTCACCAACAACTTACGGACCTGCGCGGTGCTAGCGATGTTCTTGCATATATAAGTCGCAGTGCCATTCGGCGGGGCGATCCGAACGCCCTCCGCAGTGATGTCCTCGCACGTATCTGAGCACTCGAGGTCGACGACTACGTCGCCCTCCGACCCCGACGAAGTGCCGGTAACGTTGACATCTTCAAAACAGGGCATATTAGTACGATGCTACCGTACAGTCCGTCGAAGTGCGCGAAACGGACAGTGCACGTCGGAGATGCTCAGCTTGCTTGGGTACTGGGCGCATACGGCGGTGTTGGTGGAGTAGCACTGTTATCTGCCGCTCAGCCTCGGGAAATCGAACGGGCACGCTTTGGCGTACCTGGTCGATGAGGATCGGGTTGTCGACATCTTCCACTAGATGGGACGGTCAGCATGCGCCACTAAAACATCGGAGTCATGGGGATACCATGGAAATCCGCAAACGTGATATTTTTGACATATCGAGTGCCACCACCCGTGGTGCTGCCTAGTGCATCCTCAATATAGGAGTGAAACCCAGAGTGGAAAGGAGGCATACTCGGGTCGGGGTTGCCTCCAAAGACTTTGATTCTTGCACCGTTCTGCGCATTCAACATTGTGATGTTTGTGACGGAGACATTTGCCACTATGTCTGTCTCTCCGGCGTACTGCATGAGCCCGTCTCACAGTTAGCTCTGAGTCGACAGATATGAGGGGCAATGGCGTACTTGACCCAAGCTGCCCACGGAGATACCATGCGATCCGTTGCACCACATGTTCGCGACGACGATGTTGGTGCTATTGGGTTTGAAGGCTGGAATCGACAAGTCACTTCCTCAGTCCTGGAACTGTGACACAAACATGTAGCACATACAGACACAATCATCATCGTTAATGACGACTGAATCGCGGATGTTAACATGCGAGGAGCGGTAGATGTCCCAACCATCTGCACGTATGCCATCACAACGGGACAGGCGCATATATGGACCATTGAACGGACCTGAGTTCGCCGTAGGGCTGCTGGAGTATGACTGCGAGCGGATACTGCCTCCAATTGTCGGGTACATAAAATGTAGAATACTCAGAGCGCACATACTGGATGTTTCTGTAGGTAACGTTCGTGCTCTGGTACACGAACTGTAGCGCATTAGACCCGAGCCCGGATGTTCACAGGGCTAATCGTATGCGGACTCACGTTGTTCTAGACATAGAATCAGACCACGCACGCCTGTTCGATGCTCGAGGCGAGGAACTTACCCAGAATGGGGACCCAATCTGACGGATGTTCTCGACGACGACATTGGTCGCGTTTCCTACGGTGAGCGGGATCGGCCGGGCAAACGTGGTAGAAGAGCCTCCCGCTGTTCCGGCATTCTGAAATGTCCATATTCAAGCTACGCACAAAAACCAGGTGCGAACAATCTACGGAAAGTCGGAACGTACGTGTGTATTGTTGAAGGTGTCCCACCAAACTTGGCCGTTGCCGTCCAGAGTGCCCCCGCCATATAGGTGAATGCTCTTGCCTGACAAAAACCAGAACGTAGTGCTAATATTGCAATCTCAACGTTCTTTCCGACACAGGGGCACACAATAGAGACCCACGCGTTCTGGTACACCAAGTACAGACTCTGGGGAGACCACTTGGCAATGTCTGGGGTGTACTGTACTGCAGGTATCCGTTCCTTCAGAGATATATCTGGGTCAACATTCTATGAGGCTATCTCACCAGTGCCGCTAAGTTCAATTTCAACGTTGTACAGGTCTTTGGCCAACAGTAGAGTGTCAACGACGTAGTACTTGTCGAGGACGATCTTCGAGCTGTGAGAGCAACGCTCAAAAGCGGCATTGATTGCAGGTCCGTCGTCCTCTCCTCCGCCAATAGCAGGTACTACACATGTCTTTTTCAGGTCGTGTGCGAAGGCGACAGACGCCACTAGAACGGCAAAAGCAAGAGAATTAGTGAACATAGCGTCGAGATCTGGCGGCGTCCCGAGCTCCTACCTCTATGCTTATGAGTTTATGTATGCCGCTACTCCTAGTGTGGTCATGGGAGCCAACGGCGTCGAAGAGACTTTGTGCGGTCCGGCGAGGGGGGTGCGTCCAAGGTCGCTGGCCGCGGCAAGGCGGTCAGGAGGACAGCCAGCTGGAACGCGACGCGTCCGACGAGCCGAGCCGCGTTCTCGTCACGTGTGCCCTAAGGTGCCCCCCTGCCACCGCTGATGCCCTCCGGACAGTGCGATGAGCGTCGCGCGTCGAGGACGCGGACCCAAGCAGCACGTTCCTCTGCTCAGACTCGCCTTCGACCTCATCGTCCAAGCCACCGTCTCCCAACCCCCGCTGTCGACGTTTCCAGCTGGGCGGCTATGGCTGGTCTCCAAAGCTATGTTGACCGTACGTGTCATGCCGTTCGACTGAATGTGCGATCAGTACTGACCTTATTTGGCTCGCAGACCGCGTCCTCCTCATCCTCCAGGACGGCCGAGCGATCGTGGTGCGCTACACACGCTGGCCCTCCTCGTTGAATGCGCTGACGAGTCCCGTGTCCATGATCATGCTCGCAATCCGACCTTCTGTGATGGCACCTGAACTGCTCGTCCGGGATTCTACACGCTAATCCGGACCGTGCGCTTTCCGGTGTCAGGGCGTGATGGCGGGGTATGACCAAAAGTCGAACGTCGTCCTCTCCGACAGCAAGGAGCGCGTGTACAGTATGGATGAAGGTGTCGAGGAGATCCCGCTCGGGTTGTACCTGGTGAAGGGTGATCAGATGTACGTCCCCTCGTATTAACTCATACAACCCGACACATACCAGCTCTCCTTCTATCCATGCTCTGACACTTGAACAAATGCTGACGATTCATGAACTTTGTTTCCAGTGTACTGATAGGGGAACTGGACGAGGCGACCGACAAGGCCGTCGACTTGTCGACAATACGCGCCGAGCCTTTGCCTCCAATTCGTTATTGAATATGTCAGCATCACCGTTGTGCTACACCGGAAGATCGGTCTACTCGACGCCGCGCTGGCCAATGCACTTCCATGTTGGCCCCGCTTCAGAGGTATACGGAGACGTTCAGCAAGAGCCGAAGACGGCCACGTCCCACGAGCGTCACCGTGCCCCGCGTCCGACCGCGCGGCGTCACTCAAGTTGGCAGGCCTGTTCACTTCAGTGAGGACCTCTCGAAAGAGCTCAATGGGAACAGCGTACATGGGGAGGAACTTAAAGACCAGTCGACGTCTGTAAACATCACAGCAATATGCTACTTCCACCACATATCTACGTACCACGTTGGCTCTCTCTCTTAACGATACCAAAATCAGCAGGCAACTCCACCAGGCAGCCGTTGAACTCGTCCGTGGATATTGAGGTGCGGGAGGAGCTTTGTCTTGGACTGGTTGCACTTGCTACTGACATTCACCTATCATATGAGTTCCGTCAGCACCCAATGGCCCTGCGACTCAGCACGTGTCAGTCAGTGCGACGCTGTCTCCCTGATATATTGAGTACCAGATCTCATCCTGACCTAGACGGAGCATGCCGTTTGCCGTGTGCCGTCGGTCTTGACTGAATCCGGTTCATTCAACACCGATGGTAGTCCACGTGGGCTCTATGGCGACGCATACGAACTGGAGAGGCTTGTGAACTTTGTCGAGGCCCAGGCTAACAGCTCACTGTAGGCGGGGTGCCAACAGAACGCTGTCTGTGTCACGCTGTTTCCCCGCTACGCCACCGATGCAGAAGGTATCGGTGGTACCGCGTACGGAACTGCGGCCATGCGCACCGCGACCTCCAGGCATGTGCGGCGCTCAATTGTACCTGTCGTCCCTTGCGCCTTCGTGATGTCGCTGCTCGCCGTCGCGCCGGCGTGCCTCATAGGCCTCGTACACAAAACCAGGGGCGGCATGCGACGCGTTGCGGTTCCCCGCGCCCTTTCGCCCGCCGTCTTTCATTAACCTTTGCTCTAGCTGTCCGCTCGTTCATCGATATGGTCCTCTCAAACGATCTCGCTGCTCTCGTGGGTTTCGCGTCGGAAGCGGTGCTCTGGGGTAGGTTCTCATCTGCTACTTGGCGCGTCCTCCAAGCTCACAACGCGATACCGCAGGTGCTTACGCCGTTCTTTTCCTCACATCGGTCATCTTGCTGCTTCGCCGCGTGACAACGCGCGGGTTGAATACCCCCATTCTTATCCTCGGATGCGTGCTGTTCGCGTCCTGCACCGCTCATTTCGCACTTGAGTTCTCACACTTTTTTACCACCCTCGTGAGCCTCATCGATTGTCTCACCGCGTTGTTCACGAACCTCATGTTTGGTCCATAGCGCGACTCCGGGGTGGAAGGCTACGCAAACGAGACGCAGCCTCTCGTCGGAGCCGACCTCCTGATCTCACTCTGTGACCTCCTCGGCGACCTAGTGTTGGTATACCGCTGTTGGATAATCTGGGGGAGGAACTACTGGATCGCACTCCCTCCCTTACTCACAGCCATAGCCGGATTCTGTAAGTCTTCCAGGACCAGCTCTTATTCCACCGACCTGACCCGCCCCACGCACGCAGCATGCATCGCCGCCGTAGTCCACCTCGTCGAGACGCTCGACCCGCACGCGCCCGTCGCACCCGCTGCGCTCGTCCCGCTCGGCATCGCGGGGTACGCGCTCCCGCTCGCGACGAACGCGCTTGCGAGCGCGCTCATCGTCGCGCGCCTCTGCGCCGCCGCGCACGAGGAGCGCGCGCGCTGCCGCGGGCGCCTCGCGGGCACCGTGCGCGCCGCGCAGCACGCGGCCGCGATCATCGTCGAGAGCGGCCTGCTCTACCTCGCCGCGCAGGCCGTGCTCGTCGCGCTCTTCGCGCGCGGCCACCCCGCGCAGGCCGTCGTCGCCGTCATCGCCGTCCAGATCTACGTGAGTCGCGCCCCTCTGGACTCGTTGTGCTCGTGCGCCCGTTGAACCTGGTATTGCGGTAGGGCATTGCGCCGACGCTCATCGTCATCCGCGTCGCGCTGGGCATCTCGAGCGACTTCTCTACGACGCGGGACGCGCCGGCCCTTGCGCCTGCGCCCGTCCAGGCGGCCGAGTCCATCCCCAGCCGGTACAGCTTCGCGCACGTCAGCTTCGAGATGGATAGGGTGCAGCTGCCGGTCGGGCGGCGCGGTGTGCACTCTTACGGTGTCGCGACGGAGGAGAGCGGGCCCACGCTGCGGGCTGGCGCCGACTTCCTTGAGATGAAGGCACTCGACTTTGAGCAAGACGGGCTCGCGTTCGCTGTATAATCCGGTGCGATGAGAGGTGCGCGCGACAAATTGTGGAGGCAGAGCAGTGCTTGTAGAGAATCTACGTTCTTGGTACGGTAAGTCACTTGTCCTATTCCCTTGTATCACATTGTTGGCGCGCTACTGAACGACCAAGGTCAGGTGTATCAGGCTTTTGCACGGCACCCGCCTGTGTCTGTGATGCACACCGTGGGTGGAAGGCTGGTGGCTACCCCAGGTCGTTATGTCTTGAACACCACTTGACTCCCGAATACATCTTCCCTGCGTTCTGCTGGATGAACCGACTGCCTAAAGCCGCTGACAATCGACAAGCGCGGAGTTACAGGGAAGTGGACTGCTTTCACATCGCCTTCGCTCTGCACGAGGTCGTCTCATGACGCCGGCGGGCTATGCACCTCTGCTTGGGTTGTGTATGCGCTCTCTCGTTTGGGTCCTAGCGAAGACCTGCCCCCTATCTCTGTGACGATACTGACAGCCAGTCGTCGCTTCCATCTCTACTTGACATTCGCCAGTCCTCAATGCGTCTCAAGCGCGCTATGCAGGTCCTGAGGACCTCTGCCGGAAAGCTCAAACCTGCGCTCCACAGTCCACTCCGTGTCGCCAAGAGGGACATCGCGCATGCACCGCTCGGCCTGATTGCCAAAACCGCTGCAAGCGCTAGCCAGTCCGTACCTTTCCTATGGGGGGGGGGCATATCCGACGCCGTCGTGTCCATCATGGAACGCGCCGAGGTGAGGACCATCTATTGCACTTTGATGTACCGTCCCGGTCCGTCCACACCTGAACAGTTACTATTACCTTCTAGCAGGGTCTTGACAGAACCAGCACCAAGAACGCGTCGGCGATCCGCCCAAGGACGGGATGAGCCAAAGTGGGACCGTCTATAATCCTGCAGACCAAATGTACACAATCCCATCGAACCGCCTCTATAACGTCAACAACGAATCCCCCGATAAGCCCCAAAGAAGAAAGAAAACATCAGAGAATAGACAACCCCTCGAAAGCGGCCAGTTCAGGCAGATGCTGCAGAGACACGAGGCTAGACAACGGCGCGAGACCGACACCTTCGACTGCGTCGGCATCCAGAGTGGCAGAGTACAAGAGAGGCGAGGCGGGTCCGCGGTCGGCTCTCGGAGCGATGACGGTAAAGACCTCATCATCATCATCATCGTCATCGTCGTCAAGGAACTCCAGGGGAAGCCTCAGAGTAGACAGACGCGGAGCACGAAGATAGGGTGGATGACTCGGAACAGGTACGACGGCGCGGTGACGGAGAAAATAGCGGTGGCCGTCGAGAGGATGGCCGTCGGGGAGTAGCACGCGCACCTGGTTCGCCGTTCGCGCTAGTCAACGCCGGGCACACGACGCGGGAGGTCAGAGAACCGGCGCACGCACAGCTGAGCTCGGGTCGTCCGTAATAGCACCTTCCCGCGGGTGTAGACCTCGCGTGCCGTCGCGCGCGTCCTGGGGGATCGGGGGGCAGCCTACGAACCGGTCGCTGTCGTTGTCAGACACCCCGTCGGCGTCGGCGTCGGCATCAGGACCGTCTGCTTCGGCGGGAGTTTCCAAGGCACTGGGAGAGCCGCGCCCCGTGCTGGCGCTATTCGTCGAATCCGTGTCCGGGAGCAAGTCGGGCGTAGGAGCAATCGAGCGCCGCACAGACACCCATGCTGTCGAAATTCCCGTCGAGTGTGCAAACCCGAGGGGAGGTCGCTCCTCCAGAGGTGAGGTTGTGGGGCTCTCCGATACAACAGACGATTGCGATGACCCGAAGGGAAAGCCGAAGGAGTCGAACGGCGGCTGTGTGACAACGGGCACGTTGTGTGGAAAGTAGGTGTCGTTCTCCATCACCGGTGGCATTGCTTTATGGTGCGGAGACCTCGCAAGTATTGCCCCAACGTGCGCTTCGGGGATATACAGGGAAGGGGAAACTCCAGGGAAGTCTCGCTCTGCCTGCCCCCCGCAGGCCTTTTCATGCCTGAGGTCGGCATCGCGAGAAGCACGCTCTATGATTCTCCCGGTCTTGCTGATTCCTGTCAGATTTCTGAGTTAGCAGATCAAGAACATCAGAGTCAGCTCTCACCCCGTTTCCATTCCAGCCCGCTCGCGCCCCAGTGCCATTTGAGATGAATTGCGAGCCCGTTACGCAGACCAAACGTCCTTGGACATAGTGGACACTTGTGAGCTTGCTGCCACAACTCGTCTTCCTGCGACGCGCGGATCTCTGTCGCGAAGTTCGGTGCTCTGTGCGGTGCCTGCGTGGGCCCATTCGGAGCTACAAGGCGCCGCTTGCGACTCTTACCCGTCCTGTCTCCTGTGTCCCTGTCTTGTGTGATACCATCGAGGGAGGCCGAAGAAGGAACATCCTGAGTCACGGGCGGCGCAGCGGAGAAGGGAGGATCAGGCAGGAATGGAAAGACGTTAGGCAGCTGAATCGTTGGGATGAATCTCGCCGGGTAGATTCGAGAGACCGACGGATGGCCCATGTCCTGCATGTAACCTGGCGGGACGGTGGAGAAAGACGTGTGCTGAAGACTGGCATCACCCGGAGCGGCGGGGCCATACGCCGTGAACGGCTGCACGGGCATATAGCCGGAGCGATGTTGTGTGGGGTAGGGAGGATGATGCGCGTATGGATACAAGCCAGGATGGGGAGGAAGAGTTACGGGAGGTATATGCGGCACGCACCCGAACTGCTCAGAAGGGTGGGAAAGAAGTGCTGAGTGCTGGTTGGGCGGTGAGAGGCCGTAAGCCATTTGAGGAGCGTTTGTCGGGGTGGGATACGTCATGAAGGCTGTTTGAGCTGGAAGCGGTAGCGGGGAAAGCGTGGGTGCTGACGGACTATCGTACGCATGCCTGGGAGTGAGGCCAGTCAATAGAAGAGAAGGGCCAGGAGTTGGAACGGGGGCATGGATCATGAGTGGTTGTTCGTCCCGCGGATACACTGGGGCGTCGTCATAGTGTGGATGGACAGAAGGAGTAAGAGAACTAAAGGTAGTGAACGAGGAAGGAACGTGCTGTGAAGAGTCGTTGGGTAGGTTCTGCGATAAGCTCGATGCTGGAGAGAGGGGCACCAAGGATGCGCCTTTGATTGGAGAAGAGGGCTTCTGGGGGTCATGCATGTCGATCGGGAGTCCTGGAGATAGAGAGGCAGCGTTTTCGTCGACAACCACGTGCCTGCGTCTTGGTCGCGCCGTGGCACCCACAGTTGGGGAGACCTGCGCCGTTGGAGCTGGGATGGTCGAGAGTCAGCTGGGAGTCACTCTATGAGGAGGATCAAACTCCGTGCGCGTACCTGGCGCGTTGTGCGTGCTAGGGCAAGCCTCGCCATCCAAGAAATGCACAGGCTCCAAGAAAGACAGGCGCCAGGCATTGTCGAACATGGGTTCGGGACCAGTTGCCGGAAAGGGAGGAGACACTTGCGCGAGATTTGCTCTTTGGGAGGATGTCTGGCCGCCGAGAGTGTACATCTGGAACGACGGGGCGTCTACACGAAACGTGAATAGCATCGAGCGCGGGACTTCGGCAGGCCACATCGTGCGACCAACGGGCGCGGCTCCGTCCTCGCCGGAGGGGCTGAGGAGGGGGCCTGCGGCCTCCTCGGGGGAGAGGTCATGGACGTTCTCCAATGAGCGTATGCGGGGCATTTTGGCCGGTCTGGATGCGGTTGCGGGCTTTTGTGGTTTGTCCGAGTTCTTGCGCTTGAGGCCTTGTCTGGCTCTGGTTTGCGAGCGGGTGCGCGGGTATGAGGCGTCGACTGCATCACCGGACTCGCCGCGAGCGACGTGTGTAGTTGATCCGTCGTGTGTCGATATGGCGGCT
Source organism: Trametes elegans (assembly GCA_022606155.1). Taxonomy (NCBI): domain Eukaryota; kingdom Fungi; phylum Basidiomycota; class Agaricomycetes; order Polyporales; family Polyporaceae; genus Trametes; species Trametes elegans. Next base: position 44,602 of record JABYQO010000035.1, on the reverse strand, counting down.
ACGTTGTACGACACAGTGGGGGATGTTTGTGACTTTGGCATACCTGTGCTACGAACGACGAGATGAGCGACCGTCGAGGGGGAGAAAGTGAACATACGCACCTTGGCGGGGTGGTCGTGGTGGTAGTCGACGGCGAACATGCGCCCCCCGAAGGACTGGACGATAGCAGCTGGAGGTGAAGGGGTGTATGTGAACACTGGCGGGGGCGCGTCACTGGCGCAAGTGCTGTCATCGGGGCGCCGATCTTCTGAAAATACCGAACGGACGTCTACTACACCTGCCTTATTCGTGCGCGCTTCTGGCGGGGAGCCCGGCGGGGCCAATCTCTGTTCGGGTCCGCCGCGGGAACTGCCAGAGCGCGCACTGTGACGTCTCCGAGTGGGGTGCCGTGCAAGACGCACGTGCTGTGCAATGGATAGGCGGTCGACGCAAACGGGCTTACACGGGTATAGGACACAGAGAGTACGGTTCACGACGGCCCCCTCGAGCTCTCTGCACTCCGTCCGTCGAGCGCAGTCGATGCCCCAGAGGGAGCAGCGGGGCTCGCGCCAGCCTCTCCGCGTCCTCCTTGCTCCTCCCGCTCGATCTTGGCCCGCCCTGTCGAGTGTCAGCCTCAGGAAGGGTGATGTGCTCCGGGCTGTTGCTCACAATCAAGCTTCTCCGTCGACCGCTGTCCTAGCGCCTCCTGCATCGCACGCCGCTCGTTGATTGATTTCCGCGCGTAGTAGTAGCTCGTTCCCGCCGCGACGAGCAGGCAACCCCAACCCAGGAACTGTGGCATGTTAGATCGCAAGGTAAGACGTACATCGTTTGGAACCACAACCACTTGCCATGCTTTGGGGTGTGTTCATGTTGAAATATGGGGCACGGCGAAGGAAGAGATTAGGTGGCTGAAATAGCGGATATGGCTGTGGCTGTAACACAAGTGCGAAGCGAACAACCCGCCCGGGTTTCAACGTCATCGATTTAAGTACCGAGCGCTTACGGAGCTCCCCTCGAAAAAGACGCCGGTCATTCCGACATAGAAAAATTACTGCTAGCAACTCCTGGTTTCGATCCAGGGACTTCAGGGTTATGAGCCCTGCACGCTTCCACTGCGTCAAGTTGCTATGATACTATACCCCGGCTGTTGTTTATAGCAATTTGCTTTACTACAGGAACGCCCAGCCAGCCAAAAACGCCCAAGCCCACTTGCGGCGGCACTCGCGTTCAGCAGGGTACTCCGCTACGGGCTACCTATGTACTTATACTCATGTCGCAAGACCCGCTTGTGAGTGATTGACGGAACTGTATGCGGCGCGGCCATCCAATTGTACGCATCAAGTCCACGCTGGTATATTGCCAGAGCATGGTTAAATGTCATTACTTCCGCATCTCATCCTTTCGTCCCAACATCTGCTGACTGCTGACCTGCCTACGACCTCGCTAGCCCTAGCAATATTCTAGCCACATATGAACCTCGTTAGAGACCTTTGCGCGGACGACATCTTGTCAACGTACCGAAGGAACCGGATACCAGCTGCAATATGGACCCGCCGGCCTAGTATTGTTGGTATTGTACCGAGGACCTGCGCACTGAGTCGCAGGGGTGTGCTGACTTGGGTCAGACCCATGGTCAGACACAGTGTACGACATTGATGGGTCGGCCGCTAGCACAGTGTTCGGGAAGGTACGACTCCTCGCACTGCGCACGAGTCGTCCTCCGAACCTTCAAAGAGTCTGTCTATAGACCGTCCCCGACAAGTGCAGGAGCTCACTAGTCACTCGTCGCCCACACCGGCGGCGCCGGCACCCACCCAACTGGACGCGCGCCCCCCTCGCGCATCCAGACAACAGACTGCGAGGGTCGCGTCGCCACGTGTGTGCGCTGATGCGGGGACAGGCCCAGGCCTGGACGCGGAGGTCGGCACATGCACACGTTCACATCGCAATGACATATATCATACTGTATGTACTGTAGGACTAATTCGAGGGGTAGTAGAGTATTTTCCGTCCGTGTATTACACCCCCGCGCTGCCGCGGACGCGAGCATGGGGTTGGGTGAGGTGCAGTAAGAGGGGACTACCGGTAGGCCCAATCCCCGAAAGCGAGAATGTGGGTGGGACAGAGAGAGGAGACTCACTTGCACGAGGGGCGGGCAAAAGAGGAGGTGAGAGGAGGAGGATGCAGGCGCTCAAACCGGTGCCTTGAGGCTCGCAACTGAGCTCGAGTTGAGGCTGACAAGTGAGCCCGAGTTTGAGGACTTGTCGTCGTAGTCGTCGAGGAGGGCCTGAGACCCGCGCGGGGCCGTCTCGCGGGTCTGGTGCGCGTCCTCGCCGTCGAAGAGCGCGGCGGTCTCCTCGAGCGTCCTGTTCTTCGTCTCGACGATGAAGAACCACAGGAAGACGACTTCGAACGCGATCCATGCGCAGTACACGATCTGTGGGTGGGCAGCGCGCGATCATCAGCATGAGCGTTGTCAGGGAGCGGAGGGAGGAAGACGGAGGATACGAACGTAGTATTTCCAACCGAGGCTGCTCAGCGCAACCGGGTTGACGTACTGGTTGAAGGTGACGGCGATCGCAACAGTCAGGCTGAACAGGGTAAAGCCCTTTGCACGGAGTGAGTATGGCAGGATCTCCAAGGTGTACGATATAATGAGGGGCGTGAAAGCAAGGCTGCAAGCAGGAAGCTATCAGCGACGTCACTGCTGGGGGGAAAGGGCCCCACGCACTCGTAGAAGGCGTAGAAGAGGAAGATGAATGCGATGACCGCGTGAGCAGCGGCCTGCGACTGGTGGGTGGCGTACTGCGCCGAGCACACCGTCTGAATCGTGAAGCAGACGAACATGCCGACCGCAGAGGTGATGAACAGAAAACGCCGGCCCCAGCGGTCGACCTGGAACGAGGCGAACAGTGCCCAGAGCAAGTTCCAAATCGCGAGGATGCCGGTAATGAGAAGTTGGATGGAGGTGTCAGTGATGCCAATCGTGTCAAACACCTTGTTGAGGTAATAGGACACGAGTCCGTTGCCAGACCATTGCGAGAACCATGCAATGGCGACGATGATGAGCATGCGCTTCCGGTTGCCCTTGGTAGCCACGAGTGCCGCCCAGCCGACGTTCTTAGCTGCGAGGTTGTCAGCAAGCGAGATGTGGTGGTGAGCCCGGTACGCACCCTCCTGGTCGATGCGGATGGCTGTCCTTATCTCCTCGAACTCGTATTGTACGAGCGGGTCCTGGTCGTTGCCGTCCGCATGGTAGTAGGCGAGCGTGCGCAGGGCTTCGCTGTCCTTGCCTTTGCTCACAAGCCAACGCGGGGACTCGGGCACGAACCAGATGAGGAAGAACTGGAACACGGAGGGGACAGCTTGCAGGAGTGAAGGGATGCGCCACGACCAGTCGTTGTTAATCCTGGACGTTCCGAACGCAGTCCACGAGGCGCTGTCCCAATGAATGTCAGCGTCAATCTCCTGAGTCTGTTGTAGGCGCAAGAGGCTCGCATGATGTTACCGGAGTACCAGAGGGTGTTGTACAGCGAGGTGCACTGTGAGCGGTAGGTGGGGTACGCGACCTCCATCACCAGCATGGGCGCGGCATTGGCTATAGATGTGCATTGTCCTTGTGAGCATGGATATACGCCATTAGCGGAGACGTTCTGCTCACAGGCAATGCTTGCACCAAAACCGAGAAGGCACCTGGCAGCGTGTGAGAGACAGACAACAAGCGCAGATACGCGTAGCTCACCGTGCACCAATGAATTGGTGGATGTCCATGCAGGCGGTCTGCAGCACCGCACCCGCTAACATGAATACCGCGCCAATCCAGATGGAGGGCCGACGACCGATGCCATCAGAGAGATAGGGTGCAAAAGGAAGCCCGGCGAGGCCACCAAGATTCTGAATCCGAGGCTTGTGAAGCCAAAAAAATGATGCAGACTCAAACCGAACCCACCTGGATGGCGTTCAGCAAGCCCAGTGTGCTACCTTGAGGATTGGCGAAGAAGTCTTTCCATGTGTCCATGGATTGAAGACTGTTCATGAGACTACCATCATAACCGTTCGTGGAGGACGTGATGAGCCTGGAACATCAACGTTCGTCAATGCCCGATATGCAGAGAAGAGGAAGGAGGATTCCGCGACATACAAGAGAACAAGCCACGCGTGCAAGATGATCAGCCTGTGGACGACCCGAGTGAGCAGGAGATAACAGCACAGCAGTAGAACGCTGTACCCTCGGCTGTTGTACCACTTCCTGTTGGGATCCACGAGGTGCTGGAAGCCATCGGAAGGGCCGGTAGTAGCTGCGGAAGCGACGCCCATGATGAGCTGGCAGGGTAAGTTCACGCCCGCAGTAGGGGTGATGTAGCAGAAGATGCTATGTCGTATAAACGAGTGTCGAAAATCAAACAAGGAGCGGTTGGAGGGAGCGGAAGGGACGTGCAGGGAACCGAGTGGACGTTGTGGACTGCGGACGAATCCAGCAACGACTCCCCAATTTCGCCTGTTTTAACCCGCGCGAAACGCTCGTTTGCTCACAACGCCTGCCACAAATGCCGAGAGGTATGGCAATGGACGGCCTCGCGCAATTGAGATTCCTCTCCGGGTCCGCTGGCGAGAGGAGCCTCTGTGCTAAACGCGTGTCGGTTAGCACGGCTCAACGGAGGCGCTCCTATCCGAGTCTTACGAGCAACGTACCCATTCGATGCTAGACATTTAAGCGACATTCAGAAGCCTTCGGCAATGCATATGCGATCCCGAAACACTCTGTAAATTCGGGAGATCTGGCTTCAACCCGTCGGCGGCGTGACCCGCCCGTCGGCCGGACGAACGGATGATCACACTTGCAGCGCAGGCCACCCGCCCAGGTCCGGCACGCGCATTCCCTATGGGTTGCGTAGGCCGCACATACGCTGCGTCGGAATGGGGCATCGTCTTGACGTTGTCCGAGAGCTGGAACAGCCTGCCGTTCGCCAAGAACAAATTGATCCGATCACTATGATCGCAACACATCCGTATATGGTCAACAAGAATGATTCCGCGGCGGCCCTCTCCAGAGTCAGCGGCATGGCACAACTGTGACATCGAGCCCTTTTACCCAACAGGGCGAAACTGGGATTAGAGGTTTCACATCAAGTAACGAGCGAAGCTAAACAGACTTCCTCATCACAGCATTCAAGTGACTGGACCGAAATGAGGGCTCCCTAGGGCACGCGCTGCCTCTCAGTTTTTCTGAGGCGTTGCATCAGGAAAACCCGCGTGGGTACCATGAAGCGTTTGGAATACTATTGGTGCGCTGGAGGGTGAGCACAGAATGCGATTGCCATGGCTTGGATAGTAGGTGTCATACGATTGGGCCTTCGGTTAACTCACACCGACGGAGACCGTACTACAGTCAATCCTCTAAATTCTCATCTGCAATTGGAACGCACATCATTGTGCCAAAAACTAGGCTTTTTTTATTCGTAACCGTCAGCGAGGACATTGGTATGCTCTTTGCTGTCTATCAACACATCCAACACGACGCGGGCACGTTAAAGTCAGGATCATTCTCGCGAGAAGCTCAGGTGCGCATTTCTCAATTGCGGCGCTGTTACCGCCGTCATCCACTCACCGAATGGTTTGGTAGACGCGTCCTCCAGCGACGCACAATCATTTGGCGAGACGTTCGGTGCACTGTGGAAGGCGTTTGTGGGAGCGCGTCCTGAGCTCCAAAACGTCGCTTCCGGCACTTGCAGGCCCTTTTCCCGCTTCTTCGCTCCGCTAGTTGGACGGTGAAGGTAGTCTCTAGAGAGTCTTCTACCGTTCGAACGTCTGTATTGCGGAGGAGACTCAAAGACGCGCGCCCGCAGGCACAGGGCGAGTCACGTCCGCCGCGTACTTCCGCTGCGTACGTCACCTCTCGAGCTCGAACTGCAGATTGTACGTGCGTGCGCATTCAGACAGGCGCACACAGCACCGTGCATATACTCCCGCGCTCTACGACATTGACGTCAAACCACACAGTCGGGACTGAGAAGGCACTATAGCTCCCCCATCACACGCGCCTGCACGGCAGGCACCCAACTCAACAGCGTTCCTTCGCGCATTCAGATAGTACGAGACCGTGGAGGCCGCGCGCACTACACGCGCACGCAAAGGCAGAGACGCGGAGATAAGCGCATCCGCAATCGTGTTGCAATCTGTGTGTACTGTAGGACTATTCTGAGCGGTAGTACAGTTCCCGTCCGACAACGGCGACCGGCCGCGGCGCGTTCAAGTTCGTGCCAGCAGGCGTAGTATGTTCATTGTACACTCCCGCGCAGCCGCGGCCGCGGAAACGGGGTGAGGAGACGGGCAGGACAGTGGTGGAGCAAGAAAGAAGCGCGCGCGCGAGCGAGCGAGTGGGAGGGGGCGGCTGCGTAATGTACACGTTTCCAAAACCAATAGGAAGCTGCGAAGCTGGATCAGAGTCGGGGCGTGGGGGGCGTACAGTAGTGGTGGGCCCCACGGCCGATAGCGAACATGCGTGACGGGACAGGAGAGAATGAGACCCGTGTGCGTGAAGAGACATGGTGATATCGTTACAGTGCGACTCGTGTCGCGTCCATTTGCCACTACCGAGGTGACCAGAGGAGGAGGAGAGAGAGAGAAAGGGGACAGGCAAGGGGGAGAGAGAGGAGAGGAGGGCAGGGAGGGTGCGGGCGCTCAGACCTTGAGTTCCGCATCTGAACTCTTCTCGTCGTAGTCCTCGTGGCGGACCTCGGAGACGCGCGCAGTCGCCTGGTGGATCTGTTGGAGGTCCTCGCCGTCGAAGAGCGCGGCGGTCTCCTCGAGTGTTCTGTTCTTCGTCTCGACGATGAAGAACCACAGGAAGACGACCTCGAACGCGATCCATGCGCAGTACACGATCTGTAGGTCCAGGCGTCAGCATTGGGATATCCAGGGCCCGAAGGCGGAGCCCATGGTTGTACTCACGTAGTACTTCCATCCGATGTTCTTGAGCGCGATCGGGTTGACGTACTGGTTGAAGATGAGGGCGATGGAGATCGTGAGGTTGAACACGTTGAAGCCCTTCGCACGGAGCGAGTACGGGAGGATCTCAAGGGTGTACGACACGATTAGGGGCGTGAACGCAAGGCTAGAGAGAAGCAGCTGTCAGCAATGCCATCGCGGGTGGGGTGTTCACACACGTACTCGTAAAATGCGTAGAAGAGGAAGATGAACGCAATGACCGCGTGCGCAGCGGCCTGCGTCTGATGGATGGCGTACTGCGCCGAACACACCGTCTGGAGTGTAAAGAAGACGAGCATGCCGACCGCTGAGGTGATGAATAGGAACCGCCGACCCCAACGGTCGACCTGGAACGAGGCGAACACGGCCCAGAACAGGTTCCAGATGGCGAGGATGCCGGTAATGAGAAGCTGGATGGAGGTGTCGGTGATACCAATCGTGTCGAAGACCTTGTTGAGGTAATAGGACACGAGTCCGTTGCCAGACCATTGCGAGAACCATGCAATGGCGACGATGATGAGCATGCGCTTCCGGTTGCCCTTGGTAGCCACAAGCGCCTTCCAGCCGACGTTCTTCTTGGCTGTAGTTTGGTTAGCTTGACTGCAACGGAAATGTTAAATTGGGCTGGGTACTCGCTCTCTTGGTCTATACGAATGGCCGTCTTGATCTCCTCGAACTCGTACTGAACCAGCGGGTCCTGGTCGTCGCCGTCCGCGTGGTAGTAGGCGAGTATGCGTAGGGCTTGGCTATCCTTGCCCTTGCTCACAAGCCAACGCGGGGACTCGGGCACGAACCAGATGAGGAAGAACTGGAACACAGAGGGGATCGCCTGCAGAAGAGAGGGAATGCGCCACGACCATTCGTTGCTAATCTTGGACGTTCCGAACGCAGTCCACGAAGCGCTGTTGCATTTAACGTCAGCCTCAATTCCCTGTGCTGAACAGTCCGCGTCTCCTGCACACGCTGCCACACATGACTCACATGATGTTACCGGAGTACCAGAGGGTGTTGTACAGCGAACTGAACTGCGGGCGGTAGGTGGGGTAAGCGACTTCCGTCACCAGCATTGGCGCGGCGTTCGCTGCAGAAATAGATGGTCCGCGTGAGCACGAACAAACGTCATTTGGCAGAGGTACGCTACTCACAGGCAATGCTCAGGCCAAAGCCGAGTAGGAACCTGACAACGTGTGAGATTTGGATGGGAAACGCGGGGGCGCCAAGCTTACCGTGCGCCAATGAACTGATTGATGTTCATGCAGCCGGTCTGGAGCGCTGCGCCCGCCAACATAAATACCGCACCAATCCAGATCGAGGGCCGGCGACCGATGCCATCAGAGAGGTAGGGCGCGAAGGGGTAGCCGGCGAGGGAACCGATGTTCTAGTTTGATGGCCCGTCAGCCCGACGCCCCACGTAGGCTGAAGTCTAACGCACCTGGATGGCATTCAGCAAGCCCAACGTGCCACCCTGGGGGTTATTGAAGAAGTCCTTCCATGTGTTCATGGATTGCAGACTGTTCATGAGACTGCCATCGTAACCGTTCGTAGAGGACGTGATGAGCCTGAAACATCAAGGTTTGTTAAGATCCGAAACTTAATACAGGGCAGCTCTGCGACTTACAAGAGAACAAGCCACGCGTGAAGGACAATCAGCCTGTGTGCGACCCGAGTGTGAGTAGGCGGAACAGTGTAATAGTGAGACACCGTACCTCCGGTTGCTGTACCACTTCCTGTTGGGATCCACAAGGTGCTGGAAGCCCTCGGAAGGACCGGTTGTGGCTGCGGGACCGACGGCCATGATGAGCTGGCAGGGGAATTCGGCGTCGGGGACAGGGACGAGCTGGGAGAAGCTGAAGGATGGTAGAAACGAGCGTGGAGGCTTTATACATAGTGCGGTCACGAAGGGGGGAACGGAAGGGGCAGGTGACCGAATGGACAGCGAATGTGGACAATTTCTCCAGGGATTCTCCAATTTCGCCGTGTGGTTGATTGCAGTGCACTCTGCGCGCGGAGCTCATTGGTTCACCACACCTGGTACAGACCCCGACAGATCTGGCCAGGAACGCATACGCGCCAGCGAGGAACCTCCCCGGGTCCGCTGGCGAGAAGAGCCCCTGTGTGAGACGCGTGCCGGTTAGCACGGCTCATCCGAGGCGCTCCCATCCCGAGTGCCACGAGAAACGTACACGCTCGATAGAGATTTAGGCAAACTGCTGAAGCCTTCGGCGGTGCATATGCATGCCCATAATTACCTGCGACCCCGGGAAATCTTGCTTAAATCCGTTGGCGGCATAGCCCGCGCGTCGGCCAAACGATCGTGTGATTAGCTCGAGGCTGCCCGCCCCTGGTGCGACACCCGCTCGACAGGCAGCGCATGTACGTCGGTGGCCCGTCACGCGCATACTGTTCGGGCTGCAAGGGCTGCACATACAATGCGTCGGACGGCGGGTGGCATGGGCTGAACGTTGTAGGAGCTGAGAGTTGAAACGAGTCCGCGCGGTCGCTCGCCAAGAACGATTCGATCTGATCACCGGGATCACAACACTTCCAGAAATGGGCAACAAGAATGATTCGGCACATCGGCGTGGCACAATTGTGGCATCAACGTTGTCCTCCTCACGGGGCGGCCTGGGGTAAGGAGACCCCACATTCCAACGAGCGGAGCTAAAGAGCCTCCTCCAAGCTCTCTATCACAGCATCCAAATTGGCAGGCGCGGGCGACACATCTCAGGTCGAAAATAACGGTGAGATCAAGCCAAGGTCACAAGCGAGCACGCGGGCCGCCGGGACGCCAGCAATGGCCAGACGTGTCACCTGAGCGAGCGCAGCCCGTTTCCTCGATCGCAATGCGTGCTACGTCCTGACGTCCGTTCCCAGGCAAACATCGGCACCCCATGCTCCGTCGGTGCGGCCCCCGGGGCAAGACCATTTGGGTTCAACGCCGTCCGAAACCGAGTACTGTAATATATGTATATCCACAACTTCGGCCATAGATATAGAACACAGAGCCCCCCAGTATGAGTAGAATCTACCTGGCTGCCACAGTCCCTGCACGACTCACACCAACATCCTCTCAACTCTGCATCTTCCTGAGAACGCGTAGAAATACTGGAAAAACCCCGCACACCAAGCCCGGCGGCTGAGCGCCACTACCGCCCTGGCCGCCACGACGTAACCGATCGCGGCCTGGAGGGCGGCGTCCGGTGTTTTCATTTGTCGACCTACTCCATCCGGCAAAACTCACACGGAGAAACTACACAGTAAGGAGCGCGAACCCCTGTGAACTGCACGCGCAGCCTCACGACTCCCTCCCACTCACGCCCGCCCTGATGGGAAGTGTGTTCCAGAAGCAGGGAGACAGCATGATCGTTAATATACATTCGAAGATTCGAAGTGCGATCCAATCCAATGAGGGTGCGAATAACATCTACATATTCCTGAAGCGAGATGAGCAACGTAGCAAAGAGAGCGCGATGTGTCGGAACAGTAGCGATTGCAGACAAGATAGGGCGTATTATTGTCGGTGCGACAAGCTGCGTAGATTAGTCCGTGGTCGGCGACGGGGACTCTGGTATGGGGCTGGATTTCCCGGGAACACGCCTACCAGGTGAGGCAGACAGGGACGGGGACGAGCCGGCATCGGATGGTGCGGCCTCTGACAGCTCGGTCCTACGCCTGCGCCCAAACCCGAAGCCCCAGCTCCCGGTGAAACTCGCGAGGCGACTGGTCGCGGACGGACCAGCACCCGCGCCCGCACCAAGCCCGAGGCCGGCGAGGGAGCTAGACGACGTCGTCGCGGGCGAGGCAGTCGCCACCATGGAATTGCGCGAGGGGCCCAACGAGTACGACGTAGTCCGCCGACGTTGAGATTGCGAGAATATACTTGCCATGCCGCCCGTGGGCGACTCCTCTGGAGAGGGCACGTACGACCCTGTGAGGGCTCCTGGCATACCGCCCACGGTATCCGAGCCGGAACCGGAGGAAGGCGTGGACGCGATGGTGGAGACTGCTTGCTCCGAAATTGCCGTCGTCGGCATGGCCTTCGCGGCGGCGCCAGACGTCGCTCCGAAGGGTATCCTTCCTCGCGACGAAGAGGAGCCCCGAGATGCTCGTGATCCCGGACGGAGCGGCGACGGCAGAGCGGGGATGTGGCTATTCTGAGGCTGCGAGCCTGTGCTCGGGCGGGACGGGGAGACGGGCGGCTGCGGAGGGGAAGCCGTGGGAGAGGCACTCGAAGACGGCTTGGGATTCTCAGGCGTCGCAGGACGGGGCGGGGGCGTCTCAGAACGGACGGGCTGACTTGAAGGCGGTTCGGCCGACGCTGCTTGCTCTGCAGGGCCAGCCTGGGCGAGGAGACGGGACAGCGAAGACGGCCCAGCCGTTGGAGAAGAGTTTGACCGCGTACGTGGGAAAAGGCGCGACGTCGGAGGGCGTGTGGCACTAAACGTCTCCTCCACCTCCGGATCTGGCGGTCCCGCCGGAATGGGCGTGGCCTCGGCGACTGGAGAAGACCGTGGTGATGGCTCCGACTGGGGTTCGGCAGGGGGAAGCTTCTTGGAGGACTCTCGCCGCTTCGATGGGTATGCCGGCTGTGTCCAGTCCTCCACCTCAAGCATGTAATACTTGACGCCATCGCCCAGCCCATATGGATTGGTGCTCGGATCCTGCATACAGATGCGGAGAGAAGGGGAGATGGTCAGTTCCAGCCAGGGCGTAGGCGTGGGGAACCATTGGCTACTAGGCGCCTGCTTGACGTACCTTGGAGTCGACGATCCGTTCGGTAAGAGATGTTATCCTCGCCACGATCCATTCCCGTGTCTTGAGCTGTTCCGCTAGATGCCCTGTGGCTTGCAGGAAGTAGTGTGGGAACGAAACTGAAGAACATAGATGACAATCACGCCGGGGAGAAACATCGGAAGTCAGCGCCCCTGGAAAATTCGCCGATCACGACTGCGTCCAGACTCACCATTAAACGCGGCCCAGGGCTTCGAGACGGAGTTACGCGTGGGGAGGAATAGGGCGAGGTCGCCCTTGGCAAAGTTCCTGAACGAGATCTTGCCCTTCGCGCGTTCGCGATAGTCCTTGCACTGTTTTTGCCATTTGCGGATGGTGGAGCCCGCCTTTCCGATGGCCTCGAGGAAGTGGTCGTGGTCGAAAGCACGAAGCGCCTCAAGTGCGCCAAGAGGATCTGACGGGTCGATGGGCAAGGGTTCGCCGGAGTGGGGAACGATAGCATGTCGCCCATTACTGTGCGTCGAGTCAGCCAAATTCGCAGGAGCGGTCGTTTTGCTGCCAGGGTGCGCAGTCATCGCCTGAACAGCGGTGAGTGCCTTCACGTGCGCATTCCGGAACGCCAACGCGACGTCGAGCAGCTGGGCGACGAGCCTTTCGCTCTCCTCGAGCCGATGCTCGTATTCTGATTGAGACGCCCGACCGGCCCGGAGGTCGTCCCGCACGGCCCGCTCGTCGCGGCGCGCATCACGGAGTTCATGCTCGACGCGCTGCAGCTCCTCGCGCAAACCGACAGCGTCGGCGTTGGCCATCTCCGCTTGGGCGCGTGCATCCTTCAGCTGACGCTCTGCGTTCTCCAGTGCCGCTCGGAGTTCAGAGAACTGATGCTCGAGCACAGCACGGTCCCCGTCTGCCTCAGCGATGTGATCCCGCAATAGCCGGTCGTGTTCCGACGCCTGAGCGCGAAGGAGGCGATCCTTCTCCCTGCCCGCTTCAGCGAGCGCGTGCTTGACTTCGTCACTCTCAGAGCGTGCTGCCTGGATCTGCACCTCTAGGTCCTCCCCACGTGCCCTCGCCTCCTCGAGTCGCCGCAGGGTGTTCGCCTGCTCCTCCAGGAGCATGGCCACCTTGCCCGCATTCCGCGCTTCCAAAGACTTGACGGCCTCAAATTCCTCCTGGACCTGGTTCAGTTTCTGGCGTAGATGTTCCGCGATCCGCGCTTGCTCGGTAGCTTCCGCCAATGCCCTGGCGAGCTCTTCGCCCTTGTTGCCCGCTTCGGCCGACATTTCGGTGTTGCGTTCGTCGAGGATACGACGGGCGTTGGCCTCGCTGTCCAGCTGTGCACGTACTGAATGAAGGTCTCGCTCGAGCTGTCCGCGGGCTGTTTCGGAAATCTGGAGGGAGTCGCGCAACTGGTCGATTTCTGCTTCCAAGGCGGCCCGGCTACGCTCATGAGCGGCTTCCTCTTCCGCCTTCTGCTGCCGCATGTCTTGCAACTGCATTGCAAGATCTGCATACGCTTGTTCGTCTCCTGTGGCTGCATTGCGAGGTCAGCATCACACCCTGCGCCCTGGCCGAGTGAGCCCACAACTGAATGCGAACGAACCTCGTCTCCTGTGGCTTAGAAGTCTGGACGATGACAGCACTGGGGAAAAAGATCAGCGCTTGCGGTGGTATAATGGGCACGTACGTACGTGATCGCTCAGCAATTCTGTCAAACCCAGACTCAAGGCTATCCATCTTCCCGATAAGCCTATCCAGTTTCAGACGGGCCTCTGAAACCGAGTCGAGGGCGGCGGTATCTTGGGATTGCTGCGCAAAGTGCTCAAGATCGTCCAGCATCCGCAAGAAGTCTACACACAATATGGGAGTACGTCAGCATATGTCGCATGCGTATGGAAGGGCGTCTCAACACGGACCGTCAATATCCATGCGCTCCAGCGAATATGACGAATCAACGCCTCCCTTCGGGGAGAAGTCGATAGAAGGCACCGGATCGTCGAGGCCTTTGACTGCGAAGGGTAGCTCTCCTTGCACTTCGTTCTTGTAGGCTTGACGGCGCTTGCGTTCATTCGAGCTGTGACGACGGGGTCGTTAACTGGATACACATCACATAGTAAGAGGCAGGACATACGAGAGCTTTGCCATAACCTCTAGGATGCTCTGTGCCCTCTGGTAGAAGAAGCGCGCTGCATTCTGCTTCAGTCGTATTGGAGTCCAGTAAGCTCGTCTCACGCACCGAACTCCTTTCGTCTCACAATCTCCACGACAGTCGCGCCATATGCATACAGCATATTGTGTAATCGAGCGATATGTGAGAAGCTCGTTGTCGATCTAAAACTAGTCTGAAGGGAAGACATCGCAGACGGCAGCGTCACCAGCTCTGTGTTGAGCTCGCTGATGCGCTGGACCGCATATACGCATTGCTCCGTGTACGCGTTCTAAAGTGTTATTGCGCCTGAGATCAACACCGCTCCCTGTAGCACTTGAAGGGCCGTACCTTGACGTCCACGATGTGCTGAACTTCATCTCTCAGCATAGCATCAAACTGGCGTAGCTCTACTTGAGGTGAGCTAGACGTCACCAGATGTTTATGTATCCTACCTTGCAGCGCTCCCTCGGGGGATTTTCCTGGATCTAGGGTGCGTGATGAGTACGACTCTCACCGAGACTCGATATACTCACTCTCAGGTGCCGCGCTGAGAGAAGCTATGTTTTCCCATATCTCTTGAGCTCTCCGCGCAATGACATCACCATCGTCTATCGAACTGATACCTATTCACGCAGCGCCCTATGAACAGGGAATGGTGGCACCTACCTATTGTTTGCGACCGCATGCCTCACCTCGTCACCACCGCGACTGAGCCTCGACATGGCCTCGTGCACTTGCTCGAAGCGAAGACGGAGTTCTTCGTGGGTATTCATGCAATTTCTGGCCACTTGTTCCATCTTGACCTTGCTCACGTAGTCGCCCAGTGTGCGCCCGCGCTCCCCAGCTGACGCGCTGAGGAACTCCTTGTGGACCTTGACACGACTGACAATCTCCAAGTCGGCATTGAGACCAGCAAGGAGCTTCTCCTGACGGTCGAGTTCGCGTTGCGCGACCGTGGAGAGCGCCTCGAAGCCCTCCGAGGTGGCAAGGATGTGGAGGTCGAGGGCCACAGATGATATTCTTAGTGGATTCTGCTGGTAGTGCATGGAGGTGAAGATGCGGTTGATGTAATCGACATGGGCAGACGCTGTTTCCAGGTAGCTGCTGGTTAGTTCAGATGGCGGGTATGGTGGCGTAGATGCTATGGCGTCTGTAGACATATGAGCATTCATCCGCTCAAGGGCAAAACCCTCCGCACCTTCCACAGGAGGCTGTAGTTCAGCCGTGACATGCAAGTCATGGAGCACTTGGTCTATGTCCAAGCTGAGATACGCCTTATTGAACACGTAGATCGTCTGACATTATGTTAGCGTCATGGGCTATTACTCCGACAAGGTGTAATGCACCTGATCCTCCAGTCCTGCCAAATCCCGTATGTTGTCATTCCTCAAGGGGCGTCCATCGGATAGATAGGCCCAAATGGCGTCTGGTGGTACTCCAGTCTTCTCAGATATGAAGTGGTCAAGATCGCTCAGTCTAGGGAGTAGGGAAGTGATATGTCAGGTTGCTGGAACCGGATGGCAGAATCGTTGCTAGCAGCGGACAGCATCCGTAGCGACGCACCCTGCAAGCAGGTGTTCGCATGACAACATTCACAGAAGTACTAGCATTGCGACTAGCCCAATATGCGCAACAGTGACCAATGCAAAGCTGTACGTACCTCTCCAAGTCCCACAGCGTAATGTCGAGCTGCACAGTCG
Source organism: Trametes elegans (assembly GCA_022606155.1). NCBI lineage: Eukaryota > Fungi > Basidiomycota > Agaricomycetes > Polyporales > Polyporaceae > Trametes > Trametes elegans. The sequence goes on along the minus strand of JABYQO010000035.1, from coordinate 29,053 downwards.
TCCCGTCCTCCGCCCGGCACAATTGTATCATGTTGAGTTGAAGAGCCCAAAACTGAGCATGTCAGTCAAGCAAGAGGGATTCCCACTAGATCTTGTGTTGGTGGTAAGTGGAGATCGAGGGCGTCGTAATACTCCGCGTTGCAGCAGGGGAGCAACAGGCTTGCAAGTTGCCGCTAAGTACGAAGCGCCCATTCGCCGAGCGCGAGGCCGTCAGGTGACCCTGCCAATCTTGTCACGTGTGGAGAGGCGACCGCGCGTCGCGCGTTGTTTGTTGTGAATCTCTTCTTGAGGTTGTCCTCCTACGGCGGCCTCCCTCTGTCCACTCATCACGGCTGCAGAAAGCAACTCGTTAGACGGTATTTGTAAAGCGGCTATAACTACACAGCGCTAAATCACCAACGCAAGCGAGACGCCGATTCTTGCACGAGTCGGAGCGGATTGGAGCGTAGTTCAAAACACGGTGGGGCGGTCATAATCGCGTGCAAATACCCTCTATTCCCCGACTCTCGCCTACCGTTTGTCCTGACATAGCAGGTGCCGGGCCTACTCTGTGAGCGTGGCCAGGTCATCAAGCTGAAGCGCAAACATCAAGACAAAGGCAGAGACGGACGCATGAGCAGAACGACTACTGTAGCGCCATCCAAGTCTTCCTCTCGATCGACTTCGGCCCTCTTGCTCTCAAAGAGTCGTCGTATAGATGAGGGGGACCCATCAAGAAGTCCTCGTCGAGAGAACAAGGCGTTAGCTGGCTCAGGTCATGTCGAAGATGAAAACTCTTCAAGTCCAACGCCCACCGAGATTCACAGATGGACCTTCACCCGAGCCGCTATTGCCCCTTGCTTCATTCGCGACGTATTTGAGATGCGTGACAGCGGCTCGAGAGGTGCGACTTTAGCGGACGCATGCGTGAAAGCTCACCGAATTGACGGCGAACCGTAGGTATGGAGTTTTTCTGGCTGGGCCGTATCCCATGCAGGACAGTCTGCTTCGTTGGGCTCGTTGTCGGCGTCCAGGTCTGGGAGAAGCGCACAGTATACACCATCGACGACAACACCGCTGTGGTAGACTGCGCTTATGCGCATCCACAGGCAGCTCCACCCAGTCCGGTCAAACCTACTCGGCAAGAGAATGTCACAAGCAAGACGACAAGCAAGGTTTCGGGCTCATCTCTCGCTAACTACCTTCCTCGAGCACGGTCGGCTACAACCTCTGTGGCGCCCAGTAAACGAGCGGTCGCCGAATCGCCACCTCCCCCTAAGCCCCTCGCACGTGTCGGACAGCCCGTATGTGTTGTAGGGCGAGTGGTGAATAGGCATGACACTCGTCTGGTTCTTGTCGACAAGATTTGTGAGTCACGAACGCTTGCTGTGTGCATTTGGCTAATCCCCCTTTTCCATAGCTGTATGTGCTTCATTCAATGACGAACCCTCGCACTGGCTCGCTGTTGCCGAGTTGCATCGCACATCCTACCATCCTACCGAATCCCTTCCGCCGTTCATCCCACCGCGACTGCCCAGTACGGCAATCGATAACACACAGCTTCATTCTTTCGATCGCCCTGACTCGCCAAGGAAGCTTCAGAACGAACAGCACGTTGCAGACCCGGGAACAGCAGCATCTGTCTGTTCGCCCGTAGCTTCCACGAACACCTCACCAAGCACAGTCGCATCTACCTCTTCTCCCGCCTCTCGAACAGGCGTGAAAGCTCAGGTGCGCACGCTGTGTGGGAGGTTTCGACAGGTGCACGCTAATTTCTTGCCAGTCACCCATTCGCTTGAGACATCCTGCCCGCTTGCACACTCGAGACCTGACCGTCCACACCCTGCGAATATACATCAAGCATTACATGGACAACGCTCCACCTCCCAGGCGATCTCGACCTCACCGCGTGCGTGCTCGCTCTACGTCGCCTTCTCCAATAACACTGTTCTCTCAAGCAAGGTCGGATGCTCTTGCCACGTCCACCAATTCTACGAGGCCACGAGCGATACACGACAACGATGCCACCCCACGACCCTCCCGCTCGCGACCTCTGGGATTGAGGCCGGCTTCGCGTGCTGCATTGTCCTCAGACACCGACGATGACACTGATCACGACGGATCCCAGCCCAGCGTAGAGAATGATGACCAGGTGTACGGCTACACGCTCTCACACCTCCGCCGCGTGCCCGAGCTGTCCCTCCTCGCCCGGCGCATCGTGCACGCCGAAGCCCACCGCCGCGCGAAAGAAGAGCGCAAGAGAGTCAAGGCGAAAGCTGAGGCAGAGCGCAGCAAACCGCGCAACAAGTCCACCTCGGCCGCGCAGGAGGCTGCAGACCCAGTGGGCGCCCAAGAGCCCAAGACCACCACCGCGGCCGCGATGAAGCGGCTCTTCCGACAGGCCATCCGCACCCTCTTCCAGGACGGCAGCATCGTGCTCTGGGACGGGCCCGTCCGACCCCCGCCCCCGCCGGCGCTCGATCCCCTCATTCCTTCCTCGTTCTCCTCCGCGCTCTGGAAGGCGAACTCCAGCACCGGGTCGATGTCCGCGTCCGCGTCTGCGCCGATGTCGACCTCGCGGTCCTCGCGGAGCTTCCCGGCGTACGACGAGTGGGACGACTCGGACGCGCCGCTGAGCGAGCCCGCGCCGGGCGAGGAGGCGTACGTCCCGCTCACGCCCGCGTACTTTGCGCGCGTGCTCGAGCGCGCCATCCTCCGCATCACCGCCGCCGCCGCCGCCGCCGCTCCTGCGGACTCTGGCGCTGCGCCGCGGCGGTCGCTCATCGACCGGCTCCGCGCGCAGGACGCGGGGATGGGCGCGGGCGCGGGGCCGCCGCCGGGGCCTACGGCGGCGGAGCTGCTGGCGTGGTTGAGGAGCAGCGACGAGCGGTGGGCGCGCGTCGGCTTGTGGTCCGTCGAGGAGGCGCTGGAGTGGGGGCGTGGCCAAGGCCGGCTGTGGTGTGTGGGCAAGGGCCGGTGGGAAGTGTGTGGGTGAGGGTGCGTGTCGAGGGCCGGGATCTGGACGCTTCGGGTGGTGGATGCGGGCGGGTATGGATGGTGGGGGTGGCGATGCTTGTTGTGTGCTTGTGGGCGCAGGGGGAGGGAGGGGGTGTGGGACGGTGGATTGGGATGTCGACTGCGTTGGTCCGGCAACTACACGTCATATTCAGGATTTCTATGTGTATGTAATCATTCGCTCGTGTCCCTCATGCATTGTGCTTAATCTACAGTCTGTACGTGTGTGGGCTTGCACGTAGCGATCGCGCGATCCTGTGTTACTAACAACGCGAGCAGTAAGGTTCCTGGCAGACTTGGAGTTATCGACAGGGGAGGGTGGTTTCGAGGAGGTGGCAATGCAACTTATGTGTTTGAGGCTGTGAGCGCAAAGCGGGGGTTGCGGGGCTGGGGCATGATTCACCATCGGGATGACTACCAGCAGCTGCGTTGTATCTATAGATATCTATAGATATTTGAGCGATGAAAGTCTGTGTGTCGTGCGGACGGAATGCCTCGTGTGCTTCGTCGAGTATACGCGAGAAGACCAGTGTGCACACAGCAGGCCACGATCACAACATGTACATGAGCAGCAATCATTATCCTCGACAGTTTCACTTTCGCGCATATCACCTTGAGAACTAGATCGTACTGCCCACTGCCTGTTCCAATCTTAGTCAGGCCTATCGCAGACGACAACGTTGGGTTTACAGCGCTCCTGGTGAACTGATAACGTAGATTGCTGGATCCAGCATTGATAGGTACAGGAGAGAATATATGGCAAGGAGTGTGGGGGGCTAAGGTCAGTGCCCGTATTCCAAAACGGCAGCAAGCAACGAGACGACGGGAACGAGAACGAGAACGAGGATGGCGATGCTTATGGCGATGACGAGACAGAAAGCATATGCAAGGGAAACAATGGAGAGCAGTACAAACAGCTGGAGCGAGAGATGATGTGCGCGATGTGGGTGTTTATGTTGCATAAGCAATACCAAGCAAGGAACGAGGATGGGGGCACAATACGATCGGCTTCCATCACCTAGAGGAACAATCCCGATGTCAGTGTACCGACTGACGAAACCGACGACAAAACATGCGCACTAGAAACACTGCTCGCCACGAACGGGGCACGCCTACCGCCAGTCGGGCAGGATGGGCTGGTTGATGAGCGCGCGCTGCGCCTCGGAGGCCTGGGAGGAGGGACTGGCAGCCAGCTGCTCAGTCGACGCCCCCAGCGACTGCGCGTCGGCAACGAGGTAGGGGGACGGTCCCACGACAGGCTCCTCAACGTGGATCTCGAGTTCCTCAGCCGCCCGCGCGGCGGAGGTCTCCACCTGGTCGATCTGTGTGCGCAAGCCGGAGAAGAAGCCGGAGAGGTTGCGGTAGAACTTGGTGTTCTTGAGCGAGCGTTTGCCCGAGGTGCGGGTGACGAGGCTGGCCTGAGACGCGGCGGCTGGCATGCGCGTGAAGGCGGTCTGACGGGGCGCGCTCTCGATGGGGAGGGAGGTGCCGCGGTCGGGGTCCATCACGTAAATTGTGAGCGTCTCGAGGGACTTCAGGATTGCCTCGATGTTGGCTTGCATGCGGTCGATGTTGGTTTGCATGCTGTCGATGTTGGCTTGCATGCTGTCGATGTTGGCTTCCATGCGGTCCATGCGCCGGTCCTGGGCTTTGAACCGCTTGTCCATGCGCAGGTCCTGGACTTTGAACCGCTTGTCCATGCGCTCGTCCTGGGCTTCGAACCGCTCGTCCATGCGAACGTCCTGGGCTTTGAACCGCTCGTCCATGTCGCTCTTGATTTCGCTCTTCACTTTGTTGATAAGCCGACTCTGGGCCTCAAACTCCTCGTTGATGCGCTTCTCCAGCCTGTCAACGCGCTGCTCAATCTTCTCCTCTATCACCCCAAACGTGTTGGTTGAGGCGGTTTCCTCCTGCTGTCGTTGAGAGAGCTCCTCAGATCGTTCGTCGACGGCAACGGATGACTGGCGCGATTGTGCACGCGCGATGCTGGAGCTCAGCGAGGCGCGGTCCGAACCATAGCTGACGGCGCTTTGAGCATCGGCTTGGACGAAGTCACCGATAGTCAAAACGCGAGAGCAGGATGCGGGTGTATGGATCATACCTACGGTCGCCATCCTCTGGAATTTGTCCTGTGGGGGTGTGAGGAGCGAGAGTTGGAAGTTGACAGTGTGAGTGGGGGTCGAGAAGGAGAGGGAGGGGACGGTGTGGAGGACTATATGAGGCGTCCTGAGGTTGGGCTTATCGATCTCGCCGGACGCAATTGCAGCGAAGACCATCCTGGGCGAACAACAAGCGATCTGCAGAGACAAAACGAGCGAAGGAGACTGACTCGAGGCGGACGACGGCGAGCACGAGGCGGGAGCGAGGGCGAGTGAACCCAGTACAGCCCTGTGTGGCGCTGTTTGGCACCAGCGTCGTTCCCACACCCCCGGTCCGACGGGCGCTCCGTCGGTCTTGGCCATCGCACTCATCCCGCGCATGATGAGGAAAACTGGGTGGGACGGCCGTGGCGAACCAACATTGGGACCGTTCAGAAGGCCGGGGATAAATCGTCTAGTAGTACTGGGACAACTGGCAGTAGTCCTTTGTGCAAGGGCATTGACGCCCATACCTTGACCAGTGCGAGCGCCTGTTTGCTAGCGCTCCCTCCTCTGCCTCCATCCACCATGTCTTCCGCCGCTCAGCAGGCAAAGGTGTCGTTCACCATCCGCCGCCCGACCCCTGCGTCCGACTCAGATTCGTCTTTCAAAATACCTACTCTCCCCCGACATCTCTCGGGCGACAGCACACCCAACAGCCCTCTCGCACGCAGCAGCCCGCCCTCTCCGAAACACAAGCCCCGCACCTACACCGAGCGCGACAGCTCCGACGAAGACTCCGGGCCAGAAGACGAGCTCGTGACTGGGTTTGACCAGTTTGGTGCTCAGCGGTGTGTCCCCTCCCTCCTCTGCCCCGGTTCGGGTCTTCAACTCACAGCAGCCCCCCTCTCCGGCAGGCTCCATGAGAAACCGAAGGCACAGGGCCCGCTCGTCATCCCCGCGCTCAAGAACAAGGACTGGCGCGAGCTCGCGCGCAAGCGCAAGCAGCTCTACGTCCCGCCCACTGCCGCGCCCGCCACCGGCGCGGACGGCTCCGTCGGCGGTCTCGGCACGCGCGACGTCATCAACTCCGGCCCTCAGTCCGTCGGGCTGCAGGTCAAGAAGCGGCCCAAGGTGGAAGAGTCCGAGGACGTGCCGATGCCCCCCGCCGATACCGCAAACACCGAGATAAAGAAGGAGGAGGCGGCGACGGAGACGGACGACCAGCGCGCGCTGCGCGCGATCCTCGTGAGTGCGGCCGGGGGCGGCGACGCGGGGCTCGACGGCCCCCAGATCGACGTGATCCCTGCGCCGAGCGAGGACGACGCGTACAAGCAGGATGTCGAAGAGCTGCCTGAGTCCGCGATGCTCGCCGACTACGAGCGCGTGCCCGTATCGCAGTTCGGCGCCGCGCTCCTCCGCGGCATGGGCTGGAAGGAGGGCACCGCAGCAAGCAAGAAGGGCAAGGGACCTGTCGAGCCGTACCTCTTGCCCGCGCGCCCCGCGCTGCTCGGGATCGGCGCGAAGGAGAAGGAGGTATTCGACGACGGGAGCAAGAGAAAGGGCGGCAAGGGCCGCCCCGAGAGGCGGTACGTGCCCGTCATCAAGAAGGAGAGGGACGGCGGGAGCGGGCGCGAGAGCTCGTCACGGCTGCGTTCTCCGGTTTCCTCCTCGAGGAACGGCTCAAGGAAGCCGTCGAGGTCACCCTCGCCGGACCGCCGCAAGGGCAGAGATGGCCGCAGGGACCGCGATCGCAGTGACCGGCGACGAGATGGCGACTACGACTCCTCCCGCCGCGACCAAGAGGCCCCGCACGCCACCGAATGCTGCGAGCCGCGCTCCGAACGGCAATAAGTCAATGGTCATAGATCCCTGCCCACTATCCAGTCGATCTGCACCCCTCCGCACCTACTGAAGCCCGTACTGTACCTGCACGTGAGAGTCCTGGTATCATCCTGCAGGTACATCCGCACCCGCCCACAGCGGTCAGTGCGCGACTGCGCCGACGCGCGCCCAGAACATCTCCTCCCGAAGCCGGACGAGCTCCCTGTACGTGCGCTCCTCCCACGTCCCCTCGCCCACGTACGCCTCGCTCTGATCGTCGTCCTTCTCCACAGCCGCCGCCGAGTCGTCCGTCGTCGGCACGGACTCGCCGCTCGACCGAGACTCGGGCTCGGGCACGGGCTTCGCAAGTGCAGAGTTGGCGTCGGTGTTGCCGTCCACCGGGGGCTCGGGATCGGGCTGCTTGTCCTGCGCGACCGCAGGCTGGGGCTGGGCCTCTTTTCCGTCCGGCACAGAAGTGTCCAGCCCAAAAGCGTCCGTCGCGTCCTTCGCGCCCGCAAGGGCGTCGTTCGGGATGACCGCTGATGAAAATGGTGGGACTGGACGGTCTGAGAACGGATGGGATTGGATGGTCAGACACCTGTTCAGACCGTCCAGTCCCATTGACCAAAAGAGGCAATACCTCTTTGCAGCGCTTCTCTCGCTTCCCGCCTGCCGTCGCTTGTCACCTTCCCTCCTCCTCTCATATACCCCCTTCCTCTGGTCCTGGATTTCCCGCCGACGCCCCCCTGGAAGGCGTCGTGCTGCATGACGCGAGCATCGCCGGAGAGCACCCTTGCCGCTCCCTATCGCTTTCGCCATCGCTGCGCCGCTGCCGCCCCGCCCCGCCCCGCCACCACCACCGTCATTGTCGTCCTTGCTGTTCTGGCTTGCCAGGACTCGGTCTTCCGGCCCTGCCCCACCACTTCCTTACCCTCCCGCCCGGCTCAGCTGTCATCGGACTGCGCAACTCGATCCTCTCAGACCTCCGCTACCCCCATCATCGTCGCCATCCCCTTGTGGACCATCCCCCTTTCTTCCATGTCCTCACGGTTGCCTGCTTGCCGTCCGTATCGGCCGGACATGTACCCCGATGTACTATGCATGATCACCATGCCTTCTCCGGTAAGCAAATCATCCATAGCCCATTGCATCATTATCAACACGTATGCACTGCAGCACGGAGATACCATGTGGTGTGTGCAGTGTGATACATGAGGAACATGCGTGGGCGAGAGTGAGAGGGTCATATAAGGTGCGCAACCAGTAGACCTCCATCTCTTGCTCGGCTCACGATGTCACAAGAACCTCTGCGCTCGAGCAGCAAGCTGAAACCATCTGCACACTCAATAAGCACCCACCCCTCTGCGGCACCAGAGCAGGCTTAACACAAGACAAAGCCACATTGTCACCTTGAGCATGCAACACTCAGGCCCCCACCCCCTGCATGGTTCCTCCACTGCTGATCTTGCCATGACACTGGACCTCAGTCCGGCATTTATCAGCAATGTACCCTCATCGACACGACTCCCTCACCCCACCCTGATGTCCATTGCTCTGAACCTGGCCCATTCCATCTTGTCAACAAGCATATCGGCATCCATTCCCATCAGCGCTCCAACAATGGTTGAACCTCTGGAAGACTACTGGTTCCCGATTTCTATGCTAGGTGATGCTTTCCGCCTTGAAGATGGGCACTATGTCATGCAGGATTGGGACCAGAAGCAGGAGTGCTTGAAGGTGTGCACACTGAATCCTGTAATGTGGCGGTTTGATTCATACAATCACGGCCAAAAACAATGCACCACCCCCTGTCATGTGCATGTTCTAGCAATAAATCCCAATGCATAGTGTAGCTGTCTAGATATATAAAGAGTGCTTTATGAGTGATATGCAATGCAATATATAGGGAAGCAATTCAGACAGTTTGGGGGCAGAAAAGTGGGCAAAAGTGCAAATCCCCATCTGGAGTTTGCCCCCAGTTCTAGTTTTGTTCTTGAATTTCTCTCAATTGACAGAGCCTATGGGGTATGTTAAGACACTGAAAAGTAGGTCTATATGGTGCCCATAATATACATGTGCTTCAGGGCTGGCTGGTGGGTTTATGGAGAGCAATCGTGGTTCAATTATTGAAACTGCCCTTGTAGTATTACATAGAATGAGTTCACTTTCCAGGTAAAATGGATGCACATGTGGGTGTCCCTTCAAAGCCTCTAGATCTTGGCAAATGAGCCATGGTGATACTCATAAAGGTGTCCAAGAATTAAAGACATCTTTGACCTATGTACCAGACCTGTTCACATTGTACAGCTTCTCAAACATTATCCAGAAAATGACTGCCCATGGTGTGTGGTATTACAATACCCCAGAGGGCATGCTATGTTTTATACAAGCAAACATTCAGAGTGCTTGCTTGGTTCAGAACATGAAGGCAGAACATCCCAGTTTTCCATAGATTGCTAATGCACCCCACAATTATCAGACCCTACTGCAGTAAATATGGAGTTGACTGCTCTCCCAAAGATACATCTGTATCCACATAAGGTCTTACATCTTCTACTCTTCGTATATGCATACCCCCACTCAGCACCAGTTTTTCCCTCCTCTACATGTTTACCTGCACCCGTCCTACTGTGCTTCAATGCCAGCCGCCACGCTCTGGTGACCACCAGCCTTCGCTTACATGGTATTTCCTTCTTGCACCATTCTGTCTTTCCTCTTGTGCCCACCTCTGTTTTCCTCCTCATATGCAATCTGCCTATGTTACGCCCATTGGGCACAGTAGTACGAAGTGGCACCTTCGGCCGCACACAGCCTCTCTGCCACTATGATAATGAATATATCTATTTATCTATCTATTCATCCATCTATCTCCTGTCATCTCATGGTACTTATCTTGTGGCTTTACCTGCTATCTGTTCTTCTTTGCTACCCCCTGCTATTCTTCTATATGTGACTCCTTTTGCTGACACCTACATATTTTCTTGTGTCTTTGTGACAGGACTGTATAAGTTAAGCAAGCATGTAATAGTTTCATATTGACATGATGGCTGGTGGCACTATGCATCCTGTTGGTTCACGGATTCCTGCAAGCATAAACCCCATGCTATTGAGTTTATAAACATTGCAGGTCTTGTTGTAGAGGTGGATGAGAGCCATGGCACACATAATACTGAAGATAACAACCATGAGGATGTGCTGCTCAATACTGTAGCCAGTTGAGATGAGCGCAAGCATGGCTGTATCTCACACTTGTGTATCTGTTCTCCATGCTGGTGTGCCCTCCCTAATGAAGACATCCCCTGGGCCCCACCTCCCCCAGAAGCAGGCTTCCATGTCCATCTTGATACTCTGTTCCAATGTGCATGTGGCACATGGATTCAGATGGAAGGGCAACCTGATCCTCCACCATTCTCCATTCAGCCTGCCACCATCTTCAGGCTCATTACAGCCACTCCTATTACCATTGAGGTCCTCCCATATGCTGTCTGCCACCACCACCATTGGTTCTGTCATGGAACTAGACCCAATGTGATGAGGGACTGCCTACAACTATGGAAACCAGAATAATCTGACTTGAGAGTGGCATACACAGAGTCTCACAACACTGGACTTAGACTTTCAAGTCAAATCTAGCCCAAAGAGCAAGAGGTCAAGATAAGGGCTAGGGTTGCTACCTACAGATCTTATATACTACTGGAGGGGTGCCAAATGTGTACCAATGTGAGGGCAATCTGTGCATGTACAAGTTTGGTCTGCAGGTCAAGTGACTGGTTACATGACATCCCTTGCCTTCTGCTTTTTAACCCGGCCGGTGCTATGTGTTATAGAATGCCTGTAACAGGTCTGAAAAATAAGCAAAAGTAGGGGAAAAATGCAGGGGCCTGGTTGTTTCCATGACAGGTTCTTTGGTTCAGAACTTGGTGCCCTTGCAGTGCTAAACTGGAACAACACCTTTCTATTCACTCATGAGCTGCTCAATGGTTACACCAATGCCTTCATGGTGTCAGAGACTCCTTTTGCAGCATTTTGCCTCACCATTTGTTACCAGTATGAGGACCACTGTTCTGGACTCTCTTTCTGCTCTGACTATTACACTCTGTGCTCAAACTCCAAGTCTACACTTTGGCACTTGCTACTCCACTTCATCTCCATACTCCCACCTACTCCATACTCCAAACTCTGTCTTATTTCAAATATGTATCTGACTCACCTTTTGCATGTGCAGTGCTGACTGTACTAGACAATAAGCCCCAACCTCAAGGCTGTGGACTTTGTACTCCATGCTGCTCCTTCCTATTCCATTCATCCTTATTGTTTTCCTTAATAATAGGGCATCTTTCTATAGATCCCAAGCTGGGATGTAGTAGTTACTTAGTTCAGAAATCTCAGTTAACTCCCATTGACTCCTGTCTCTCCATTAACCTCTAAGAACCCCCTAAGTCCGGCACTTACTCCATCCCTTCTCAATCTACTCCAACCACAACCTCCATCAAGTCCAACCCATCCTTGTCAAAATAGAGGACACTGACTGGGGACCTGTGTATTACCAATAGTTTTGCAAAAATCCTTAACTTGTGCCAAGTTCCACCTCTAGATGTACTCCTGCCTATATACTCCCATCAATCCCCAACATTTAGAGTTGAACTCCCTGAACAGCATAGTCCTAACAGAGGTGGAGCATCTGAGAAGCCAATTCAAGCCATCAGCTATAAAAGCCACTTGCCCTGCTGGCAACTCTAATCCAAGTCCCAATTCCAACCACCAACCATGCTTGCATAGCTAGGCAAACCCATTGGAAATAATTTGCATGCTTTCTGCAACTTTGCTAATGCAAGAGCACATGAATTGTCACCATGTACCTGCTTTCAAGGCATGATGTAGTGCACATTCAGGCACAAGTGTACCATGAATGTACAGGAAGTATCTTATCATAGTACCATAAAAAGGGAACCATTCTTGGATTCCTCAGTTGCCCCAGAGTGTTGCATAATAGTATTTCTATGACCTCCAAGCTGTTGGAGGAAATAGACCCACAGGCAAGCCATGCGCAAGCCTGCAAAAATGTGAATGGGTGCGGCAAGACCGCACAGCAACCATGTTCAAAGTATTGTTTTGTTTCAGATGTGTTATCCCTTTATTTCACTAAGTTCTTGTCCTTTGAGACTATTTACCATGTCTTGTTCACAGCTTGTCTTGTTTTGTACTGTACTTATATTTGACCACTTGCATCTATCACCTCAGTTTTGCAAATACAGACTGAGGTGAGCTTAACCAATTACTTACTTCATTTACCTAACTGCTGACTGATTAACACCTATTAGTTTATCACTCTATAGGTACATTGTTATCCTAACTAGTCTTGTGTATACAGACTGAGATTATCACTCTATAGATTATAAGCCCTGACTTCTAGGTGGACTCTACAGTTGCTAAGCAAGTCAGACTTATCTTGCAAATGTGTCACGATCCGTGCTGGAACTCTGGAGCGACCTCGAAGGAGTTCCGTTAGGATGTCCGGACTTTCCACATTTAGTACACTCCCGATCCTTCCTTGCGCTGGCGTCATACAGTTCCTAGTAGAACTTCCATTCTCTTGGCTTGCGTCAAGGGACCTCGGACTCACCGGAGTTCCGATGTCCGTGACGCAAGCCCCCTTCCTTTTATGTTAGGCTCGCTTAGTATATAAGGCACGCTGGTAGTAGCCTTTGCCTCAGTTCGGATACTTGTTCCTTACTCCTTGCTTAATACTCTCTGTTACTCTACGCTTCTCGGTACTCTACTTGCAATACACTCTCATTCCTCAGACCCCCATCTCGGACCTCCGTCGGACACATCGGTCTTCCGCCTCTTGTCGGTGAACTCTAGTAAATAGGGGACACCCGACAAGATCGCTCAGGGCGTTACCCATAGTTTCGTCAAGTCCCCACACCCCCGTGTTGTGGCCGGAACTCCGCCGGCCTTCCCGGAACCCCGTCTCTATTCGTCCGCCTGCCCACGGCACGCGTCCTAACAAAATGTCTTAAAATATTAAGATCAGTGACAATGCCATATGCATGCCAAAGCTTAACCTCAGTGGCTCTAACTGGGTCTTGTACAAGAACCAGTTGCTGTGGGCTGCTGATGCAAAAGGCTATTGTGGTTACCTTGATGTGACCATATGTGAACCAATTGTGCCGCAGGCTACCACTGCTGCCAGAACAGCCACTCCAGGAGTGGTGGCTGGACCTGCTATGGCTGGAAGTGTTACACTCCGTGCTTGAACTCTAAGTCCGGATCCCGGTACTTACTACTCTGCTTTATTTCTGTACTTTCGTCTACTCCGTACTCCGTACTCCAGTTCATTTCAAATACGTACCTGACTCACTTCTCGCACATGCAGTGCTGACTGTACCAAACAATAAGCCCCAACCTCGAGGCTATGGTACTTCATACTCCGCACTACTCCTGCCTATTCCATTTAGCCTTATTGTTCTCTCTAACAATTGGGTGCCTCTCTATAAATACCAAGCTGGGATGTAGTAGTTACTCAGTTTAGAAATCTTGTTAACCCACGCACTCTCTCATTACCTCCCGAGAAGCCCCCCAAGTCTGACACTTGCTCTGTTCCCCCTCCACTACTCTGAACCCAACCTCTGTCAAGTCCAACCCCCCTCCTATCCAAATTGAGGACAATGACTAGGGACCCATGTGTTACTAATAGTTTCGTGAAAGTCCTTGCCCTGTGCCAAGTCCCACCTCCGGACGTACTTCATTCCGTACCCCCGCCGACCCCCGACCTCTGGAGTAACTCCGGGACAGCACAGTCCTAACAGTATTTCCGAACTCACTGGGTTTCCCCAGTCATGACCTCCAGAACTGTAGTCCGCACTCAGCCTCGGTCCTTGGAAGTTGGAGACCCGCCGCAACCTTGGAGCAGCTGGATGGAACACCAAGGCTCCAAAACCGCTGAGTGCACCACACCTACATGCCAACGGAACTTCGCTCAAACTGTTGCAGGACACCCATCCTCCGACGATGACAACACTCTTCAACTCCTGGTGCCTCCAGGCCCTAGCAACCCACAACCCCCAAAAGAACCCTCTTCGGGCAACCCCTTCTCCGAATAAGCCCCGGACCAGCGAGCCTTGGAATCCACAGGTCCACCTGAACCTCCCGGTGGACTGGGTGGCGATGGCGATCCTGACCCTTCGGATGATGAGGGGTTCAATGACACCTCTGACTCCGGCGAAGGCAACATGCGCATCCAGGCGCTCCATGATTGCTCACACGCTCAACCGTCCTTTGCCACAATCACCGGTTCAACCCCCGAACAGCGAGCAGCACAATGTCTGAGAGCCGGACCAGTTCAATGGATTCGACCCCAATAAGCTCCGGTCTTTCTTCATGCAGTTGGAGCTGGTTTTCAAGGCCCATCCCCGGACCTTCAACTCTGACGAAAAGAAGGTGACCTACGCCATATCCTTCCTGAAAGGCACCACTCTCCAGTGGTTCAAGCCCTATCTCCTTGAGAGCAAGTCTGCCCTACCTTTGCTGTTCATGGTCTCCTACGAGCACTTCCAGAAGGAACTCCGGACCAACTTCGGTCCGTACAATGCCTCCGGAGCAGTGGAGCATGAGTTGATGAACCTCTGGATGGGCAACAACCAATGTATTGCTAAGTACATCACCCAGTTCACCCGCCTTGCTACTCAGGTCCGGTGGGGCAACGCTCCTCTCCGGTATCGGTTCTACAACGGTCTTCCCAACCATTGATACGTCGCCCAACCCTCTGGGCCGCGGACCCCTCTTTTTCGCGGTCGCAACGACCAGTGCGACCAGCGCAACCTATAGCGACCATCTGGTGGAGCCAGTCACTCTCTAGGCAGACAGGTGCATGACTGGAGGGTGCGCATGGCAGCACCAAGTGTGACAGAGCGAGTCGCACAAGTCACGGACTGGAGCAACAGACCATTGTCGCCGGTATTGCCAGGCGCTCGCGACTTAGCACGTTTCTCCCTATTGTAAAATATGGCGCGCCAGTGCTAAGCAACTCAGACTTCTTCTCCCCCAAGAGTTAGGATCTCAACTGTGCATGTTCTGCAACCCGTGTCTCTGCAGCTTCTCTCTGAGTCTTCCTCTTCGCCGCGACCGAGTTTTTATCGAGTTACTGTGCTTCTCCTTCACCAACCGAGCCTTACACCGAGTTTATCTGAGTCATCCGAGTAATCCAAGCATGGCTGTTTCCTCTGCAACCTGCGATCAAAGCACCATGTCACAGCGACCTAGCAACAGCGCCAGCGACACGACAAGACGTTTTCCTTGTCCTTCGACAGGGCACCCCGACCGACCTGCACTCTTTTTGATTCCCAGTCCTCCCTCTCGTCGCACGGCCTTGACCTTTAAGGGCTCTTGGCCGTTATATTGCGGTGTTAGGGTAGATTTGGCACATCACCATCTCAAGGACCGCATCTCCAAGGTCGGTAAACCCAACAACCTGGTCGCACTCAGGGACCTCGTGCAGTCCATCGACAACTGCTACTGGGAGCGAAAGGCTGAGGTCTCGCATGACTCCAGCTCCTCTAAGTCCGGCCAGAAGTCAACCCCCGATGCCAAGCCAGTGACCAACAAGTCCGGCAGTAACTCCGCAGGA
The DNA here is from genome assembly GCA_022606155.1 of Trametes elegans. Classification (NCBI taxonomy): domain Eukaryota; kingdom Fungi; phylum Basidiomycota; class Agaricomycetes; order Polyporales; family Polyporaceae; genus Trametes; species Trametes elegans. The sequence continues at coordinate 13,528 of JABYQO010000035.1, read as the reverse complement.
CAGTCCTCCACTGCCACGCTCTCCAAGCCCAACTCTGGGTCTACTCTGAAGGCCTCAAAGACCTCCGCGAAGGCATACGTGGACAAGCTTAGCAAGGACGGGAAGCTGACCCCAGAGGAACGCCAGCAGTGCTTCGCGAACAATCTCTGCCTCTTCTGCAGTGGGGCTGGTTACATGGCTAGCGTCTGCACAAAGAAGACCTCCTCCGCGGCCGAGGGTCGGGCAGCCCAAGCAGCCCCAGCTGCAGCTGCAGCTCTGAAGGAGCCAAAAAACTAGTCCACGGTCCTCTGAACTCCGTACCTCTCAAGGACTGTGTTGACTCCTCCGGTACGGAGATCCTTCGGCTCCACGCATCCGCTCTTTCCAACCCCCATGCACTCCTCCTCGACCTCTACTCCGAATCTGTTCCAACCCCATTTTGCGCCCTCATAGACTCCGGTTCCTCCCACTGCTTTATTGACTCTCAATTTGTAGAAAAACACCAACTCCCATGTACCCCTGTAACCCAGATTCACTTGCAGTTGTTCGATGGTACTTCCAACCAGTTGATTACACAGTTGACTACCCTTGCAATACATTTTCCGTCAGGAGCAGTTCTCAACATAGAATTCTTTGTCACCCCACTTGACAAGTCCGTATCTGCCATACTGGGATACAGCTGGCTCACCACATACAATCCATTGATTGACTGGAAGAAGTGCAGCATTCAATTCCATTCCGCACCTCTGCCTCGTCCTGTATCCAACCCAACTCTGGAACTACCGCCAGCGCCTGCTGAGCTACCCCTGGAACCCTCGACTTCTCCCCGCTCTCCTTCTAGGGTCTCACTGGTGAACGCTTCGGCCTTCGCTAGAGCCTGCAGACTCCTGGGTTCTGAGAGCTATACTCTGAATCTGGATGCTTTGGACCTCGCCTATGCTCAGAGTTCGTCCATTGAGTTCTCTCCACCGGACCTCACCGGGATTCCGGAGGAGTACCACAAATTTGTGGACATCTTCAGCAAATCCATGGCCGACATCCTTCCGGAGCACCGCCCCTACGATCTCAAGATCGAGCTTAAAGAAGGTGCTACTCCACCCCTCGAACCTATCTACTCCCTCTCCAAGCTGGAGCTTGACACCCTCCAGGAGTACATCGACGAGAACCTCTGTTCTGGGTTCATTCATCCGTCCAACTCCCCCTGTGGTGCTCCCATCCTCTTCGTCAAGAAGAAGGACGGCACCTTGTGCCTTTGTGTGGACTACCGGGGCTTGAATAAGATCACCCGAAAGGACCGCTACCCTCTTCCCCTTGTTTCGGACCTATTGGACACCCCCCGCAAGGCCCATATCTACACCAAGATCGACCTCCGGCATGCGTATAACCTGGTCCGAATAGCCCCCAGTGATGAATGGAAGACCGCCTTCAGGACCCACTATGGGTCTTTTGAGTGGCTCGTCATGCCATTCAGTCTCTCTAATGCCCCCGCTGCCTTCCAGCAGTTCGTCAATGACATCTTCGCAGACATGCTTGATGTGTGTGTCATTGTCTACCTTGACGATATCCTTATTTACTCCGATACCCCTGAGAAGCACCGTGAATACGTTAGGGAGGTACTCTGACGTCTGCGCAAGCACCGGCTCTACGCTCGCGCAGATAAGTGCGAGTTCCACACCGACTCCGTCAAGTACCTCGGATATATCCTATCACCGTCGGGGCTCACCATGTCTACGGAGAAAGTTAAGGCAATCTTGGACTGGCCTGAACCACGCAAGGTCCAGGACATACAGTCATTCCTAGGCTTCGCCAATTTCTACCGCCGGCTCATACCAAACTACTCCGAGATTGTACTACCGCTTACTCACCTCACCTGCAAGGCCGTGCCCTGGAACTTCTCCAAGGACTGCCGATGGGCCTTTAATGCTCTCAAGGAGGCTTTCACCACCACTCCGGTACTTCACCACTGGATCCCGGACCGGCCTCTCACTGTTGAAACTGACGCCTCAGACTACACCATTGCCGGCATCCTATCCCTTACCACTGAATCCAGTGAACTTCACCCCATCGCTTTCCACTCCCACACCCTGACCGGCGCGGAACTTAACTACGACATGCACGACAAGGAACTCCTTATCATCTTCAAATGTTTCAAGACCTGGCAGCACTACCTCGAAGGTTCAGCAACTCCGATTGATGTCGTCACGGACCACAAGAACCTCGAATACTTCTCCACCACAAAACTTCTTACCCACCGGCAAGCCCAGTGGTCGGAGTTCCTCTCACAGTTCAACCTTGTAGTCCGTTTCTAGCTGGGAAAACTGGGAGCCAAACCCGATGCACTGACATGCCGTTGGGACGTCTACACAAAAGAGGGGGGCAGTGACTACTCCATCGTCAACCCGCACAACTACCAACCAGTGTTTACGCAGGAACAACTTGCCTCCTCTCTCCATGCCACCTTCCTCCGACTTCCTGTACTCCGCACATTCTTCACCCTTGACACCAACCAACTCTGGGCTGACATTAAGTTCGCCCAAAACTCCTGCACTCCCGATGCCAAACTATCCACCGCTACCAAGCTCGCATGCAAAGGTAACCCTCGGTGGTCAGTCGACAAGAATGGTTTCCTTCGACTCTTAGGTTGCATCTATGTCCTGAACTCCGATGACCTCCATCACAACCACCCAACAGCTGGTCATTGGGGCCAGAACAAGACTCAGGCTCTAGTCCTTTGGGACTATGCTTGGCCCAGACTTCAACTCTTTGTACAGGACTACTGCAAGTCCTGTATGACCTGCACTCATTCCAAAACCCCTCGGCACCTTCCCTATGGTACCCTGAAGCAACTTCCGATCCCTAAACAACTGTGGAACTCCATCTCCATGGACCTCATCAAACAACTCCCGAACTCCGGTGGCTACACCGCAATCCTGGTGGTGGTGGACCGCCTCACCAAGCAGGATATCTTCATCCCTACTCACAACACCCTCACCGCCTTGAAGTTAGCGGACTTGTTTGTGCTCCATGTCTTCTCCAAGCATGGTGTACCTTCCCACGTCACCTCCGACTGGGGTTCAGAGTTCGTCTCTCACTTCTTCCGCTCCCTCAGCAAGGCTCTGGACATGTGCCTCCACTTCACCTCCAGATACCACCCTGAGGGTGACAGCCAGACCGAACGGGTCAACCAGACCTTAGAGCAGTACCTCCGCATCTACTCGAATTATCAACAGGATAACTGGTCGCAGCTTCTACCACTAGCAGAGTTCGCATATAACAATGCCCCATCTGCAACCACCGGTATCTCTCCCTTCTTTGCCAACAAGGGCTACAACCCCATGGTCTCCATACACCCGGAATGGGACCTCACGTCCGCTCGTGCCCGAGACTTTGCGGTCGACCTTGACGAGCTACACACTGCACTCCGGCAGCAGATCACAGAAGCCCAAGCCCGGTACCAAGTCCAAGCTGACAAGCACTGGCTACCGGCACCGGACTTCAAGGTCGGAGATCAGGTCTATGTCCGGGCTCAATACATCCACACCACCCGTCCCTCCAAGAAGCTTTCTGAAAAGTTCCTTGGACCATTCACCATCATTGCCTAGGTTAGCTCGCATTCCTTTACCCTCTGTCTTCCCAACTCCATACATGCCGTACACCCCGTTTTCCATGTGTCCCAACTAAAGCCGGCAACTCCAAACACCATCCCTGGTCGCACCCAAACACTGCCACCTCCGGTACTAGTGGATGGTGAAACGGAGTATGAAATCTCCGAGATTCTTGACTCTAAGATCGACCAATGGCACCAGAGTTGTCAACATCTCTACCTGGTCCGCTGGGCTGGCTATAAAGGAACTAACGAGAAGACTTCCTGGATTCTGGCAATGGAACTCAGGCATGCACAAGAACTTGTTGCGGACTTCCACTCTGCATACCCTGCCAAGCCTGGGCCCTTGTCCCGATTGTCTTAAAGTTACATGGCTTTTGTCTAAGTGTGTTTCAAGTTCAAAACTACACTAGGGATACAACAGGAACTCCCCCATACTACCGTTACATGTCCGGTGGGACATTCCCCAAGGGGCCCGCCTCTGTCGCCTCCACCAAGTCCCTTTTCGACCCCCCTGTGGGGTCAACCTTCATTTCGGCACCTTCACCCTCACCTTCACCCTCGCCTCCACCTTCTGCCAACTCCGCCTCTGGCCCGTCCACCGGAGTACCCTCGGGCACCCAGTAGATCTCCTCCAGCATCGCCCAAGTCCGCGCCTGCTCCTGCTCGATCTCCTTCTGGGCTGCGTCCATCACCTCCCGGGTGGCCTCCTGCGCGGCAACACGCATGGTATGTGCTACCACGGATTTCACCTCCCACTGCAGCTGGAGGGTAACCTCCGCGGCAAACCATGCCTTGATGTCGCAAATCTCTGTCACAACAAGCCCCTGCTGGACTCCGGTCACCTCCACCACCTGCACCTTCATCTCCACCAACTCCCGGTGAAGCCCCCGGTGATGCTCCTAAACAACACCCAATCGCCGGCGTAGAGGGCCGAGCACCTTTGTAGGGCGAGGCCGTCACAAGATTCCATGAGAGGTGCGCGGGTGTACCGCGAGAAGGAGCGAAGCAGGAGGAGGTTAGAGTCGGGGTGCCCTGGCTAGAGGCAATGCGCAGTGGGGTGACGTGGCAAAGGCCGAGGGGAAACGCAAGAGTCGCGGGTTTCGCGAGTTGGATTTCGCAGTCTCGCGGAGTCGCGAGTCGCAGGTCGCAGTTGCAGTCGCAGTTCGCAGTAAAGTCACAAGGAGTTCGCGGGCGCAGTGTAAGCTCAGTGTTGAGATCCCAAGAAGGGGGAAGGGGGAATCTGAATTGCTCGGCCCTTCGCCGAGTATTTTACAGGCCGAGTCCATAACTAAGTCCATCAATAAATAACACAGAAAGTCCGCGGCCGCGGGGTCTCGCCCGCGGAGAGTCTGGGCCCGCGTCGCGGTGTCCCACTATCACGGGACCGCGCCTCCGCGCCTCGAATCTGCGAGCGCCCGGAATCAGGCCCACGATGGCCGGAGATACGTCCTCCGTCCTGCCCAAGTCCGTCCGTGGCCTATGTGCATCCGCAGGCGGCGCGCGAGTTTGCGAACGGAGCAGCACGGCCGAGAAAGTTCGAGTAGTGTCTGCCGCGAGGATACCGCGAGTCTGCTAAAGCGGCAAATCGGGGCCTAGCGAGGCCCTGGGCGCGTCATCTCCCCCCCACTGAAATCCCGACTGTCCTCAGTCGGCATCACTGATGCTGCTGATAATCGCGGGGGTATAAGTGCCGCTCTGTAAAAGGGGGAGTTGCACCGCGACTTCGAGATGCCTGCAATTGACCTGCACAACCTCTCCGACGTTGAAGAGGAGCTCAACGATCTCCGCAGGGAGGCGCACCACCTCGCGATGCACCAACTGGAGGAGCACGTCACGAACCTGGAGGAGATGCGCCAAGCACAGACCTATGATCGTCCGGACTGGTACCCGGCCGTAAGGGAGGTGATCTTCAGCCTGGTGAGTGCCTGTGGTCCTCATCTGCACGTCTATGGTGTTGACCTTGCACTCGTAGGAAGCCTGCTCCATTATCGCGCGCGGCGACTGCGGTGTCGCTGCCCTGGTGCGCCGCATAGAGAACGTCCTCGCGGCACAGACTGTCGACAATGGTCTGCGGCCGTACTTCCGCCGCCGCCTCTTCGCTGTCCACCGCGAAGCCGACCTGCGCACGCTGCGCGCTGCCCTGTCGCGTCTTGAACTGCTCCACGCTCGCGCACAAGCCGTCCGCTATACCCTGACTCGCGCGGGACCAGTGTACGTCCTTCAAGGCACTAGGACCGACGAGGCCACATCCGCGGTCAACGCCTTGATCCGCGAGGCTCGCCGCGACCTGGGCGCGCTAGAGGCTGCCCCTGCCGCCCCAACCACTGAGACCGCCGAGTTGGAGGGGAGCCTCATCACGTCCGTCGAAGGGACCGCTTGGTACGGGATGCCGGAGCTCACCGCTTTTGAGGACGGGATGTTCCCACCAGAGTGACTACCAAGGGTGCGCGGTGCGCGCAGGGCTGTCAGGGGAGCACTGTAGGGGCGCGAGGTGATTAGGAGAGGGGGGGGGGCCGGGTAGCGTAGCGCTCTAGAGCCGTAGTCGCGAGACAAGTCTTGAAATCGACGCGATAACAGACCGCGAGGTCGCGAGTAACCAGTACAAAAGCGTGAGGGTGGGGGGGGAGGCCCTGCGGACGCGCTACATCAAAGCACGGCCCTTGTTCGCGCCTTGGAGCCCCCGCGCGAGCGCTGCGAACCCTCGCGCCGTCACGGGACCGCGTCATGGAGCGAGGAAGCAGGGCAGCCAGGCCACACGGAGAGGGCCCCCAATGGGCGTGCGGAACCGTAGATTTCCTCTCGCGCCGCCTGGGGTGCCGAGCGACATAGATAACGTTCTCGCAAGGCGATAGGTTGCGAAGACGCCGCGGTTTGCCCTACGCCCTGTTGCGAATTCTCTGTCGGCCAGCGCGGACGCGCTGCGACGGCCCCCGCCCACTGACGCCTTTTTCGCGCAGCCGATTGGGTCGACAGCTGGGCCATGTACAAGGTGTGCATGGCTCGCGGCATCCGGATCTCCGACATCCCCAACAAGGTCCTCGCTGACGTCGGGGTCACCGCGCGCAGTGGCGAAACCGCCGACCATTCCGCGTCCCGAGTCGCCGTCGCCCGCCGAAGAGTCCCCGCAAGAGTCCGAGGGTGAGGCCCGGCCGCCGCTGCCGCCGAAGAACATACTCCGCGCCGCGAACTTACCACCGCGCTCTACCGCGGGCTCGGGCGCAAGCTCGCCACGCTCGCTGCGTAGCCAGCGCTCCACCAGCTCCTGGTTTGCGGGTGTCGTGGTAAGCCCGTGCCGCTTACTCCGCGATCGCCGCTGACGTCCTCGCCTGCTTCCCTAGATCCCGCCGCGCTCGCGGATGGCTTCTGCGAGGACCTCCACTCGCGACTCGCCCACTGCCATGGAGGTCGACGAAGGCCCCCACGATGCGCCGCCTACCACCGGAGAAGAGGACAACGTGTCCGTGAGTGTGTCCGATATCTTCGGCGGTTCCGCCTCATCCTCATCACGCTCCCCCGGGCACAGGGCCCCAGCGACCACCCGATCTCGCGCGACGCTCCCATCAACTCGCCGGTCAGCGCGACTGGAACCTCCTCGCGCGATCCACGGCGTTCGAGTCTCCGCCAACCCGCCGCATCCTCTTGTCTTCCTTCAGCGGCATCGACCCCGCGGACCTCAGCGAGAACTTGGAGCGCCTCGGCGCGGCTGCGCCCTCGGCTCTGGACGCCAACCTCCGCGAGGCGCACACTGGCCTCATCGTCTCGCTCTCGGTCGAGCAGCGGCAGCGTCTCCTCGATGCAGAGGTCCAGACTTTCCGCGAGGAGCTGGAGAAGCACCTGCGCTTCGACCTCCCAGTCGAGCAGGTCTCGGAGCCTCTCAGCTCGCGCCAGGCCGTCGTCGCCTACCACGCGATGAAGTTCGAGCGCAACTGGTGTGCTGCCCGCGCCTTCGCGTACCGCGAGCTCTTCGAGGTCACCTCGCGGCGCATGCAGGCCCTCCTCGAGACCGACTGGCAGGGCGCGGACGTCGCCCAGGGGTCGCGAGGCTCGTAGCGAGCTTGTGAAAGTCGCAGGCTGGTAAGTCGCGGACAGTCTTCTCGGTTTTGTAGCGTGTCATGTCTTCTTGGTCCCCTCGCGTCGCGCGCGCCTCGCGAGTCTGTAAGAATTAGCACATTGCGGGCTATTTTCTGTACTTGTATCATAAGGCGAGAAATACACGTCCTTGTCCTGAGTCTTAGAGAGTGGATTGAGCGGATCGCAGTGCGATTAAATGAAGGTGGGATTATAATGGAATAGAGACCGGCGAAAGCAGCGATCAATGAAGGTTTAAGTGTGTATAATCTGCGGTAAGGTAAAAGGGAGGGGAGTGGAATGGTAGGGTATATGGGGTATGCGAGGGGCGTGGTCCACACTTGTGCACTGAGTGTTTGCTACTCCTCCGCAGACTCGCTACTGTCCGAGTCGCTATCACCCTCGTCCTGGCGCGTATCCTGTACCACTTCTGGCTCGGGGTTGTCTGTGCCATCGTCGAAGGACTCGGTGAGTTCCGCGAGCTGCTTGCTCGAGATGTCCGCGAAGTTCGCGGGCAGCGGGATTGACTTGCGCGCGAGGTAGGGGATGAGGCGGAAGGCCACGATCGCGCAGTGCAGCACCGAGCCGTCTAGCTCGCAGAGGACATAGGCACCCCCGCGGTTGCGCGAGACCACAACTAGCGGACCAGTATAGCGAGGTCGCATCTTGCGATTCAGCGACTTCTCGATCTGAGTGTGCCGCATGAGTACCAGTGCTCCTGGTTCGAAGTCGTAGTCGCGGATGGTGTGTGCATGGTCCCTCTCGAACTTCCTTGCGACTTCTAGCCGTGCATGGTAGACTCGCGAGTTCAGCTTTGTGAGTTGATCCTGCCTTTTCTGGAGCTCGAGCGCGCGCCGCGCGAGAAGGTCCTCGGTCGAAATCAGGCCCTCCGGTGGCGGCGAGAGGTAGGTCGACTCCGCGATATCCATTGGCAAGACCGGATGGCAGCCCGTAACCGCAAAGTACGGCGAGCACCCCATGCGCTTGCGGACTGTGACTCTCTCCGCCCAAAACGCGTAGTGCGCGTGCTGCGACCATTTCCGCTGATCGCTGCCTGCTGCCTTGAAGAGTACCTGCCGCGTATCGAAGTGAGAGCGCTCCGCGATGCCGTTCGCCTTTGAGTTGTACGGGCTGATCTTGATGTGGTGGAGGTTGAAGCGCTCTTGTAGCCCGCGAACCGCGCTCAGGAAGGCGGAACCGTTGTCGGTGACCAGCTCTACTATTGCACCCCACCGGCAGAGCAGATCCTGAAACAGGAAGTCGCCCAGGGTTTTGTCATTCTCGACGCGGAGCATCCGCCACTCAGGCCACGCGGAAACCGAGCACCTTGCGACGACGATGAGGTTGAATCCGCCCGAGGCGGGCATCTTCATGGTGTCAATGTACCACTTAACGCAGAGTCCGCCCGGCTTCGCCACCACCGGCGGAATGAGGACCTTGCGGTGCTGTCGCGTCTGGCAAATATGGCACGTCTGCACGTACCAAGTCGCGTCTTCGCCGAGCGTCGGCCACCAGAAACGTTCCGCGATGTGTTGCAGAGTAGCGTAGCGTCCGCGGTGTCCGAGCTTGTCGTGTGCCGCGCGCAGAATGTCCAACCGCTTCCCTCGCCAGACCACCAACTTGTGTGCTCCCTGCGAATCCTTCTTCCAGACGCGGTCGCCGTCGCGGAAGAATCCTTGCGCGTACTTGATGAAGGTCGCATAGTTGGTCTCCTTGACTCCTTCAGGTCGCTGCAGCGTCCTCAGCCATTCCGCGACCTGCTGTAGCCGCTTGTCCGCCTTCCGCGCGTGTTCCGAGTATGGCATCTCGACCTCGCCATCCGGCTCCTGGATACCCGCATCGTCCTCCGACGCGAATCGTACTCTTGCTCTTGCCTTGGCTCGCTGTTCGCGCTTGCTACTCGCCTCCCCTCCTTCTCGCACATCCTCCCCCCCACTGAGATTGTGACCATCCTCGGTCGCATCCGCGAGCGCGAACAGGTGGATAGGGTCGCGAGTTGCTCGTCGGGCAGAAGAAGGCCGCGGAAGCAGGTGATGCAGGAAGCCGTGTATCCGGTCTATCCAATCCTCGAACTCATCTGGGTCTTCCTCGCTGTTGTCTCCGGGTTGCGCGGGTCGCCGCGAGAGCCCATCCAGTCCATGCAAGGTGCCTGGGACGTGCACAAGATTGAAGTGGAAGGTGAGTATCGCGAGGATCCAGCGGTTGATGCTCGCACTAGGCGCAAGGTCGGGGTTCTTCAGCATTCCGCGGATGTACCGCGCGTCGACCTCCACGACCAAGTTGCGGATTCCGATGAGGTAGAGCTTGGTTGCCTGTAGCGCGCAGAAGAGGCCGTAGAGCTCAAGCTTGGGTTGCGAGAACCGCGCCTCGCGGTCGTTGAGGGTGATGGACCCGAAGCGGTTGTAGAAACGTCTCCGCGGGTCTTCTTCGTCGCACTGACAGAGGTGGTAGCCCACCGCGATGTAAGACGTGTCTACCGCGAGGATGACCGGTGCAGGCGACTCGTAGTTAATCGCGCGCAAGGCTGACGACTCCAGGAGAGCCTTCTTGAGGTCCTTCATCGCCGCGATCTGCGCCTCGCCGAACTCGAAGGGGACGTCCTTGCGCGTGAGATGCACTAGCGCGTTGGCCCGCCTCGCGAAGTTGCGGATGAAGATGCGCAATACTCCGATCGTACCCAGAAAAGCGCGGACCTCTGATAGGTCCTTGCAAGGCCCCCAGTTCTTGATCGCGGAAACTCGCGAGTCATCGGGGAGACGTCCCTCTGGGGTGCAGTGGTGTCCGACCACCATAATCTCGCGAGCGCACAGGATAGACTTAGTGCCTGAGAAGGTCCCGCCCGCGTACTTCATCCGCTGCACAACGCGATTGATGTTCTGGAAGTGCTCCCAGACGAAACGTCGGATGCCAGGGTTCTCGCGGAGGGTCTGGTACACTCCGCTCTCGTCGCGGTAGTCGGTCTCGGGTCCCTTGCAGGGCACGTCGTCGATGTAGGGGACGGTGAGCTCGGGGATTTCCGACCGCAGAATATAGGTGACGTCCTCATGGAAGATAGGAACGGAATTCGACCATCCCATTGGCAGCGTACAGTGACGCAGGGCTCCAAAGGGGGTCTGGAAGGTTGTGAGATCTCGCGAGGACTCCGCGATGAGCCGCTCATCATAGCCAACGTAGAGATCGAAGATAGCGCCGCAAGGTCGACCGCCAAACTGTTCCGCGAGGTAGTCGGGAGTGGGTGGGACACCAGAGTGTTGGATGGTTACACGGTTCAGCGGCTCGAGGCTGTGGACTATGCGCAGCGACTTGCCGTTCTTCTTGAGCACGCAAAACCACCGCGAGCGGTAGGAGGAGTTGGAGGGTTCATAGACACCCGCCGCGATCTTCTTTTTGAGCATCGCGCAAACCTCCTTGTAGAGGCCTGGCGGAATAGGGATGTTCTTCTCCACCCAGGGTGTGTGCGGCAGCACCGGGAACTCGACTGGCGGAAAGTACTCGGGCTTGAAGCAGCCACGCTCCGCGTCACTCCAGGCGAACATGTTGTTATGCAGACTGATGAAGTGGTGGAGTAGCTTGCATTCCTCTGGCCAGAGGAAGTTGCCGCCGTGCGCCCGGTCCATCGCGAGCTGTCGTTCCGCGGTGTACCTTCCTGTCGGGACAAACGGAGGGGGTCGTGGAGTAAGTCGCGGCATATTCGCGAGGGGATCGCCCGTGATGTTGCGCTCGATGCGGAACTTTTCCGGGCAAGTACCCAGCACCGCGCGGACCTTCTGTGCGACGGGCTTGTACTTCTTCTTGGCCTGGATGAAGGTGCTGACTGCCTCTTCTTGCTCCACCTCCACGTACGCTGATTCCGCGGGCGAGTCGTCCGCGAGTCGCGAGTCCACGGCTGACTGCCAGAGTAGCCGTGTGCCGTCTTCTGCGCGAAAGGCTAGAGTGCTCGCCACGAGAGGTGAAGCTCGCGGTTGGGTATAGAACTCGCCGGGTTGGGCCGGCGACATTCGCGCTTCAGCGCGAGTGGGGTATCGAGAAGCAGAGGCAGAGAGAGAGAGGCCAGGAGATAGGAATGGGGTCGGTTCGCTTTCTAGGTTTTCGCGGAAACTTTTCGAGACGGTCGCTAGAGAAATCGAATCGCAGACAGAGAGATAAAGGGCAGAGAGAGAGAGAGACTGGTCTGAGACGGTGGTATAGGCGCAGATGCTCGGTACGCGGCCGTCCCATTCTAGGAGCACCGCGATTTCTTCGCTATCGCAGTCAAGCAGACTCGGTACGCGCGGGGAGGTGGGGAGGTCGGTCACGAAATCGAGCTTTTCCTCGCGGATTGGTGGGGATGGTCGCGATTTGGCCGGTATTCGGGCAGCGGATAGTGATGGTCTGCTCCTCGTTCGCGAAGTTCTTCACCACACTCTTGGTCAAGACGTCGAAGGGCCGCCCAAGTAGCATGTCGTACGCGGCATTGCGGATGACGTGGACCTGGAGGTAAAGCACAATGTCCGCGACGCAAAAGGGCACATTCCGCACCAGGCCTAGCGACTTGTCGACTTCTCCATTCGCGGACTGCATGTTGAGACGAATCGTGGGGTCGTACGCCAGCCCTAGTGCATGACAGACGTTCTCGGACATCGCGATGATCATGCAACCCGGGTCCACAATCGCTTCGACGTACTCTTTGTTGTCAACCAGGCCCACGATCGACCGCAGTGCGTGGGACTCGCGAGCTACGCTGAGAGGAGCGGGCCCCGTGGAAGGGGCAACATTACGCAGGTACGCCTCGTATAGGTCCGGGACGACCAGACCACCAGGCTCTAGCGGCTGGCCACTGCAGGAGACGTCCTCCGCGAGGTATTCCGCGTAGTCGTCTACTCCCACGTAGCCCACAGACCGCTGCGCGTTCGGAACGCGCTTCGGCGTGACCGCCTCGCGGTACTTCGTGCGTAGCTCAGGCGAGATAGAGAGAAGCTCCTCGGGGGACAGTGTGATAACCGGTGCCTTCATGGTGCACGCGAAGATAGCCTCCGCAATCTTCGGGTCGTAGATGGGTACTTGGTTCTTGTAGGCCCCCTCGCGATCCGCGTCTTTGGCCTTTGACAGTGGCGCTGCAAAGTTCCGCGCCATCAGAGGCGCGTACACCGCGTCGCGAGCCTTGGCGAAAGGGTGCTCGGGTCCGGCCGACGGGGGGTGGTCCTCCTGCCGCCGGAACGGTGTAGGGGAGCGGTTCTCCACGCGCGACTCGCTAGAGCCTGCATTCGCCGCCTTCACCGTGGCGTCCTGCACTACCCGCCCTGGTCCTCGCTCGTCACACTGTGCTGCGCTCGGCTCGGGGGGTCCTCGGGAGGAGCCGCGAGGTGGGAATGCCTGGGAGGGCCTCGACGGTCCTGCGGAAGGCTCGCGAGATCGCGGTGCCTGTTCGCGACCTTGGCTCGGTTCACGTCGCGGGTAGGAGGGAGTCTGGAAGCGGGCCTGACCAGGACGACGGTCTGAAGAGTGACCTCGGTTTTGCCGCGGAGGAGACGGAAAGTCGCGCACGAGGGCCGCGGAAGGGTGGTATCTCCACACCGTCAAATCGGCCGAAGCTCTGCCGCAACGTGAAGATCTCGTGTTCGAGGTGTGCTATGCGGTCCGCGGCGTCCAACTGGTACGAGGCCACCATTGGGTAGTCCGGTGAGACCGAGAGAACCATCTGCGCGGCCTGCCCTGCGGGAGGCGGTGCGAGCAAAGAGTTGGGGTAGCGACGGTGCCACTCGTAGACCCTGTCGCGCATTGTCACACCCTCGAAGCCTGGCAGGTAGCGAGGGACAAAACTGCCGTTGGGCAGGACGACGCGGCCATCTGGGGCCCGCGAGATACGTCCGGCGCGCACGTCTTCCTCGATGAAGT